>JACEEZ010008634.1:22526-79423 GCA_016584305.1 Chionoecetes opilio
AAGAAGAAGAAGAAGAAGAAGAAGAAGAAGAAAAGAAGAAGAAGAAGAAGAAGAAGAAGAAGAAGAAGAAGAAGAAGAAGAAGAGAAGAAGAAGAAGAAGAAGAAGAAGAAGAAGAAGAAGAAGAAGAAGAAGAAGAAGAAGAAGAAGAAGAAGAAGAAGAAGAAGAAGAAGAAGAAGAAGAAGAAGAAGAAGAAGAAGAAGAAGAAGAAGAAGAAGAAGAAGAAGAAGAAGAAGAAGAAGAAGAAGAAGAATAATTTTAATATCACCCGGGGGCATACAGGCAAAAAAGCAACAAAACAAAACGTTAACTGAAGTACTAGGTAGGTAGATAGAGCAAAAAAATACATAATAAAGTTACGTATAGTAGTGCTTGTGTTAACCCCTTGAGACCCAGAACGTAATTTCCACTGTAATTTGGGTACAATAGACGATTTTTAGTGACTATAAGCAATATTTTATAGATATGACCTGTTTAGTATCCTCGCCCACTAACTAATTTGGTATATTCAGTTACTTTTCGTAATTTTATGGCTAACAACATAAGATTTTTTTATATAGCAAAGGAAAGATCTGGGCGTGAAGGGGTTAATCATATATTCATTTTTTGCAGTAGAAGATTTTGAGTGACTATAAGCAATATTTTATAGATATGACCTGTTTAGTATCCTCGCCCACTAACTAATTTGGCATATTCAGTTACTTTTCGTAATTTTATGGCAAACAACATAAGATTTTTTTTTATAGCAAAGGAAAGATCTGGGCGTGAAGGGGTTAATCATATATTCATTTTTTGCAGTGATATGGGCAGTGACGTCGGTGGGGAGTTGGTTCTTGGCGGTTCGGATCCTGCTCACTACGAGGGAGAGATGCATTACGTGCCTGTGTCTCGCGTTGGCTATTGGCAGGCGACAGCAGAGGCGTGAGTGTAGTAATAATAATAATAATAATTTTATTCTCACCCGAAGGCATACAAGAAAAGTAGTGTATATAGTAAAGAACCTCTCTCTCTCTCTCTCTCTCTCTCTCTCTCTCTCTCTCTCTCTCTCTCTCTCTCTCTCTCTCTCTCTCTCTCTCTCTCTCTCTCTCTTTCTTTCTCTGGACTGATACTATAAGAACGTTGCATAGATGAAAATTAATGAGTTTGTTATATAAAAAACCCATCAATCGTCTGGTTCATTAATTTTGACTCTCTCTCTCTCTCTCTCTCTCTCTCTCTCTCTCTCTGTAGCATTAAAATCGGGGGTGTCGCCAAGCCTTTCTGCAATCCTTGTGAAACTATTGTTGACACTGGAACGTCGCTCATTGCTGGACCCAAGGAGGATGTTAAGGTATCGAAGTAGTAGTAGTAGTAGTAGTAGTGGTAGTGGTAGTAGTAGTAGTGGTAGTGGTGGTAGTAGTTGTAGTAGTAGCAGTGGTGGTAGTAGTAGTAGTGGTGGTAGTTGTAGTAGCAGTGGTGGTAGTAATAGTAGTAGTAATAGTAATAGTAGTAGTAGTAGTAGATGTAGTGGTAGTGGTAGTGGTAGTGGTAGTAGTAGTAGTAGTAGTAGTAGTAGTAGTAGCAGTGGTGGTAGTAGTAGTAGTAGAAGTAGTAGTAGTAGTAGTTGTAATAGCAAATCAAATATCCAGTTTCTTCTTTTTTTCAAGGCATTTCAATATCTAAACGTTATTTAGAACTTTTTTTAATCTTTTGCGTTTCTGCTACAACCTCTTATAATATATTCGCTATTATATCCCTCTTATATACGCTTATAATTAACAGTGTATACCGCTTTATTATTGTATATCTCTTCCTCAGGACATAATGAATAACTTATAGGCGTTTTCCCTAACACACGCATTTCTTCTATAAGACCCTTGCTATTCCCCTTCCTATATATATACGCTTATAATTAACAGTAGGCTATTATATATACTGCTTTAGTAAACTCTTCTCACCCAGATCTTTCATTTGCTATATAAAATCGTGTTGTTAGCCATAAAATTACGAAAACGAACTGAACATACCAAATTAGTTAGTGGACAAGGATGTTAAACAGGTCATATCTATAAAATATTGCTTATACTCATTAAAAGCGTCTTATGCTAGTCAAATTACAATGAAAATTACGTTCTGGACCTCAAGGGATTAATTTAATTGCATCCCTTCCTCAGGACATCATATAGTAGTAGTAGTAATAGTAGTAGTAGAAGTAGCAGTAGCAGCAGCATCAGTAGTAGTAGTAGTAATATACTGGTAATATAGTAGTAGCCCCTAGTAGTAGTAGTAGTAGTATCTTTAGTAGTTGCAGCAGTAGTAGTAGGATTATCACTATTATTGTTATTACTTATTATGAAGGGGTTAACAGTATATACCGCTTTATTAATTTGCATCTCTTGCTCAGGACATCATGAATGACTTTGGGGCTTTCCCTCTGATCGCCGGCGAGTACGTAATTCCCTGCAACAAGGTGGCGGATATGCCGACCATTACCTTCACTCTCAACGGCCAAGACTTTGACCTGACGGGAGCTGAGCTGGTGATCGAGGTGAGAGAGAGAGAGAGAGAGAGAGAGAGAGAGAGAGAGAGAGAGAGAGAGAGAGAGAGAGAGAGAGAGAGAGAGATTAAGGGTATGAGTGAGAGATTAAAATAAAGAGAAATTGAGAGATTAAAGAGAGAAGAGAGAGAGAGAGAGAAGAGAGAGAGAGAGAGAGAGAGAGAGAGAGAGGAGAGAGAGAGAGAGAGAGAGAGAGAGAGAGAGAGAGAGAGAGATTAAGAGTATGAGTGAGAGATTAAAATAAAGAGAAATTGAGAGATTAAAAGAGAGAGAGAGAGAGAGAGAGAGAGAGAGAGAGAGAGAGAGAGAGAGAGAGAGAGAGAGAGAGAGAGAGAAGAGAGAGAGGAGAGAGAGAGACGAGAGAGAGAGAGAGAGAGAGAGAGAGATTAAGAGTATGAGTGAGATTGGGAGAGTAAAATAAAGAGAAATAGAGGGAAAGTGTAAATTTGAGAGAGAGAGAGAGAGAGAGAGAGAGAGAGAGACTTATTGCTATTCCTATCCATATAAATAACAATCTTAATTCTATATAAACAGCATGTCTTATATTATATTTATACCCAACAAATAGATCAGATTCCTTCCTTCCCTCTCTCGCCTCCTTTATATAATGTTGAAGACGCTATTATACCCAACAAATTGCTTTACTCTCTCGCCTCCTTTATAGAGACTTGATCTTTATAGAGAGAGATCTAATTCCTTCCTCTCTCAACAAATAGTAGGAGATCTATTTTTTTCCTTCCTCTCTCGTTTCCTTTATAATAGAGTGTTGAAGATGCTACTATACTCAACAAATAGGTGATCTAATTCCTTACTTTCTCAACAAATAGGTGATCTAATTCCTTACTTTCTCAACAAATAGGTGATCTAATCCTTCACTCCCTCAACAAATATGTGATCTAAGTCTTTCCTTCATCTCTCGATCCCCCTGATAGTGTTGAAGACGCTTTTATACCCAACAAATAGGTGATCTAATTCCTTACTTTCTCAACAAATAGGTGATCTAATCCTTCACTCCCTCAACAAATAGGTGATCTAATCCTTCACTCTCTCAACAAATAGGTGATCTAATCCTTCACTCTCTCAACAAATAGGTGATCAATCCTTCACTCTCAACAAATAGGTGATCTAATCTTCACTCTCAACAAATAGGTGATCTAATCCTTCACTCTCAACAAATAGGTGATCTAATCCTTCACTCTCAACAATAGGTGATCTAATCCTTCACTCTCTCAACAAATAGGTGATCTAATCCTTCACTCTCTCAACAAATAGGTGATCTAATCCTTCACTCTCTCAACAAATAGGTGATCTAATCCTTCACTCTCAACAAATAGGTGATCTAATCCTTCACTCTCTCAACAATAGGTGATCTAATCCTTCACTCTCAACAAATAGGTGATCTAATCCTTCACTCTCAACAAATAGGTGATCTAATCCTTCACTCTCTCAACAAATAGGTGATCTAATTCTTCACTCTCAACAAATAGGTGATCTAATCCTTCACTCTCAACAAATAGGTGATCTAATCCTTCACTCTCAACAAATAGGTGATCTAATTCTTCACTCTCAACAAATAGGTGATCTAATCCTTCACTCTCAACAAATAGGTGATCTAATTCCTTCCTTTCTCAACAAATAGGTGATCTAATCCTTCACTCTCAACAATAGGTGATCTAATCCTTCACTCTCTCAACAAATAGGTGATCTAATCCTTCACTCTCTCAACAAATAGGTGATCTAATTCTTCACTCTCAACAAATAGGTGATCTAATCCTTCACTCTCTCAACAAATAGGTGATCTAATTCTTCACTCTCAACAAATAGGTGATCTAATCCTTCACTCTCAACAAATAGGTGATCTAATTCCTTCCTTTCTCAACAAATAGGTGATCTAATTCTTCACTCTCAACAAATAGGTGATCTAATCCTTCACTCTCAACAAATAGGTGATCTAATCCTTCACTCTCAACAAATAGGTGATCTAATTCTTCACTCTCAACAAATAGGTGATCTAATTCCTTCCTTTCTCAACAAATAGGTGATCTAATCCTTCACTCTCAACAAATAGGTGATCTAATTCTTCACTCTCAACAAATAGGTGATCTAATTCTTCACTCTCTCAACAAATAGGTGATCTAATTCTTCACTCTCACAAATAGGTGATCTAATCCTTCACTCTCTCAACAAATAGGTGATCTAATCCTTCACTCTCAACAAATAGGTGATCTAATCCTTCACTCTCAACAAATAGGTGATCTAATCCTTCACTCTCAACAAATAGGTGATCTAATTCTTCACTCTCAACAAATAGGTGATCTAATCCTTCACTCTCAACAAATAGGTGATCTAATCCTTCACTCTCAACAAATAGGTGATCTAATTCTTCACTCTCAACAAATAGGTGATCTAATCCTTCACTCCAACAAATAGGTGATCTAATCCTTCACTCTCAACAAATAGGTGATCTAATCCTTCACTCTCAACAAATAGGTGATCTAATTCCTTCCTTTCTCAACAAATAGGTGATCTAATCCTTCACTCTCAACAAATAGGTGATCTAATTCCTTCCTTTCTCAACAAATAGGTGATCTAATTCTTCACTCTCAACAAATAGGTGATCTAATCCTTCACTCTCAACAAATAGGCGATCTAATTCTTCCTTTCTCAACAAATAGGTGATCTAATCTTCACTCTCAACAAATAGGTGATCTAATTCTTCACTCTCAACAAATAGGTGATCTAATTCTTCACTCTCAACAAATAGGTGATCTAATCCTTCACTCTCTCAACAAATAGGTGATCTAATTCTTCACTCTCAACAAATAGGTGATCTAATTCTTCACTCTCAACAAATAGGTGATCTAATTCTTCACTCTCAACAAATAGGTGATCTAATTCTTCACTCTCAACAAATAGGTGATCTAATCCTTCACTCTCAACAAATAGGTGATCTAATCCTTCATCTCTCAACAAATAGGTGATCTAATTCTTCACTCTCACAAATAGGTGATCTAATTCCTTCCTTTCTCAACAAATAGGTGATCTAATCCTTCACTCTCAACAAATAGGTGATCTAATTCTTCACTCTCAACAAATAGGTGATCTAATCCTTCACTCTCTCAACAAATAGGTGATCTAATTCTTCACTCTCAACAAATAGGTGATCTAATCCTTCACTCTCAACAAATAGGTGATCTAATCCTTCACTCTCTCAACAAATAGGTGATCTAATTCTTCACTCTCAACAAATAGGTGATCTAATCCTTCACTCTCAACAAATAGGTGATCTAATCCTTCACTCTCAACAAATAGGTGATCTAATTCTTCACTCTCAACAAATAGGTGATCTAATCCTTCACTCTCAACAAATAGGTGATCTAATTCCTTCCTTTCTCAACAAATAGGTGATCTAATCCTTCACTCTCAACAAATAGGTGATCTAATCCTTCACTCTCTCAACAAATAGGTGATCTAATCCTTCACTCTCTCAACAAATAGGTGATCTAATTCTTCACTCTCAACAAATAGGTGATCTAATCCTTCACTCTCTCAACAAATAGGTGATCTAATTCTTCACTCTCAACAAATAGGTGATCTAATCCTTCACTCTCAACAAATAGGTGATCTAATTCTTCACTCTCAACAAATAGGTGATCTAATCCTTCACTCTCTCAACAAATAGGTGATCTAATCCTTCACTCTCAACAAATAGGTGATCTAATCCTTCACTCTCAACAAATAGGTGATCTAATTCTTCACTCTCAACAAATAGGTGATTTAATTCCTTCCTTTCTCAACAAATAGGTGATCTAATCCTTCACTCTCAACAAATAGGTGATCTAATTCTTCACTCTCAACAAATAGGTGATCTAATTCTTCACTCTCTCAACAAATAGGTGATCTAATTCTTCACTCTCAACAAATAGGTGATCTAATCCTTCACTCTCTCAACAAATAGGTGATCTAATTCTTCACTCTCAACAAATAGGTGATCTAATCCTTCACTCTCAACAAATAGGTGATCTAATCCTTCACTCTCAACAAATAGGTGATCTAATTCTTCACTCTCAACAAATAGGTGATCTAATCCTTCACTCTCAACAAATAGGTGATCTAATCCTTCACTCTCAACAAATAGGTGATCTAATCCTTCACTCTCAACAAATAGGTGATCTAATTCCTTCCTTTCTCAACAAATAGGTGATCTAATCCTTCACTCTCAATAAATAGGTGATCTAATTCCTTCCTTTCTCAACAAATAGGTGATCTAATCCTTCACTCTCTCAACAAATAGGTGATCTAATCCTTCACTCTCAACAAATAGGCGATCTAATTCCTTCCTTTCTCAACAAATAGGTGATCTAATCCTTCACTCTCAAGAAATAGGTGATCTAATTCTTCACTCTCAACAAATAGGTGATCTAATTCTTCACTCTCAACAAATAGGTGATCTAATCCTTCACTCTCTCAACAAATAGGTGATCTAATTCTTCACTCTCAACAAATAGGTGATCTAATTCTTCACTCTCAACAAATAGGTGATCTAATTCTTCACTCTCAACAAATAGGTGATCTAATTCTTCACTCTCAACAAATAGGTGATCTAATCCTTCACTCTCAACAAATTGGTGATCTAATCCTTCACTCTCTCAACAAATAGGTGATCTAATTCTTCACTCTCAACAAATAGGTGATCTAATTCCTTCCTTTCTCAACAAATAGGTGATCTAATCCTTCACTCTCAACAAATAGGTGATCTAATTCTTCACTCTCAACAAATAGGTGATCTAATCCTTCACTCTCAACAAATAGGTGATCTAATCCTTCACTCTCTCAACAAATAGGTGATTAATTCTTCACTCTCAACAAATAGGTGATCTAATTCTTCACTCTCAACAAATAGGTGATCTAATCCTTCACTCTCAACAAATAGGTGATCTAATTCTTCACTCTCAACAAATAGGTGATCTAATCCTTCACTCAACAAATAGGTGATCTAATTCCTTCCTTTCTCAACAAATAGGTGATCTAATCCTTCACTCTCAACAAATAGGTGATCTAATCCTTCACTCTCAACAAATAGGTGATCTAATTCTTCACTCTCAACAAATAGGTGATCTAATCCTTCACTCTCAACAAATAGGTGATCTAATCCTTCACTCTCAACAAATAGGTGATCTAATTCTTCACTCTCAACAAATAGGTGATCTAATTCTTCACTCTCAACAAATAGGTGATCTAATCCTTCACTCTCAACAAATAGGTGATCTAATCCTTCACTCTCAACAAATAGGTGATCTAATCCTTCACTCTCAACAAATAGGTGATCTAATCCTTCACTCTCAACAAATAGGTGATCTAATCCTTCACTCTCAACAAATAGGTGATCTAATTCTTCACTCTCAACAAATAGGTGATCTAATCCTACACTCTCAACAAATAGGTGATCTAATCCTTCACTCTCAACAAATAGGTGATCTAATTCTTCACTCTCAACAAATAGGTGATCTAATTCCTTCCTTTCTCAACAAATAGGTGATCTAATCCTTCACTCTCAACAAATAGGTGATCTAATTCTTCACTCTCAACAAATAGGTGATCTAATTCTTCACTCTCTCAACAAATAGGTGATCTAATTCTTCACTCTCAACAAATAGGTTTATCTAATCCTTCACTCTCTCAACAAATAGGTGATCTAATTCTTCACTCTCAACAAATAGGTGATCTAATCCTTCACTCTCACAAATAGGTGATCTAATCCTTCACTCTCAACAAATAGGTGATCTAATTCTTCACTCTCAACAAATAGGTGATCTAATCCTTCACTCTCACAAATAGGTGATCTAATCCTTCACTCTCAACAAATAGGTGATCTAATCCTTCACTCTCAACAAATAGGTGATCTAATTCCTTCCTTTCTCAACAATAGGTGATCTAATCCTTCACTCTCAACAAATAGGTGATCTAATTCCTTCCTTTCTCACAAATAGGTGATCTAATCCTTCATTCTCAACAAAAAAAAAAAATAGGTGATCTAATTCCTTCCTTTCTCAACAAATAGGTGATCTATCCTCACTCTCAACAAATAGGTGATCTAATTCCTTCCTTTCTCAACAATAGGTGATCTAAACTAAAAAAAGATTAATCTTCACTCTCAACAAATAGGGATCTAATCCTTCCTCTCAACAAATAGGTGATCTAATTCCTTCCTTCTCAACAAATAGGTGATCTAATTTCCCTTTACTCTCAACAAATAGGTGATCTAATTCTTCACTCTCAACAAATAGGTGATCTAATCCTTCACTCTCAACAAATAGGTGATCTAATTCCTCACTCTCAACAAATAGGTGATCTAATTCTTTCACGACTCTTCACTCAAATAGGTGATCTAATTCTCACTCTCAACAAATAGGTGATCTAATTTCCCTTTACTCTCAACAAATAGGTGATCTAATTCTTCACTCTCAACAAATAGGTGATCTAATCCTTCACTCTCAACAAATAGGTGATCTAATCTTCCTTCTCAACAATAGGTGATCTAATTCTTCACTCTCAACAAATAGGTGATCTAATTCCTTCCTCTCAACAAATAGGTGATCTAATCCTTCACTCTCAACAAATAGGTGATCTAATCTTCACTCTCAACAAATAGGTGATCTAATCCTTCACTCTCAACAAATAGGTGATCTAATTTCCCTTTACTCTCTCAACAAATAGGTGATCTAATTCTTCACTCTCAACAAATAGGTGATCTAATCTTCACTCTCAACAAATAGGTGATCTAATCCTTCACTCTCAACAAATAGGTGATCTAATTCTTCACTCTCAACAAATAGGTGATCTAATCCTTCACTCTCAACAAATAGGTGATCTAATTTCCCTTTACTCTCAACAAATAGGTGATCTAATCCTTCACTCTCAACAAATAGGTGATCTAATCCTTCACTCTCAACAAATAGGTGATCTAATTCCTTCACTCTTCTCACAAATAGGTGATCTAATCCTTCACTCTCAACAAATAGGTGATCTAATCCTTCACTCTCAACAATAGGTGATCTAATTCTTCACTCTCAACAAATAGGTGATCTAATCCTTCACTCTCAACAAAAAGGTGATCTAATCCTTCACTCTCAACAAATAGGTGATCTAATCCTTCACTCTCAACAAATAGGTGATCTAATCCTTCACTCTCAACAAATAGGTGATCTAATCCTTCACTCTCAACAAATAGGTGATCTAATCCTTCACTCTCAACAAATAGGTGATCTAATTCTTCACTCTCAACAAATAGGTGATCTAATCCTTCACTCTCAACAAATAGGTGATCTAATCCTTCACTCTCAACAAATAGGTGATCTAATTCTTCACTCTCAACAAATAGGTGATCTAATCCTTCACTCTCAACAAATAGGTGATCTAATTCTTCACTCTCAACAAATAGGTGATCTAATTCCTTCACTCTCAACAAATAGGTGATCTAATCTTCACTCTCAACAAATAGGTGATCTAATCCTTCACTCTCAACAAATAGGTGATCTAATCTTCACTCTCAACAAATAGGTGATCTAATTCTTCACTCTCAACAAATAGGGGATCTAATCCTTCACTCTCAACAAATAGGTGATCTAATCTTCACTCAACAATAGGTGATCTAATCCTTCACTCTCAACAAATAGGTGATCTAATTCCTTCACTCTCACACAATAGGTGATCTAATCTTCACCTCAACAAATAGGTGATCTAATTCTTCACTCTCAACAAATAGGTGATCTAATCTTCACTCTCAACAAATAGGTGATCTAATCTTCACTCTCAACAAATAGGTGATCTAATTCTTCACTCTCAACAAATAGGTGATCTAATCCTTCACTCTCAACAAATAGGTGATCTAATTCTTCACTCAGCAAATAGGTGATCTAATCCTTCACTCTCAACAAATAGGTGATCTAATTCTTTCCTTCATCTCTCGATCCCCCTGATAGTGTTGAAGACGCTATTATACCCAACAAATAGGTGATCTAATCCTTCACTCTCAACAAATAGGTGATCTAATTCTTTCCTTCATCTCTCGATCCCCCTGATAGTGTTGAAGAAGCTATTATACCCAACAAATAGGTGATCTAATCCTATATTGCCTCTCTCGCTCCCCTGCTAGAGTGTGGACCAGATGGGCACCAAAGTGTGCATCGTGGGTATCCTGGGTTTGGACTTGGGCGGCATCGAGGCGTGGATCTTGGGCGACCCGTTCATCGCTCGCTACTACACAGAGTTCGATGTGGGCCAGAAACGCATGGGTTTTGCCAAGTCCAAGTAGAGACAGAGAGAGACAGAGACAGAGACAGAGAAGAAAAATAATGGAAATACTGCACGGGGAAAAAATTAACTTATAGGAAAACACGACAATATTGGAAAGGGAGAAAGAGAGAGAAGACAGAGACAGAGACAGGATACAGACAGTTCAGCATCAATAGATAGATAGCGATACAAATGAATATATATGGAAAGACAGATTACTAGATAATATTAGTAGACAAATAAACAGAGGTATAGGGAGAGAGAGAGAGAGAGAGAGAGAGAGAGAGAGAGAGAGAGAGAGAGAGAGAGAGAGAGAGAGAGAGAGAGAGAGAAAAAAAATTATTTCAAGAATTACATAATTACCAAAAGAAATAAGCCTTTGATTATGACAGTGAATAAAGATTTGACCCCAAGAAATAAGAGTTTTAATGCTAATTTAAGCTTATATATATCACACACGCGATAAGATCAGACAACACAGTAATTCTTTAGATATAAATAAATGTAAGCTAAATATAATATGATAGATAGGAAAGGAAAGGAAAATAAGAGAGAGCCAAAACGGAAGGGAATAAGAACATAAGAAAATAAGGAAGCTACAAGAGGCCGGGAGACCTACACGTGGTAGTTTCTGTTACTTAACACTACCTACATCCACCTTTCATCCCCATCCATAAATTAGTTGTCTAGCCTCCTTTTAAAGCTCCCTTATGACTCCGCACTAACTACCTGTCTACTGAGTCCATTCCAATCATTTACCACCTAAGATAAGATTTTCATCCTATCTAGACACTTTGCAAGTACCAACTAAAAGGTTATTGACTATACAAAGCGCCGCCACGTCAGCACGAACTAGGCGGCCTCGAACCGCTGACCGAATGCGCAGGGACGCTACACATTGCAAGCTCACGTCTCTACCAACCTTACCACCTGTCGGGGGTTCATAGTGTAAAGAGTTATTTGAACCACCCCGGTTCTTTGGGATAATCCAAGGAGAATGATCAATTCAGGGTTAGGTACAACAAGTTTTCTTTGACAATATATTAATAATTCACACAACGAAAATAACTAATTATAAAACCCTACGGTGGATGGCACCGCGACACTGTCAGGCATCACGTCGAGGAATAGTGGCAGGTGGACACAGGGACCAGTTTGGTGGCACCGCGACACTGTCAGGCATCACGTCGAGGAATAGTGGCAGGTGGACACAGGGACCAGTTTGGTGGCACCGCGACACTGTCAGGCATCACGTCGAGGAATAGTGGCAGGTGGACACAGGGACCAGTTTGGTGGCCCCTCAGTAGACGTCCTTAGACCAGTGACTTTTTAAGCATCGATACATGCAAGGGCGAAGGTGGTACGTAGCACCCTCAACGCGGACGTCAATGTCACCCAGAGAAGGCCTCAGTCATGAAGTGCACCAGCGGCAATCAGTGTAGCGTCAGCACTACATGGGGCGTCTGTGTAGAGAGGCAGAGGTCGGCACAGCAGGCAGGTAGGCCTCGCCGACGGTCCCTCAGAGCAACTCTACTCTACAAAGGAGGCTGTGCACCCCCAGAAACACACGTACATAATAAACATAATATGAACTCAAGAATAAACATAGAAATAAACATAGTATCAAGCAGAGCAACAGGCTTACCGAAGGTTTGCGGAGTGTAGGACGCTAAGTGCTGCTTAGGCACGCTGCTCTCGGCTGCTCTCGCAGCGGGACAAGTAAGCTCGGGTTTTTTTATTTAAAAAAAAATTTATTTACATCTATTACATAAATATATATACATATACATATACATATGCACATACATACACATACACATACATACACATACAGCCAGTAATAAATGAGCGGGCATCTCGGTTCGAGGCTTCTGAGGTGGAGTAGCGCTTCGAAGAAATCACCGAGACTAAACACCCTAGCACCCATTTCACTCACTCACAGCCAACCACACACACATGCTTATAATTAACAGGTTAAGTCTAAACATATTAACAGAGTAACAACACAACTGTAGCAAGATACAGTGAAACACCTCTAGAGACCCCCTACACCACCCTAATTGTGAACCTGTTTCTCCCTATTTCTTTTTTAAATCAATGTTTTCCCAGACTCAATAGATATAGGAAAGGAAATGTACAAAATGAGACTTAATAAAGGAGAGGTAGGAAAAGTTTTTACGGCTTTTAACCAGGGTAGAACAAGAAGTTACGGATTCAAACTGGAAAAGTGTAGATTTAAAAAAGAAATAGGTCAAAACTGGTTCACAAATAGGGTGGTGAATGATTGGCATGGACTCAGTAGACATGCAGGTAGTTAGTGCGGAGTCATTAGAGAGCTTTAAAGGGAGGCTGGATAAATTTATGGATGGGGATGAAAGGTGGATGTAGGTAGTATTAAGTAACAGGAACTACCACGTGTAGGTCTCCCAGCCTCTTGTAGCTTCCTTATTTTCTTCTGTTCTATGCTCTGATATCCTTCTATTACACCTACATGGTGGTGGTGGTGGACGCCCGTCGCCATGGTAACGGCCGTCGCTGTGATGTCACGTAACTTCTAAAAACCCTAATATCTATTGTTTCCTTAAAATGATGCCATCAGAATACGCCAAGTAACATCGAACTCAGTCTCCTGTGTCTTCCTATAATCTTGTCTTGGCCCCAGGCAGAGTTTCACTTATTTTAGTATAAAAATAAAGGGACTTCGAGAGGCTTCTTCCTCTTCTTCTTGTGACCTTTGTCGCTCAGCATTGCTTCATAGATCCTCTTCCACTTCGTCTCCTTCGCTACCTAACACACTTGTTAACTCCTTAAACGAAGGAGGAAAATGATATAAATAATATAGTTATTGTATTAATTAAAACATGTAAATATATATATAGGGCTACATAAAAGGAATTTTTCTTTTGTTTTTGTTTACCTAAAGTTTTCACAGTATCGGTCGCTCGCTTTTTTGTAGTCGTGTAGGACATAATAAATTATTATAGTGTCCACAGCAACTATTATTTATCGCTGTTTTGTAGTCGTGTAGGACATATTATAGCGTCTACAACAACTATAATAATCCCTACAGTACTACAGCAAGTATTATAATGACAACCTACACTGAATTCCTTACCGTGAGTAATAAATAGGCTGATGGATAATTAGATATACGTTTATATGTCTATTTTGATGATCATTTCATGTGTTTACTATAGACTGATGCAATAATATATTCTGCATTGATTAAACTTATGTGGGTAAACTTTATGTGGGTAAATTGTATGAGGGTAAACTTTGTGTGGGTAAACTTTGTGTGGGTAAACTTTGTGTGGATAAACTGTATATGTGGGTAAATTGTATGTGGGTAAACTTTGTGTGGGTAAACTGTATGTGTGGGTAAACTTTGTGTGGGTAAACTGTATATGTGGGTACATTGTGTGTGGGTAAACTTTATGTGGGTAAACTTTATTATCTATCTATAAAATTTGTGCAGGTAAACTTTATGTGGTTAAACTTTATATGGGTAAACTTTATATGCCTAAACTTTATTTGGCTATACATTATGTGGGTAAACTGTATGCAGGTAAACTTTATGTAGCTATACTGTATGCGGGTAAACTTTCAGTAGGTAAACTTTCAGTGGGTAAACTTTCTGTGGCTAAACTTTCAGTGGCTAAACTTTCTGTGGCTAAACATTATTTGGCTATACTCTATATATGTACGGTAAATAAACTTTATGTAGCGAAACTTTCTGTGTGTAAACTTTCAGTGGGTAAACTTTAAGTAGGTAAACTTTATGTAGCTAGGTTAAACCCACATAGTTATAAACAAGCAGGTGGTATTGAACCCCTTCACGCCCAGATCTTTCCTTTCCTATAAAAAAATCGTATGTTTTCGAGCCATAAAATTACGAAAAGTAACTGAATATACCAAATTAGTTAGTGGACAAGGATACTAAACAGGTCATAGCTATAAAACATAACTTATATTCACTAAAAACCGTCTAATGGTACCCAAATTACAATGGAAATTACGTTCTGGGTCTCAAGGGGTTAAAGGGCAAATCTTTAAAGACTGCGGGTAAACTTGCTTAAACATTAATGGTACTCGTAACCAAACAGCCTTAACAGTGGATTCTAGTCACAACAAAACTCATGATTAATACATAGAAATAAAACACATGCTCTAAATAGTCAAACAAAAGACTTAAAGAAGAAAATGAATAGAGATAAGAATTAAAGGTCTCGGCCCGTAGTCGCTCAGTTGAGGAAGGCAAAATGGCGTCCAGCGAAGGTACTGCCGATGACTCTCTTTACCCGATTGCTGTGCTTATCGACGAGCTCCGGAACGAGGATGTGCAGGTACAAGATAGATAAGGAAACAGAGATAACGGGGATATATTGGTTTGGCCGGGGAAATGTAGGGAAATAGGAAAAAATCGGTGTTGAAAAAGGCGGTGTGACATTGCCCGAACTGTTATTGATAAGGTGCCTCATCGCTGTTAAATTTTTTGTTTTTTGTTATTTATAGGCCTATTTATGAGGTTTTTGTGTTAGTATAGGCCTATTGGCTTTGGTATGTGGAGGAATTCCTTATATGGCGTCTGTCCATATAAGGTATACGGTAGTGCTTTTTTTTTTCTTTTTTTCCCGTGAATCATTGACCTGCTAAATTTCGACATAATTATTTCTGAAGTTATTTTAATTTTACACGGACTTATGTAGTCAGCATAGGCCTATAGGCTCTCCAATGTGAAAATACTGATTATTTTCCTCTCGCCAGCCGTCGAGGTTAAAGATACGGCAGCCGCACCCTATGACGCAATTGTCCGTGCGGCTACAGATACGGCGGCCAATTTCGAGTAAATTAATTATATCTACAATACTAAACCCTAGGGTATTATTTTACCCTAGGACCGAAATTGGTAATAAGGGACAAAAGTTTCGCGGTCGTTTTCAGAGACACCGACTATTTTTTCTTGCCCTACAATCAGGGCCGGATTATGACTTTTGGGGTCCCTAGGCTAATTAAATTGTGGGCCCCCTCAGACGGAGCCACCCTCTAACTCGCCCGCACCCGAATTTTTTTTACGTTGTATAGCAAAATAAGTGAGCTGAAAAACAATATATACGCTGTATACCCGCGACAATTCACAGCTAAGTGTTTTACTGTGTTTAGCACGATGCTAAACAAACATGGACTGGGGCCCCATGATTTACAGCTAGGGTCCCAAACAGGGGCCCTTTATCTCAAATAAAGGCCTCAAACAGAGGCCTTTTATCTCAAATAAAGGGCCTCAAACAGGGGCCCTTTATCTCAAATTATTTGTAATTTTATTTTAAGTTAAATGAATTATTCAGCAATGCAAAATATTATTTTTCAAAAGAAATTATATATGGAAATCTTTTAGCAGGAACCCCAGGTTTGGGGCCCCCAAGCTTGAGGGACCCTAGGCTGCAGCCTATACTAGCCTATAGGATAATCCGGCCCTGCCTACAATAGGCGCTTGTTCTAATGGAGATGGTTTTATTTTGCGCAAAAAAAAAAAAAAAAAAAAAAAAAAATTATGAAATTAAAATTAAACTTAACCTAACCTTATAGGTTTTAATGAAACCTAACCTAACCTTAAAGGCTTTAATGAAACCTAACCTAACCTTATAGGTTTTACTTTTAATGAAACCTAACCTAACCTTAACCACAAAGTATACCTACTTTTTTTTTATTTTTTTTATTTTTTATTTTTTTATTATATGGGTTTGCACAAAATAAAACTATCTCCATTAGAACTAGCACCTATTGTAGGCCACGAAAAAATAGTCGGTGTCTCTGAAAACGACCGCGAAACTCGTCCATTATAACCCCGAAATTCCCTACACAATTGTGTGTGGCTTCTGTTTTTCTATTTGATTCTAGGAAACATTCTCTCTATGAGCTTCCGTCGCTAATCATTACTTTTGGAGATAATGACATGTTTATAGGGAGGAGAGAGACAAGTGTTTACGTCCGCCACACTCTTCTTCCTCCTGTGACCTGCATCGCCTCTGTTCTTCCCTTGCCGCGGACACTTTTTTAATGAAGATTTGGCTTTAGTTGGAAGGTTAAAGCGTGGGAATAGGTTAGGTTAGATTAGTGAGTCTAAAGGTGGGGTTAGGTTAGTTTAATTTTCATATCTCATTATACACTCTGTCCTAATAAAAACGTCTAATATCTCCGAAAGTAGTGATTTGCGACGGAAGTTCATAGAGAGAATGTTTCTTAGAATCTATTAAGGTTAACAGAAACCACACTCCCAATTGTGTAGGGAATTTCGGTCCTAGTGTAAAAATGTACCCACCCTATTTTACTCTGATGTTAACCTGATAAAACATGTTAAGAACCATATTTGCTTTGAGGTAATTGTGTAGAATTCTTTTCCGTCTCTTATTTCTGCTTCACTTTTCCTGTAGACACGCACACAGTTGCCATTATCATTGGCATGTATTGCAGGGGGGCGTTACGCGGCGGGAGTGCTTACGTAGCGTTACGAAAATCAGGTCTTACTCATGCGTTACAGAAATCTGGAGTGCATTAACGTCAATGCGTTACAGAAAAATCAGGGGTGCATTACCGTCAATGCGTTACAGAAAAATCAGGGGTGCATTACCGTCACTGCGTTACAGAAAAATCAGGGGTGCATTACCGTCAATGCGTTACAGAAAAATCAGGGGTGCATTACCGTCACTGCGTTACCGATTTCAATTTCCTTAGAGCGGTCCGCGTTACTACTGCGTTACCGTTACCAAAATTGAAAGTGCATTACCAGCGTTACCAAAATTTTTACCAAGTTTTTTCCTTCGATCTTTTTCATTTTCACATCCATTGTACACCACATTATTCTAAACACTTTGTATAGAAGAACGTTTCCCAAAAAATTATTAGTTTTCGAGAAAAAAAAATTAATAATGTGTGTTCCCGGAAATATAAGAGTCCCCCTTAAAATTCCTAACATCCCAACAAAGTGGACTATGAACGAATACACGCCACGCCTGCAGAACAGAGCTCAACAATGCCGCGCAACAAATTCGGCGATTGTCGTCTTCGTTTCTTAACTTTTGAAAATTACGATAACGCAAGTGGTAACGCAATTTTTTTTTGGTGCATTACTGTAGTGCATTACTTTGAAAATCTTTGCATTACCGCGGTACTGCGTTACCGCTTTGGTAGTGCATTAGTAACGCAGTAATGCAAGCGGTAACGCAAGTGCCCGGCTTTGGTATTGAGATGTATTTCTGTGTATCGGTGTATTGCGGTACCGTACATTGCGGTAATAAGAGACACCGGTTATAATGGACGAGAACTGCGCGGTCGCTATAGTCTATTCACTTAAGCTGGATTCTTGGGAGCTGCTCGATGCCTACCTGAGTATGTAAGGACGTCGCTGATTGGCTGAGGCTACCAAAATACCACCACCATCACCACCCAGTCCGCGTGCATCAGCCAATCAGCGACGTCCTTACATACTCGGGTAGGCATCGAGCAGCTCCCAAGAATCCAGCTTAAGTGAATAGACTATACCACCGTTACTACTTACGTTTTCTGTATTATTTTTTGCTCGGTATTCTATGCAGTGTTAATCCACTTCCGCGGAACCTTTAAAACTTATATACATATTGTAGAAATGACAATAGTTGTTTAATAGTGCATACAGACACACCCTCCCTGTCCGGAGGGCCCCCCCTTTAGGAGGTTAGGTTATGGTTCGGTTAGGTTAATGATCTCGGGGGGGTCAAAGGGGGCGGAGCCATTAAGAGGTTAGATTTGGTTTGAGACAGTCTTCCTTCTCTTGTTTATCAATAATACTGACTATTTCTACCTTTGATCACCTGTTTCGGGTTTATGCTCTAGCATTCTCCTTATTTACCCTTCCTAAGCCTTGTATGTGGTGGATAATCCTGTCATTGAAGGCTAGATATCCGTCATTGTATTGTTATTCTCGCGTCTTTGCCTCCCACTAGCTGCGTCTGAACTCCATCAAGAAGCTGAGCACCATCTCCCTGGCCCTCGGGGTGGAGAGGACCCGCAGCGAACTGATCCCCTTCCTCACCGACACCATCTATGATGAGGACGAGGTACTGCTGGCCCTGGCAGACCAGCTGGGCGCCTTCACGCCCCTAGTGGGAGGGCCCGAGTATGTCCACTGTCTGCTGGTAAGTGGGTGTGTGTGTGTGTGTGTGTGTGTGTGTGTGTGTGTGTGTAATTCACCCATGGTCTTAATCTATATCTTAATGCCTCAATGCCCCTAATCTGTTGTGCCCTAAAAACACCCCCCAACTCCCCTCACTAACCCTATGCTACACAGCCGCCCCAAAAAGGGAGTCAATAGGGAGCTTTAAAAGGAGGCTGGACAGTGTTATGGATGGGGATGAAAGGTGGATGTAGGTAGTGTTAAGTAACAGGAACTACCACGTGTAGGTCTCCCAGCCTCTTGTAGCTTCCTTATTTTCTTATGTTCTTATGTTTAAAAGGAGGCTGGACAGTGTTATGGATGGGGATGAAAGGTGGATGTAGGTAGTGTTAAGTAACAGGAACTACCACGTGTAGGTCTCCCAGCCTCTTGTAGCTTCCTTATTTTCTTATGTTCTTATGTTTAAAAGGAGGCTAGACAGTGTTATGGATGGGGATGAAAGGTGGATGTAGGTAGTGTTAAGTAACAGGAACTACCACGTGTAGGTCTCCCAGCCTCTTGTAGCTTCCTTATGTTCTTATGTTCTTATGTTTAAAAGGAGGCTGGACAGTGTTATGGATGGGGATGAAAGGTGGATGTAGGTAGTGTTAAGTAACAGGAACTACCACGTGTAGGTCTCCCAGCCTCTTGTAGCTTCCTTATTTTCTTATGTTCTTATGTTTAAAAGGAGGCTAGACAGTGTTATGGATGGGGATGAAAGGTGGATGTAGGTAGTGTTAAGTAACAGGAACTACCACGTGTAGGTCTCCCAGCCTCTTGTAGCTTCCTTATTTTCTTATGTTCTTATGTTTAAAAGGAGGCTGGACAGTGTTATGGATGGGGATGAAAGGTGGATGTAGGTAGTGTTAAGTAACAGGAACTACCACGTGTAGGTCTCACAGCCTCTTGTAGCTTCCTTATTTTCTTATGTTCTTACGTTGTCATGTGTTATTCGACCTATATGCTTCTTGAAGGTTAAATACTGATGAATATGCTTGCCTGTGTGACGCCCTGTTATTGTTATTTTCTTATGAACTTCCTTATGTTCTTATGTTGTCATGTCCCTAACCCTTTGCTACACAGCCGCCCCTGGAGTCCCTGGCCACGGTGGAGGAGACGGTGGTTAGGGACAAGGCGGTGGAGTCACTGAGGAAGGTGTGTGAAGAGCACAGCCCTGAGCACCTGGAGACACACTTCCTGCCCCTGGTGAAGCGGCTGGCGGTGGGCGACTGGTTCACCTCCAGGACCTCCGCCTGTGGCCTCTTCTCGGTGGCTTATCCCAGGCTCTCCGTGGCTACTAAAGGTATGGCTTATTATATTACTGTTACTTGTATTGCTCTTATTACTGTATCAGCCTGTGGCCTCTTCTCGGTGGCTTATCCCAGGCTCTCCGTGGCTACTAAAGGTATCACTTAGGGGTGTATGTGTGTACGTACGTGTTTTCTTATTAGTTGTTATGATAATTTCAGTGTTTATCGGTGGCTTATCCCAGGCTCTCTGTGGGTGCCTGTTGTCTCATCCAAACCTCCCTCTCTGGCCACAGCTGAGTTGCGTTCACACTTCCGGTCGCTGTGCCAGGACGACACGCCAATGGTGCGTCGTGCGGCCGCCGGCAAGCTGGGGGAGTTTGCCAAGGTGGTGGAGGTGGAGTACTTGAAGACTGACCTCATCCCCATGTTTGTGACCCTGGCTCAAGACGAACAGGTGAGGTCAACACACACACACATGCGCGCGCACACACACACACACACACACACACACACACACACACACACACACACACACACACACACACACACACACACACACACACACACACACACACACACACACACACACACACACACACACACACAAAGGGAACTCCGTAGTATAAGGGTTAGCACGCTCGGCTCACAACCGAGAAGTCCCGGGTTCGATCCCCAGGCGGAGCGAAGACGGACGGGCGGTCTTCTTAAAACCCGAGCCCCTGTCCACCCAGCAGTGAATGGGTACCGGGTGTTAGCCGGGGGTTTGTGACCCGCCTCCCGGGGTGGTGGCTTCGGCCAACATAAACCACTAAGGATGAATGATTAAATAAATGTTGATATGGAGACGGGGTCATACAAGCTTAGCTCTGGCCCTGTAAAATACAACTAAATGAATACACACACACACACACACACACACACACACACACACACACACACACACACACACACACACACACACACACACACACACACACACACACACACACACACACACACACACACACACACACACACACACACACACACACACACACACACACACACACACACACACACACACAACACACACACACACACACCACACACACACACAACACACACACACACACACACACACACACACACACACACACACACACATGCCACGGTGGTGAAGGTGAAATGATAGCTGGGCAAAGCCATCATGTTTTTCCTCCCTGCATTCTCTCCCAGGACTCTGTGAGGCTGCTGGCCGTGGAGGCGTGTGTTAGCATGGCTGGCCTGCTGCCTCAGGAAGACACGGAGCTGCTGGTGATGCCCACACTCAGATCGGCGGCCGAGGACAAGTCTTGGAGAGTTAGGTAGGTGTGTGTGTGTGTGTGTCATTCACCCATGGTCTTGTCCACGCGAGTCAGGCTCGCGATCGCCAGTTTCACCCTCCCGGTGCGAGCTTGGAGCTCATTATTACTGATCTTTGGGTAATGCTGGGACAACACACCCCCATCCCCTTGCTCGAGGGGGACAATAACCGCCCGAATTTCTCGGTGGAAAAATCCCCGGGAATGGGCGGGGGAGGGGGTCTAACGTGGGACCACAGAATGGTGCTGGACGCCTTAACCCACCGAGCCATTCAACCGAGGCCAACCAAGGCGTTCAGGCGGCTTGAGGTGTGTGTGGGAGAGTGGAAGGGTGTGTGTGTGTGCATGTGTGGGAGGGTGGGTGTGTGTTTGTGTGTATGTGTGTGTCATTCACTCATGGTCTTGTCCACGCGAGCTGACTCTCGATCGCCAGTTTCACCCTCTCAGTGCGAGCTTGGAGCTCATTATTACCGATCTTTGGGCAATGCTGGGACCTCACACACCACATACCCCCATCCCCTTGCTCAAGGGGGACAGTAACCGCCCGAATTTGTCAAGTGAAAAATCCCCGGGAGCGCGAGGATTCGAACCGCCTACCCACAGAGTGAGAGACCAGAACGTTATCAACCTGACCATCGCGCGGTGGGTGTGTGTGTGTGTGCATGTGTGGGTGTGTGTGTGTCCTCAACCTGTCCTGACCCTGACCCTGTGTGTGTGTGTGTGTGTGTGTGTGTGGGTGGGTGTCGTCCTCACCCTGTGCTGACCCTGTGTTGTGTGTGTGTGTGTGTGTGTGTGTGTGTGTGTGACCCTGTCTTGACCCAGTGTTGTGTTGCGGCAGGTACATGGTGGCCGACCGCTTCATTGACCTGCAGAAGGCCGTGGGACCCGACATTACCAAGAATGACCTGGTGTCTGCCTTCCAGTCCTTGCTCAAAGACGTGGAGGCTGAGGTGAGGACTGGGCTTATCTCTCTCTCTCTCTCTCTCTCTCTCTCTCTCTCTCTCTCTCTCTCCTCTCTCTCTCTCTCTCTCTCTCTCCTCTCTCTCTCTCTCTCTCTCTCTCTCCTCTCTCTCTCCTCTCTCCTCTCTCTCCTCTCTCTCGTCCTTCTCTCTCTCTCTCTCTCTCTCTCTCTCTCTCTCTCTCTCTCCCTCTCTCTCTCTCTCTCTCTCTCTCTCTCTCTCTCTCTCTCTCTCCTCCTCTCTCTCTCTCTCTCTCTCTCTCTCTCTCTCTCTCTCTCCTCTCTCTCTCTCTCTCTCTCCTCTCCTCTCTCTCTCTCTCTCCCTCCTCTCTCTCCTCTCTCTCTCTCTTACTCTCGTCTCCCTACTCTCCTTCAATCTTTTACTGAAGTCTTTAATTCCCCCTCCCTCCACTCCCGGCTCTTGCTACTCTCTTCCTGGTCTACTTTCCTTACAATCTATTCAGTCCCTCGCGTCATTGTTCCTTATTATTCCTAGATCTTGTATTATATTTCTTCCATTTCTCATCTTTTACCCGGTCATTGTTTACCTTATGCTCTCGTCATTGTTTACCTATCTCGTCTTGTTTACCTATCATATCGTCATTGTTTACCTTATTGCATCATCGTCATGTTTACCTTATTCATCATTCCGTCATTGTTTACCCTTATCATCATTTTCTTTATCCATTTTCATCATTAGCTGTCATTGTTTACCTTATTGCATCATCGTCATTGTTTACCTTATTTCGTCGTTGTTTACCTTATTTCGTCATTGTTTACCTTATTTCGTCATTGTTTACCTTATTGCATCATCGTCATTGTTTACCTTATTGCATCATCGTCATTGTTTACCTTATTGCATCATAGTCATTGTTTACCTTATTGCATCATCGTCATTGTTTACCTTATTGCATCATCGTCATTGTATACCTTATTGCATCATCGTCATTGTTTACCTTATTGCATCATCGTCATTGTTTACCTTATTGCATCATCGTCATTGTTTACCTTATTGCATCATCGTCATTGTTTACCTTATTGCATCATCGTCATTGTTTACCTTATTGCATCATCGTCATTGTTTACCTTATTGCATCATCGTCATTGTTTACCTTATTGCATCATCGTCATTGTTTACCTTATTGCATCATCGTCATTGTTTACCTTATTGCATCATCGTCATTGTTTACCTTATTGCATCATAGTCATTGTTTACCTTATTGCATCATCGTCATTGTTTACCTTATTGCATCATCGTCATTGTTTACCTTATTGCATCATCGTCATTGTTTACCTTATTGCATCATAGTCATTGTTTACCTTATTGCATCATCGTCATTGTTTACCTTATTGCATCATCGTCATTGTTTACCCTTATTGCATCATCGTCATTGTTTACCTTATGCATCATCGTCATTGTTTACCTTATTGCATCATCGTCATTGTTTACCTTATTGCATCATCGTCATTGTTTACCTTATTGCATCATAGTCATTGTTTACCTTATTGCATCATCGTCATTGTTTACCTTATTGCATCATCGTCATTGTTTACCTTATTGCATCATGGTCATTGTTTACCTTATTGCATCATGGTCATTGTTTACCTTATTGCATCATGGTCATTGTTTACCTTATTGCATCATCGTCATTGTTTACCTTATTGCATCATGGTCATTGTTTACCTTATTGCATCATCGTCATTGTTTACCTTATTGCATCATCGTCATTGTTTACCTTATTGCATCATAGTCATTGTTTACCTTATTGCATCATCGTCATTGTTTACCTTATTGCATCATCGTCATTGTTTACCTTATTGCATCATGGTCATTGTTTACCTTATTGCATCATGGTCATTGTTTACCTTATTGCATCATGGTCATTGTTTACCTTATTGCATCATCGTCATTGTTTACCTTATTGCATCATGGTCATTGTTTACCTTATTGCATCATCGTCATTGTTTACCTTATTGCATCATGGTCATTGTTTACCTTATTGCATCATCGTCATTGTTTACCTTATTGCATCATGGTCATTGTTTACCTTATTGCATCATGGTCATTGTTTACCTTATTGCATCATCGTCATTGTTTACCTTATTGCATCATGGTCATTGTTTACCTTATTGCATCATCGTCATTGTTTACCTTATTGCATCATCGTCATTGTTTACCTTATTGCATCATGGTCATTGTTTACCTTATTGCATCATGGTCATTGTTTACCTTAACCCCTGCAGGTGAGAGCGGCGGCAGCAGGCAAGGTGCGGGACTTCTGCCAGAATGTGGACCCCAGCGTGCAAGAGGCAGTCATTATGAATAACGTTCTGCCTTGCGTTAAGGTAAGCCAGCACTATTACTGTGTTAACTAGTCTTATGTCTCATGTATATTTATTAGAGAGAGAGAGAGAGAGAGAGAATGTATGTATGTATGTATGTATGTATGTATGTATGTATGTATGTATGTATGTATGTATGTATGTATGTGTGTGTGTGTGTGTGTGTGTGTGTGTGTGTGTGTGTCTGCCTTGCGTTAAGGTAAGCAAGCACTATTACTGTGTTAACTAGTCTTATGTCTCATGTATGTTTATTCTATGTACTTTGATACTATGTCCCCTAATGTGCCTAGACTATGTTCTTTTGTTTGTTTTTGCTCTAGTACTTTAGTTAAGTCTAGTTAAGTTAGTCTTGTTGCTTTGTTTTTGTCTGTATGCCTCCGGGCGAGAATATAATTATTATTATTATTATTATTATTATAGTATGATTTTTAACGAGGCGAAAATTCCATTCTATCGTAACCGCTTGAGGTGCAGAACGTAATTTCCATTGTAATTTGGGTACCATTAGACAATTTTTAGTGAATATAAGCAATATTTTAATAGGTGTTCCAACCTTTTGTAGCTTTCTTATTTTCTGATGTTCCAGCCTCTTGTAGCTTCCTTATTTTCTTATACTCCAGCCTCTTGTAGCTTCCTTATTTTCTTATACTCCAGCCTCTTGTAGCTTCCTTATTTTCTTATACTCCAGCCTCTTGTAGCTTCCTTATTTTCTTATACTCCAGCCTCTTGTAGCTTCCTTATTTTCTTATACTCCAGCCTCTTGTAGCTTCCTTATTTTCTTATACTCCAGCCTCTTGTAGCTTCCTTATTTTCTTATACTCCAGCCTCTTGTAGCTTCCTTATTTTCTTATACTCCAGCCTCTTGTAGCTTCCTTATTTTCTTATACTCCAGCCTCTTGTAGCTTCCTTATTTTCTTATACTCCAGCCTCTTGTAGCTTCCTTATTTTCTTATACTCCAGCCTCTTGTAGCTTCCTTATTTTCTTATACTCCAGCCTCTTGTAGCTTCCTTATTTTCTTATACTCCAGCCTCTTGTAGCTTCCTTATTTTCTTATACTCCAGCCTCTTGTAGCTTCCTTATTTCTTATGTTCTTATGTTTCAGCCTCTTGTAGCTTCCTTATTTTCTTATACTCCAGCCTCTTGTAGCTTCCTTATTTTCTTATGTTCTTATGTTTCAGCCTCTTGTAGCTTCCTTATTTTCTTATACTCCAGCCTCTTGTAGCTTCCTTATTTTCTTATGTTCTTATGTTTCAGCCTCTTGTAGCTTCCTTATTTTCTTACTTATGTTCCAGCCTCTTGTAGCTTCCTTATTTTCTTATTTTCTTATGTTCCAGCCTCTTGTAGCTTCCTTATTTTCTTACTTATGTTCCAGCCTCTTGTAGCTTCCTTATTTTCTTATGTTCCACCCTCTTGTAGCTTCCTTATTTTCTTATGTTCCACCCTCTTGTAGCTTCCTTATTTTCTTATTTTCTTATGTTTCAGCCTCTTGTAGCTTCCTTATTTTCTTACTTATGTTCCACCCTCTTGTAGCTTCCTTATTTTCTTATGTTCCTATGTTTCAGCCTCTTGTAGCTTCCTTATTTCTTATGTTCTATGTTCCAGCCTCTTGTAGCTTCCTTATTTTCTTACTTATATTCCATCCTCTTGTAGCTTCCTTATTTTCTTATGTTCCTATGTTCCAGCCTCTTGTAGCTTCCTTATTTTCTTATGTTCTTATGTTCCAGCCTCTTGTAGCTTCCTTATTTTCTTATGTTCCTATGTTCCAGCCTCTTGTAGCTTCCTTATTTTCTTATGTTCCTATGTTCCAGCCTCTTGTAGCTTCCTTATTTTCTTACTTATGTTCCAGCCTCTTGTAGCTTCCTTATTTTCTTATGTTCCTATGTTCCAGCCTCTTGTAGCTTCCTTATTTTCTTATGTTCCTATGTTCCAGCCTCTTGTAGCTTCCTTATTTTCTTATGTTCCTATGTTCCAGCCTCTTGTAGCTTCCTTATTTTCTTATGTTCCTATGTTCCAGCCTCTTGTAGCTTCCTTATTTTCTTATGTTCCTATGTTCCAGCCTCTTGTAGCTTCCTTATTTTCTTATGTTCCTATGTTCCAGCCTCTTGTAGCTTCCTTATTTTCTTATGTTCCTATGTTCCAGCCTCTTGTAGCTTCCTTATTTTCTTATGTTCCTATGTTCCAGCCTCTTGTAGCTTCCTTATTTTCTAATGTCCTTATGTCCTAGCCTCTTGTAGCTTCCTTATTTTCTTATGTTCTAATGTTCTGATGTTCCAGCCTCTCATAGTTTCCTTATTTTCTAATGTTCCTATGTTCTGATGTTCCCAGGAGCTTGTGAGTGACGGGAACCAGCACGTGAAGTCTGCCCTGGCCGGGGTGATCATGGGCCTGTCTCCTATCCTGGGCAAAGATAACACAGTCACCCACCTGCTGCCTCTGTTCCTGTCCCAGCTCAAAGACGAGTGTCCAGAAGTGAGACTCAACATCATCTCAAACCTGGACTGTGTTAACGAAGTGATTGGCATTCAACAGGTGAGGAGAGAGAGAGAGAGTATGTGTGAGTGAGAGAGAGAGAGAGAGAGAGAGAGAGAGAGAGAGAGAGAGAGAGAGAGAGAGAGAGAATGTGTGAGTGAGTGTGTGTGTGAGAGTGTGTGTGTGTGTGTGTGAGAGTGAGTGTGTGCGAGCGTGTGTGTGTGTGAGTGTGTGTGAGTGTGAGTGAGAGTGAGTGAGTGAGTGTGTGTGTGTGTGTGTGTGTGTGTGTGTGTGTGTGAGGGTGAGTGTGTGTGTGTGTGAGTGTGAGTGTGTGTGAGAGTGTGTGTGTCTTATGTTCTTATAAGAATATTGTTATTATTATTATTATTACAGAGGTACTATATAGCTATTATCAATTATTTGCTTTAGTACATAAGTTCATTCCCTCGTCCATATATTATGTTGTTGTTTTTTCTTGTATGCCTTTGGGTGAGAATAACATTATTATTATTATTATTATTGTGTACCCCCCAGCTCTCCCAGTCGCTGCTGCCGGCCATCGTGGAGTTGGCCGAGGACAGCAAGTGGAGGGTGCGTCTGGCCATCATTGAATACATGCCCCTCCTAGCCGGCCAGCTGGGGGTCGACTTCTTCAACCAGTCCCTGTCTAAACTGTGCATGACCTGGCTGGTGGACCATGGTGAGTCTGGGTCACATAGGAACATCAGTTTGCTCACATCCAACCTTAACCCCTTCGCGCCCAGATCTTTCCTTTGCTATAAAAAAATGTATGTTGTCGAGCCATATAATCATGAAAAGTCACTGAATATACCAAATTATTTAGTGGACAAGGATACTAAACAGGTTATATCTATAAAATATTGCTTATATTCACAAAAAGTTGTCTAATGGTCAAATTGCAATGGAAGTTACATTCTGGGTCTCAAGGGGTTAAGAAGGGTGACCGTTTTAATCCTTCAAACTACTGCCTATAAGATCATGAAACAAGGAGGCTGCAAGAGGCCAGTTGATCTACCCAAGGCAGCTCCTCTTCACCTAACACCCACTACAGGTTGAAGTTCCCAAACTCGGCAACCTCGGGACCAGCGCCGAGCCGAGTAATGGAATTTTCCGACTTTTAGAACGTAGATATATTAAGGGGAAAAAAAGCCATCCAACTTCTTCAAAAGGTCAATTTTCTCAGAAATAGTTAACACATTGTTCTTCCTTTTCTTTTCACTTCCACCAGTAGGTGTTCCTGGACGTTTGGGAGCCATAATACCAATAACAGACCTGTAGAAGTACACAAAATAACAGTGTACACAACTCTACAGTCACAACACCACTGAACAATAACAACAAACAAATCGGCGGGAGAAACCAGCGGCCTAGTGTGGTGGCACCCAGCGGCCGACCCGGCAACTACGCCCAGGGTTTTGGGTGTTCTGCCGGGTTTTGGAAAATCCGGAACCATAGCCGAGTTTTGGGTGTTGCCGAGTCTTGGGATGCCGAGTTTGGGAATTTCAACCTGTAACTGTCATCTTCTTTCTGTTTAACCCCTTGAGGCCCAGAACGTAATTTTCATTGTAATATAACCACCATTCGATGATTTTAATGAACATTAGCAATATTATAGAGATATGACCTGTTTAATATCCTTGTCCATTAGATCATTTGGTTTATTGAGTTACTTTTTCGTAGTTTTATGGCTAATAACAGACGCTTTCATATAGCCAAGGAAAGATCTGGGTGTGAAGGGGTTAACGTCAGTTTTTCCCGTAATTTTTATGAGGTTAGACGGCTGATGATACGCTTCCAACTCTCTCTATCCCTTGCCTCTACCTCTTCAATGCCCAATGCTGCCAGATCCTCTTCAACACACTGCCTCCATGTCTTACTACTACTACTACTACTACTACTACTACTACTACTACTACTACTACTACTACTACTACTACTACTACTACTACTACTACTATTACTACTTCAATGCCCAATGCTGCCAGATCCTCTTCAACACACTGCCTCCATGTCTTACTACTACTACTACTACTACTACTACTACTACTACTACTACTACTACTACTACTACTATTACTACTACTTCAATGCCCAATGCTGCCAGATCCTCTTCAACACACTGCCTCCATGTCTTACTACTACTACTACTACTACTACTACTACTACTACTACTACTACTACTACTACTACTACTACTACTACTACTACTACTACTACTATTACTACTACTACTACTACTACTATTACTATTACTATTACTACTACTTCAATGCCCAATGCTGCCAGATCCTCTTCAACACACTGCCTCCATGTCTTCTTCTTGTCCTTGTCCTACCACTACTATCACTACAACCACTACCACTACAACTACCACTACCACTACCACTACCACCACTAACCATTACCACTACCACTACCATTACTACCACTACTACCACTACCATTACCACTACTACCACTACCATTACCACTACTACTACTAATACTACTACTACTATACTACTACTACTACTATACTACTACTACTACTATACTACTACTACTACTACTACTACTACTACTACTATACTACTACTACTACTACTACTACTACTACTACTACTACTACTACTACTACTACCACTACCACTACCACTACTACTACTACTACCACTACAACCACTACCATTACCACAGTGTATGCCATCCGCGAGGCTGCCACCAACAATCTCCGCAAGTTAGTGGAAAAGTTTGGGCCGGAGTGGGCCGCCCAGAATGTCCTGCCCAAGATCAACGCCATGTCCCGGGATGGCAACTACCTGCATCGCATGACCTGCCTGGCCTGCATCAATGTGAGTGTGGAAACAATGTCATAGTATTGATGAGAGATACGTCAATGACCTTTTAATTATTATTATTATTATTATTATTATTAATTTATTTTTTTCAATGCTTGGAGAGGATGCCTGTAAATAAGATGACAGACTTGATTAGATGTAAGCCATTTTATTGAAGTATTTGGAAATGTAATGGCAGTTTTAAGCCATTTTATTGAAGTATTTGGAAATGTAATGGCAGTTTTAAGCCATTTTATTGAAGTATTTGGAAATGTAATGGCAGTTTTAAGCCATTTGATTGAAGTATTTGGAAATGTAATGGCAGTTTTAAGCCATTTTATTGAAGTATTTGGAAATGTAATGGCAGTTTTAAGCCATTATTGAAGTATTTGGAAATTAATGGCAGTTTAGCCATTTTATTGAGTATTGGAAATGTAATGCAGTTTAAGCCATTTTATTGAAGTATTGGAAATGTAATGCAGTTTTAAGCCATTTATTGAAGTATTGGAAATGTAATGGCATTTTAAGCCATTTATGAAGTTGGAAATGTAATGGCGTTTTAAGCCATTTTATTGAGTATTTGGAATTAAGGCAGTTTTAGCATTTGATTGAAGTATTTGGAAATGTAAGGCATTTAAGCCATTTTATTGAAGTATTTGGAAATGTAGGGCAGTTTAAGCCATTTGATTGAAGTATTTGGAAATGTAATGGCAGTTTTAAGCCATTTTATTGAAGTATTTGGAAATGTAAGGGCAGTTTTAAGCCATTTTATTGAAGTATTTGGAAATGTAATGGCAGTTTTAAGCCATTTGATTGAAGTATTTGGAAATGTAATGGCAGTTTTAAGCCATTTTATTGAAGTATTTGGAAATGTAATGGCAGTTTTAAGCCATTTTATTGAAGTATTTGGAAATGTAATGGCAGTTTTAAGCCATTTTATTGAAGTATTTGGAAATGTAATGGCAGTTTTAAGCCATTTTATTGAAGTATTTGGAAATGTAATGGCAGTTTTAATTCATTGATTGAAGTATTTGGAAATGTAATGGCAGTTTTAAGCCATTTTATTGAAGTATTTGGAAATGTCGTGTTAGTTTTAAGCCATTTTTTAAAGTATTTGGATATGTGTCAATTTTAATCCATTTTGTGTGGTATTTGGAAATGTCGTGTTTGTTTTAAGCCATTTTTTAAAGTATTTGGATATGTCGGTGTGAGTAACTGTGATGACCTTTGACCTTCATGCAGGTGGTGGGCGAGGTGTGTGGCCGCGACCTGACCACCAAGACGCTGCTGCCCACAGTCCTGGCCATGGCCAACGATAATGTGCCCAACGTCAGGTTCAATGTGGCCAAGACCCTGCAGATTATCGGCCCACACATAGACAAAGAGTGAGTATGGGCGGGCATGTTTTGTTAAGGAATTATACAGGTTGAAGTTCCCAAACTCGGCAACCTCGGGACCAGCGCCGAGCCGAGTAATGGAATTTTCCGACTTTTAGAACGTAGATATATTAAGGGGAAAAAAAGCATGAAAATCACATGAAAAAAGTAGAAGTACACAAAATAACAGTGTACACAACTCTACAGTCACAACACCACTGAACAATAACAACAAACAAATCGGCGGGAGAAACCAAGCGGCCTAGTGTGGTGGCACCCAGCGGCCGACCCGGCAACTACGCCCAGGGTTTTGGGTGTTCTGCCGGGTTTTGGAAAATCCCGAACCATAGCCGAGTTTTGAGTGTTGCCGAGTCTTGGGATGCCGAGTTTGGGAACTTCAACCTGTACTGTGTGGTTCTTCTATTATATTATTATTATTATTATTATTATTATTATTATTATTATTATTATAGACAGAGTTAGTATGGGGGGCATGTTGTGTTAAGGAATTATACTTTCTTCTATTATTATTAGAGTGTCTGCTACAATTATCGACAGGCGACAGTTCTCGACACTTTTTCAGAAAAATTACTCTACGAACTCCCTTTAAATTTTAGTGGCTGTTTGATCCTTTGCTTACAATCTGTACTCACCCGGACCGTTTCTAGACCTATCATGCACCTGTACTGCTAACCCACTGTGTAGACCAGCTAGAAGTGTTTGATGCTGCTACTGCACCAATCACTGAATCGTGCTTCTTAACAGGCACGTTAACGCACATAGCCGTGGATGTGTTTGTTTATTTCAAGTCGGAGTGAAAAATCTACTGTTTTTAGTGGATTATTTACAAAAGTAAGTGTCATACGAATGGCATGGCTGCAGTTTGTCTCTCTGTGATGACCTCTCTGTGTACTATCGGGGGTGTCCATAATTGTATACATTAATATGGAAGTGCTATACTTATCCACAGTATACAAAACATTTTTTTTCAAAGTGAATTTACGATGTAGCTTTTGGAGATAATTGTACGTCTCACTCATCACTCATCACTCATCACCGTCGGTGCCTGCTGACCAACATTACCGCCGAGCAATGCCGTTGCCAGTCTTGTGTGCACACTTGTAATGGTTTTGAAGAAAGAAAAAAAAAAAAAAACTTGACCCCATTGTATACACACACTTGTATAATGGTTCATTATGGCTACAGTACTTTGTGGGTTACTTCATTCTGTAAATACTGGGACATACAATTACCTTGCTGGCAGTTACGTTTTTGGTTCACTTTGTAGGATTTTGCTTGTAATAAAATTTTAAAAATGGTTAGACTGTGGATAACTGTAGCAGCCTGTGGATAATTGTGTCATGATTTCCCTTTCTTTGACTTGTCATGCCACGTGACACACACGTGACTGCCCCGTCATGCCTCGTTTTCTACTCTGCCTACAAGCCGCTTGTAAGCCATGTGTGTGTTGATGCTGCTGAAAACACTTACACCTCCCTACGCTAAACTTTTGTCTAACTAAACCTGTCTATAATTGTAGCAGACACTATTATTATTATTATTATTATTATTATTATTATTATTATTATTATTATTATAGACAGAGTAAGTATGGGGGGGCATGTTGTGTTAACCCCTTGAGACCCAGAACGTAATTTCCATTGTTATTTGGGTATCATTAGACGATTTTTAGTGAATATAAATCATATTTTTATAGCTATGACCTGTTTAGTATCCTTGTCCACTAGCTTATTTGGTATATTCAGTTACTTTTCGTAATTTTATGGCTCGACAACATACATTTTTTTTATAGTAAAGGAAAGATCTGGGCGTGAAGGGGTTAAGGACTTATACTGTCTGGGGTTCTTCTTCTTCTTCTTTCTGTTTTAATGTCAGTTTTATCCATAATTTTCATGAGGTTAGACGGCTGATGATACGCTTCCAACTATCTCTATCCCTTGCCTCAACCTCTTCAATGCCCAATGCTGCCAGATCCTCTACAACACACTGCCTCCATGTCTTACTACTACTACTACTACTACTACTACTACTACTACTACTACTACTATACTACTACTATATCTACTACTACTACTACTAACTAACATACTACTACTACTACTACTACTACTACTACTACTACTACTACTACTACTACTACTATACTACTACTACTACTACTACTACTACTACTACTACTTACTACTACTACTACTACTCACTAACATACTATACTAGCCATCTCAACCTCTAACACTGCTACGTACTACTACTACTACTACTACTACTACTACTACTACTACTACTACTACTACTACTACTACTACTACTACTACTATATACTACTACTATACTACTACTAATACTATACTAATCTATACTACTCTACTACTACTGTCTACACTACTACTACTACTACTACTACTACTATACTACTACTATACTACTATACTACTACTCACTGTCTTATACTACTACTACTACTACTACTAATACTACTACTACTACTACTACTACTACTACTACTATACTATACTTACTACTACTACTACACTACTACTACTTTTCAATGCCCAATGCTGCCAGATCCTCTTCAACACACTGCCTACATGTCTTACTACTACTACTACTACTACTACTACTACTACTACTACTATTTACTACTACTACTACTACTACTATGCCCAATGCTGCAGATCCTCTAAACACACTGCCTCCATGTCTTACTACTACTACTACTACTACTATACTATACTACTACTATCTACTACTACTACTACTACTACTACTACTCTACTACTACCACACCACTACTACTACTTTTTCAATGCCCAATGCTGCCAGATCCTCTTCAACACACTGCCTCCATGTCTTACTACTACCACTACTACTACTACTACTACTACTACTACTACTACTACTACTACTACTACTACTACTACTACTACTTTTTCAATGCCCAATGCTGCCAGATCCTCTTCAACACACTGCCTCCATGTCTTACTACTACTACTACCACTACTACTACTACTACTACTACTACTACTACTACTACTACTACCACTACTACTACTACTTTTTCAATGCCCAATGCTGCCAGATCCTCTTCAACACACTGCCTCCATGTCTTACTACTACTACTACTACTACTACTACTACTACTACTACTACTACTACTACTACTACTACTACTACTACTACTACTTCAGTGCCCAATGCTGCCAGATCCTCTTCAACACACTGCCTCCATGTCTTACTACTACTACTACTACTACTACTACTACTACTACTACTACTACTACTACTACTACTACTACTACTACATCTACAACTACTACTACTACTACATCTACATCTACAACTACTACTACTACTTCTGCCTACTACTACTGCTTCCTTATGTTCTTATGTCTTGCAGGTCGCTACACTCGCAGGTCAAGGGTGTGTTGGACAGACTCAACGATGATGCCGACACAGACGTGAAATACTTCGCTTCCGAGGCGCTGATAGGTAAGTCTTTCTCTCACGGGCAGTTTGGAAAAAATTATGAGTCTAGTCTATTTCTTTTATCAGGGTCAAAATGCAGTCAGGAAGCCACGCCCCCTGCCTCCCCTTCTATTCTACGGGGCAGCTGATTGGTGCATTCCTCGTATCATCACTACCCATCACAATATCTTCACTACTTAACAGCGGCCTGGCGTGACCACTGGACAGAGCAATCTTCACTACAGAGGGATTTCTGATTTTGTCACCTTCTGTAGTGAAGATTGCTCTGTCCAGTGGTCACGCCGCTGTTAAGTAGTGAAGATATTGTGATGGGTAGTGATGATACGAGGAGTGCACCAATCAGCTGCCCCGTAGAATAGAAGGGGAGGCAGGGGGCGTGGCTTCCTGACTGCATTGTGACCATAATAAAAAGAATAGATTATACTCATGCCAAGAAAGATTGAATTTAGGAATGATGATTGAGGCATGGAAGGGTCAGATATTGATTGCTTTTCTAATGTATATTATTTCATATTGGTTTTATTATATTATTGATGGATTGATTTTTATTTATCTCTGCTTATTTTCTTGTACTGTTTGATTTTCTGCTTGAGTGTGTGTGTGTGTTTGTTTGAGTGTGCGTGCGTTTGTTGGTGTGTGTGCGTGCGTGCATTTGTTGGTGTGTGTGCGTGCGTTTGTTGGTGTGCGTGCGTGCGTGCGTTTGTTGGTGTGCGTGCGTGCGTTTGTTGGTGTGTGTGCGTGTTTGTTGTGAGCACAAATACTACGTCAAAATATTCCCCCATATTACTGGGCCTGAAATTTTGTGTCAATAATCCAAAATTCTCTCTTTTTCTCTTATTCTCTCTCTCTCTCTCTCTCTCTCTCTCTCTCTCTCTCTCTCTCTCTCTCTCTCTCTCTCTCTCTCTCTCTCTCTCTCTCTCTCCATCTATTTAAATACCTCTCTGTTTATTTAACTACTTCCAATTTTTTTTTTCTCTCTCTCTCTCTCTCTCTCTCTCTCTCTCTCTCTCTCTCTCTCTCTCTCTCTCTCTCTCTGTCTCTGTCTCTCTGTCTCTCTCTACAAAATTTCAGAACACGGACTTGCCTAAAAATTCGAGGACCAAAAAAATTAGGAAAATTTTTCTGGCTTATGGGAAAATTTTGACAGAAGAAGGATTTCTGGGTAAGTGAGAGAGAGTGTGCGTGTGTGTGTGTGTGAGCTGTGTAGACCCTTGTGTGTGTGTGTGTGTTTACTTAGTTGTATTTACCTAGTAGTTGTGTTTTACAGGGCCTGAGCTACACTGGTGGGGTCCCGTCTCCCTATCTACATTTATCCAGTCTTTGCTTCAACTGGTGCACATTATTTGCCGATATCACCTCCTTTAGTCCATTCCAAACTTGTACATTTCTATGAGGGAAGCTGTACTTCTTGCTGCTGTTCAGGCATCTAAGCTGTACTTCTTGCTGTTGTTCAGGCATCTAAGCTGTACTTCTTGCTGTTGTTCAGACATCTAAGCTGTACTTCTTGATGTTGTTCAGGCATCTAAGCTGTACTTCTTGCTGTTGTTCAGGCATCTAAGCTGTACTTCTTGCTGTTGTTCAGGCATCTAAGCTGTACTTCTTGCTGTTGTTCAGACATCTAAGCTGTACTTCTTGATGTTGTTCAGGCATCTAAGCTGTACTTCTTGCTGTTGTTCAGGCATCTAAGCTGTACTTCTTGCTGTTGTTCAGGCATCTAAGCTGTACTTCTTGATGTTGTTCAGGCATCTAAGCTGTACTTCTTGCTGTTGTTCAGGCATCTAAGCTGTACTTCTTGCTGTTGTTCAGGCATCTAAGCTGTACTTCTTGCTGTTGTTCAGGCATCTAAGCTGTACTTCTTGATGTTGTTCAGACATCTAAGCTGTACTTCTTGATGTTGTTCAGACATCTAAGCTGTACTTCTTGCTGTTGTTCAGGCATCTAAGCTGTACTTCTTGCTGTTGTTCAGACATCTAAGCTGTACTTCTTGATGTTGTTCAGGCATCTAAGCTGTACTTCTTGCTGTTGTTCAGGCATCTAAGCTGTACTTCTTGCTGTTTGTTCAGGCATCTAAGCTGTACTTCTTGCTGTTGTTCAGGCATCTAAGCTGTACTTCTTGCTGTTGTTCAGGCATCTAAGCTGTACTTCTTGATGTTGTTCAGGCATCTAAGCTGTACTTCTTGCTGTTGTTCAGGCATCTAAGCTGTACTTCTTGCTGTTGTTCAGGCATCTAAGCTGTACTTCTTGCTGTTGTTCAGGCATCTAAGCTGTACTTCTTGATGTTGTTCAGGCATCTAAGCTGTACTTCTTGCTGTTGTTCAGGCATCTAAGCTGTACTTCTTGCTGTTGTTCAGGCATCTAAGCTGTACTTCTTGATGTTGTTCAGGCATCTAAGCTGTACTTCTTGCTGTTGTTCAGGCATCTAAGCTGTACTTCTTGCTGTTGTTCAGGCATCTAAGCTGTACTTCTTGGTGTTGTTCAGGCATCTAAGCTGTACTTCTTGTTGTTGTTCAGGCATCTAAGCTGTACTTCTTGGTGTTGTTCAGGCATCTAAGCTGTACTTCTTGCTGTTGTTCAGGCATCTAAGCTGTACTTCTTGCTGTTGTTCAGGCATCTAAGCTGTACTTCTTGCTGTTGTTCAGGCATCTAAGCTGTACTTCTTGCTGTTGTTCAGGCATCTAAGCTGTACTTCTTGCTGTTGTTCAGGCATCTAAGCTGTACTTCTTGCTGTTGTTCAGGCATCTAAGCTGTACTTGTTGCTGTTGTTCAGGCATCTAAGCTGTACTTCTTGCTGTTGTTCAGGCATCTAAGCTGTACTTCTTGCTGTTGTTCAGGCATCTAAGCTGTACTTCTTGCTGTTGTTCAGACATCTAAGCTGTACTTCTTGCTGTTGTTCAGGCATCTAAGCTGTACTTCTTGCTGTTGTTCAGGCATCTAAGCTGTACTTCTTGCTGTTGTTCAGGCATCTAAGCTGTACTTCTTGCTGTTGTTCAGGCATCTAAGCTGTACTTCTTGCTGTTGTTCAGGCATCTAAGCTGTACTTCTTGATGTTGTTCAGGCATCTAAGCTGTACTTCTTGCTGTTGTTCAGGCATCTAAGCTGTACTTCTTGATGTTGTTCAGACATCTAAGCTGTACTTCTTGCTGTTGTTCAGGCATCTAAGTTGTACTTCTTGCTGTTGTTCAGGCATCTAAGCTGTACTTCTTGCTGTTGTTCAGGCATCTAAGCTGTACTTCTTGCTGTTGTTCAGGCATCTAAGCTGTACTTCTTGATGTTGTTCAGGCATCTAAGCTGTACTTCTTACTGTTGTTCAGGCATCTAAGCTGTACTTCTTGATGTTGTTCAGGCATCAGCTGTACTTGTTGCTGTTGTTCAGGCATCTAAGCTGTACTTCTTGCTGTTGTTCAGGCATCTAAGCTGTACTTCTTGATGTTGTTCAGGCATCTAAGCTGTACTTCTTACTGTTGTTCAGGCATCTAAGCTGTACTTCTTGATGTTGTTCAGGCATCTAAGCTGTACTTCTTACTGTTGTTCAGGCATCTAAGCTGTACTTCTTGATGTTGTTCAGGCATCTAAGCTGTACTTCTTGATGTTGTTCAGGCATCTAAGCTGTACTTCTTGATGTTGTTCAGGCATCTAAGCTGTACTTCTTACTGTTGTTCAGGCATCTAAGCTGTACTTCTTGCTGTTGTTCAGGCATCTAAGCTGTACTTCTTGATGTTGTTCAGGCATCTAAGCTGTACTTCTTGCTGTTGTTCAGGCATCTAAGCTGTACTTCTTGATGTTGTTCAGGCATCTAAGCTGTACTTCTTGCTGTTGTTCAGGCATCTAAGCTGTACTTCTTGATGTTGTTCAGACATCTAAGCTGTACTTCTTGCTGTTGTTCAGGCATCTAAGCTGTACTTCTTGCTGTTGTTCAGGCATCTAAGCTGTACTTCTTGATGTTGTTCAGACATCTAAGCTGTACTTCTTGATGTTGTTCAGACATCTAAGCTGTACTTTTTGATGTTGTTCAGGCATCTAAGCTGTACTTCTTGATGTTGTTCAGGCATCTAAGCTGTACTTCTTGCTGTTGTTCAGACATCTAAGCTGTACTTCTTGATGTTGTTCAGACATCTAAGCTGTACTTCTTGCTGTTGTTCAGACATCTAAGCTGTACTTCTTGATGTTGTTCAGGCATCTAAGCTGTACTTCTTGCTGTTGTTCAGACATCTAAGCTGTACTTCTTGATGTTGTTCAGACATCTAAGCTGTACTTCTTGCTGTTGTTCAGACATCTAAGCTGTACTTCTTGCTGTTGTTCAGGCATCTAAGCTGTACTTCTTGATGTTGTTCAGGCATCTAAGCTGTACTTCTTGATGTTGTTCAGGCATCTAAGCTGTACTTCTTGATGTTGTTCAGGCATCTAAGCTGTACTTCTTGCTGTTGTTCAGGCATCTAAGCTGTACTTCTTGCTGTTGTTCAGGCATCTAAGCTGTACTTCTTGCTGTTGTTCAGGCATCTAAGCTGTACTTCTTGCTGTTGTTCAGGCATCTAAGCTGTACTTCTTGCTGTTGTTCAGGCATCTAAGCTGTACTTCTTGATGTTGTTCAGACATCTAAGCTGTACTTCTTGCTGTTGTTCAGGCATCTAAGCTGTACTTCTTGCTGTTGTTCAGGCATCTAAGCTGTACTTCTTGATGTTGTTCAGACATCTAAGCTGTACTTCTTGCTGTTGTTCAGGCATCTAAGCTGTACTTCTTGCTGTTGTTCAGGCATCTAAGCTGTACTTCTTGCTGTTGTTCAGACATCTAAGCTGTACTTCTTGATGTTGTTCAGGCATCTAAGCTGTACTTCTTGCTGTTGTTCAGGCATCTAAGCTGTACTTCTTGCTGTTGTTCAGGCATCTAAGCTGTACTTCTTGCTGTTGTTCAGACATCTAAGCTGTACTTCTTGATGTTGTTCAGGCATCTAAGCTGTACTTCTTGCTGTTGTTCAGGCATCTAAGCTGTACTTCTTGATGTTGTTCAGGCATCTAAGCTGTACTTCTTGCTGTTGTTCAGGCATCTAAGCTGTACTTCTTGCTGTTGTTCAGGCATCTAAGCTGTACTTCTTGCTGTTGTTCAGGCATCTAAGCTGTACTTCTTGCTGTTGTTCAGACATCTAAGCTGTACTTCTTGATGTTGTTCAGGCATCTAAGCTGTACTTCTTGATGTTGTTCAGGCATCTAAGCTGTACTTCTTGATGTTGTTCAGGCATCTAAGCTGTACTTCTTGATGGTGTTCAGACATCTAAGCTGTACTTCTTGTTGTTGTTCAGACATCTAAGCTGTACTTCTTGATGTTGTTCAGGCATCTAAGCTGTACTTCTTGCTGTTGTTCAGGCATCTAAGCTGTACTTCTTCATGTTGTTCAGGCATCTAAGCTGTACTTCTTGCTGTTGTTCAGGCATCTAAGCTGTACTTCTTGATGTTGTTCAGGCATCTAAGCTGTACTTCTTGCTGTTGTTCAGGCATCTAAGCTGTACTTCTTGATGGTGTTCAGACATCTAAGCTGTACTTCTTGTTGTTGTTCAGACATCTAAGCTGTACTTCTTGCTGTTGTTCAGGCATCTAAGCTGTACTTCTTGCTGTTGTTCAGGCATCTAAGCTGTACTTCTTGCTGTTGTTCACACATCTAAGCTGTACTTCTTGCTGTTGTTCAGACATCTAAGCTGTACTTCTTGCTGTTGTTCAGACATCTAAGCTGTACTTCTTGATGTTGTTCAGGCATCTAAGCTGTACTTCTTGATGTTGTTCAGACATCTAAGCTGTACTTCTTGCTGTTGTTCAGACATCTAAGCTGTACTTCTTGCTGTTGTTCAGACATCTAAGCTGTACTTCTTGCTGTTGTTCAGACATCTAAGCTGTACTTCTTGATGTTGTTCAGACATCTAAGCTGTACTTCTTGATGTTGTTCAGACATCTAAGCTGTACTTCTTGCTGTTGTTCAGACATCTAAGCTGTACTTCTTGTTGTTGTTCAGACATCTAAGCTGTACTTCTTGCTGTTGTTCAGACATCTAAGCTGTACTTCTTGATGTTGTTCAGGCATCTAAGCTGTACTTCTTGCTGTTGTTCAGACATCTAAGCTGTACTTCTTGCTGTTGTTCAGGCATCTAAGCTGTACTTCTTGCTGTTGTTCAGACATCTAAGCTGTACTTCTTGCTGTTGTTCAGACATCTAAGCTGTACTTCTTGATGTTGTTCAGGCATCTAAGCTGTACTTCTTGCTGTTGTTCAGGCATCTAAGCTGTACTTCTTGCTGTTGTTCAGGCATCTAAGCTGTACTTCTTGCTGTTGTTCAGGCATCTAAGCTGTACTTCTTGATGTTGTTCAGGCATCTAAGCTGTACTTCTTGCTGTTGTTCAGGCATCTAAGCTGTACTTCTTGATGTTGTTCAGGCATCTAAGCTGTACTTCTTGCTGTTGTTCAGGCATCTAAGCTGTACTTCTTGATGTTGTTCAGACATCTAAGCTGTACTTCTTGATGTTGTTCAGGCATCTAAGCTGTACTTCTTGCTGTTGTTCAGACATCTAAGCTGTACTTCTTGATGTTGTTCAGACATCTAAGCTGTACTTCTTGCTGTTGTTCAGGCATCTAAGCTGTACTTCTTGATGTTGTTCAGGCATCTAAGCTGTACTTCTTGCTGTTGTTCAGACATCTAAGCTGTACTTCTTGCTGTTGTTCAGGCATCTAAGCTGTACTTCTTGCTGTTGTTCAGGCATCTAAGCTGTACTTCTTGATGTTGTTCAGACATCTAAGCTGTACTTCTTGATGTTGTTCAGACATCTAAGCTGTACTTCTTGATGTTGTTCAGACATCTAAGCTGTACTTCTTGCTGTTGTTCAGACATCTAAGCTGTACTTCTTGATGTTGTTCAGGCATCTAAGCTGTACTTCTTGTTGTTGTTCAGACATCTAAGCTGTACTTCTTGATGTTGTTCAGACATCTAAGCTGTACTTCTTGCTGTTGTTCAGACATCTAAGCTGTACTTCTTGTTGTTGTTCAGACATCTAAGCTGTACTTCTTGCTGTTGTTCAGGCATCTAAGCTGTACTTCTTGATGTTGTTCAGACATCTAAGCTGTACTTCTTGCTGTTGTTCAGGCATCTAAGCTGTACTTCTTGATGTTGTTCAGACATCTAAGCTGTACTTCTTGATGTTGTTCAGACATCTAAGCTGTACTTCTTGATGTTGTTCAGACATCTAAGCTGTACTTCTTGCTGTTGTTCAGACATCTAAGCTGTACTTCTTGATGTTGTTCAGACATCTAAGCTGTACTTCTTGATGTTGTTCAGACATCTAAGCTGTACTTCTTGATGTTGTTCAGACATCTCCCTTTTGCTAAATGTTTTGTATGCCCTCTTGTGTAGGTACGTTCTCTTTGTTTCGTAGTCAGTAGTCTCTCACTGTCTGTTTCTTCCATCTTAGTTATCAGCTTAAACATTGTTGTTAACCCCTTCACGCCCAGATCTTTCCTTGGCTATATATAATTGTCTGTTGTTAGGCATAAAATTACGAAAAGTAACTTAATATACCAAATTAACTCGTGGACAAGAATACTAAACAGGTCATAGCTATTAGAATATTGCTTATATGAATTAAAATTGTCTAATGGTAGCCAAATTACAATGGAAATTACGTTGTGGGCCTCAAGGGGTTAAGTCTCCTCTTTCTCTTCTCTGCTCGAGTGTTGGTCACTTTATTTCCTTCAACCTTTCCTCACAAGAAAGTTCTTCTAGCCCTGCTACCATCCTTCAAGGCTGGGCACCGCACCTTTTTTTTCAGGTTCCGCACCTCCGCACCCTTTAGGCGGGGGTTCCGCACCCCACACCTCCACAACCTTTAGGTGGGGGTTCTGCACCCCACACCTGCACAACCTTTAGGCGGGGGTTCTGCACCCCACACCTGCACAACCTTTAGGCGGGGGTTCTGCACCCCACACCTGCACAACCTTTAGGCGGGGGTTCTGCACCCCACACCTGCACAACCTTTAGGCGGGGGTTCCGCACCCCACACCTGCACAACCTTTAGGCGGGGGTTCTGCACCCCACACCTGCACAACCTTTAGGCGGGGGTTCCGCACCCCACACCTGCACAACCTTTAGGCGGGGGTTCCGCACCCCACACCTGCACAACCTTTAGGCGGGGGTTCTGCACCCCACACCTGCACAACCTTTAGGCGGGGGTTCCGCACCCCACACCTGCACAACCTTTAGGCGGGGGTTCCGCACCCCACACCTGCACAACCTTTAGGCGGGGGTTCTGCACCCCACACCTCCACAACCTTTAGGCGGGGGTTCTGCACCCCACACCTCCACAACCTTTAGGCGGGGTTCTGCACCCCACACCTCCACAACCTTTAGGTGGGGGTTCCGCACCCCACACCTGCACAACCTTTAGGCGGGGGTTCTGCACCCCACACCTCCACAACCTTTAGGCGGGGGTTCTGCACCCCACACCTCCACAACCTTTAGGTGGGGGTTCCCGCACCCCACACCTGCACAAACCTTTAGGCGGGGGTTCTGCACCCCACACCTGCACAACCTTTAGGCGGGGGTTCTGCACCCCACACCTCCACAACCTTTAGGCGGGGGTTCCGCACCCCACACCTGCACAACCTTTAGGCGGGGGTTCCGCACCCCACACCTCCACAACCTTTAGGTGGGGGTTCCGCATTCCGCAATTTTGAGTGATCCGCAACTTTTTGAGCAACGGGTTCCGCAACTAACGGTCCACAACCAAATGGCGGTTCGGCGAGGTGCGGAGGTGCGGACCAAAGTTGCGAACTGCCCAGCTCTGCCATCTTTTTTGCCATTCTCTGTATCCTCTCCAACTTTTTCACATGCTTCTTTTTATATGGGGACCCTACTATGGCCGCATATTCAATTTTTGGTGGGATCATTGTAGTAATTATCTTTCATCATATTTGTGTCCCTGTCGTGAAATGCCACTCTAATATTCTGCAGCCTCCTGTGTGGATCTCCAAGTAGATGATTTGTTTTTGTGGTTGTAGGCTATTCTGCTTTATCACTCCCAGGTCCTTTTCTTCCTGAACCCTTGCAATGATTTCATTGCCCATTTTATATGGCCATTTATATCTTCGCTTTTTCCCTTTTCCATCACAGGACACGTCTTCTTTCTGTTGTCTTTAAACGTCAGTATTTCCCATCATTTTTATGAGGTTAGACGGTCGATGATACGCTTCCAGACATCTAGCCGTTTCTGTTATCTCTCTTTCTCTCTTTCTCGTAATATACATGCTTCAAATATTCCCCCCCCCCCCCTCTCTCTCTCTCTCTCTCTCTCTCTCTCTCCTCTCTCCCCTCTCTCTCTCTCTTTTCTCTCTCTCTCTCTCCTCTCTCCTCTCCTCTTCTCTCTCTCTCTCTCTCTCCTCTCTCTCTCTGTCTCTCTCTCTCTCTCTCTCTCTCTCTCTCCTCTCTCTCTCTCTCTCTCTTTTCTCCTCCCCCTCTCTCCCCTCTCTCTCTCTCTCTCTCTCTCTCTCTCTCTCTCTCTCTCCCCTCTCTCTCTCTCCTCTCTCTCTCTCTCTCTCTCTCTCTCTCTCTCTCTCTCTCTCTCTCTCTCTCTCTTCTCTCTCTCTCCTCTTTTTTTTTTTTTTACAATGCATAAATGCTGTGGATTGGGTGCCCTAAACCAGCCCGGGACAGACACCTACCGGGCCCTATCTTGCAAACTTCAGTCGTAAAAAAACTTACTACCTCTGAATAACAAATTATTACATTGATTCCATCTCAACTAGGAACCACAAAATATATCCTATATACCACACTTGTATATTTGTTTCCATATTCTTGTAGGAAGTGCGTTGTCACAGTCTGAAAAGCTATTGAAGCATGATCTTATGCCACCAATAATCCCAGTCAGTCCAAACCTTTTACAACATTTTAATTCTAACCATCGAACGACTGGGTCATCAACACAGCTTCCCATCATCCCCCACAATACACTGTACTATAACATCACATTTGCTATTTCTATCATTGACCTTACCATCACTTACGGCCACTCCTTGAAATTCATTAAAACTTACCCTATCCTCGTCACATAACCACATTTGTACATTGTTCATCTCCCAATTAAACACAATATATGCCTATGAATAGTACAGGTTGCTTATATTTCTGGGCTTCATAGTCTCTGTGTGATGAATAGGAGTTGTATCAGTCTCTGGACACAAGTCTCTTTGGATGCAATGAGTCTATAGATTCCAAAACTTCCAGCAGCTACAGACCTGTTGTATGCAATAGAGTATTTAATTGTCTATACCAGCGCAACCGTGTGACTTGCATCAAACAGGATTGCCCCATCATTCCGCGCACAAATCTCTGGTATTCAATAATACATGTAGATTTCTTTATACTTTTCCATCACTACAAGATCTCTTGTGATTGCATTATGATACGTACGATTGCCGTATTCGTATGTCACATCCCAATCTTGTTAGTGGTCATTGTTCACTGTTAGCTTGTCCTAATATTCCAATGGCAGCTACAGATCTCTGTTGTGATTGCAATAGGAGTACTGTAGGATTGCTCTAGTACTTTCCATGGCAGCTACAAGATTCTGTTGTGATTGCAATAGGAGTACTGTATGGTTGCTCTAGTACTTTCCATGGCAGCTACAAGATCTCTGTTGTGATTGCAATAGGAGTACTGTAGGATTGCTCTAGTACTTTCCATGGCAGCTACAAGATCTCTGTTGTGATTGCAATAGGAGTACTGTAGGATTGCTCTAGTACTTTCCATGGCAGCTACAAGATCTCTGTTGTGATTGCAATAGGAGTACTGTAGGATTGCTCTAGTACTTTCCATGGCAGCTACAAGATCTCTGTTGTGATTGCAATAGGAGTACTGTAGGATTGCTCTAGTACTTTCCATGGCAGCTACAAGATCTCTGTTGTGATTGCAATAGGAGTACTGTATGATTGCTCTAGTACTTTCCATGGCAGCTACAAGATCTCTGTTGTGATTGCAATAGGAGTACTGTAGGATTGCTCTAGTACTTTCCATGGCAGCTACAAGATCAAGTGAATAATTTTGACTGAGTAGAAATGGAACAAAATCATAGCAATTACCACGAGCAATCATGGTAGGTGACTACGAATACGGGCAGTAGTCTCATCATTAATTAGTTATTTTTCGGGGATTTCAATGTTCACCACCAGCTTTGGCTATCATCTTCATGCACTGACCAACCTGGTGAACAAGCCTACAGCTTTTCTATCCTCCAAGACCTAGAGCAGCTGGTGCAGCAGCCTACCCGTATTCCTGACCCTCCACGGAGACACACTTAACATTCTTGATCTTTTCCTAACTACTAACCCTTCTGCTTACTCTGTGAAACTATTCTCTCCGTTGGGTTCCTCAGATCACAGTCTTATCTCTGTAACCTGTCCTATCGCTCTGGTGCCACCTCGGGACCCACCTAAGCAGAGGTGCTTTACTTCTGGCATTATCATTCGGCTAAATGGACCTAAGACTGATTTTCCATGGAATGATTATTGCCTCCATGTCAGAGACCCATCTCTTTGTGCAGATCACATAACTGAGGTCGTTGTCTCTGGCATGGAGGCATAAATTCCACACACTTTCTCTAATCATAAAGCTCGTCAATTTTGGTTAACTCTGCTTGTTCTCATGCTGTCCAAGATAGAGAGGTGGCTCACAGACGGCACAGTAACCATCCATCTCCTGAAACTCATGCCCTCTATATTTCTGAACGTAATCATGTCAAATATTTTCTTCAACTTACCATAAACTCCTTCATTCAAAGAAAATGAGAAAAAAATCTGAATCAAACTCATCTTGTGACTTCTGATCTAGCTAAAAACATCTCTAACAATTTTTCTCTTCATCAACTTTCGCTCCCATGTTTCTCCCGGGTGGCGCCGCAGCCCTCTCATCTATTTCTAAAGCTGAACTTTAGGCTCAAACCTTGGCTGAAAAGTCCACTCTTGTTGGCGAATTCCTCCTTGTCCTCCATCCTCTGATGATCTAAGATCTAAGATCCTTCGTAGTGATGGTTTTTTGTCCTTTCTGACCTAGATCCTGGGAAGGCGTACGGTCCTCACGGAATCCTCCCCAATGTTCTCAAAAATTGTGCTTCTGTGCTTGCACCCTGCCTGGTTAAACTTTGCCTAACATGCCTGGTTAAATGATTGACCCACCGAGACACAGCCTGGTGTGCCCTGTGGCCAATCTGCCCCTGGCCCAGTAATGCTCCTTCAGATTCAATAGCTAGAAGAGGGGAGAGGGAGGGAGGAGACGCATGGCGGCCTGGGCTACAGTCTCCGGGCATGAACTTCTCTCACAACCATACCATACTGTGCTACAAAGGGCCGGCCCGGCCAGGACTCAGACCGGCCTCAGACCCTCCGGCCCACCGGGACACAGCCCGGTGTGCCCTATGGCCAATCCGCCCCTGTCCCTCTCTCTCTCACTCTATCTCATAACTATGCTTAAAAGGATCTAGCTCTCTCATTCTCTTACTGTGTGTAAATGCTGCCAGATCCTCTTCCACACACTGCCTCCATGTCTTACTACTACTACTACTACTACTACTACTACTACTACTATACTACTACTACTACTACTACTACTACTACTACTACTACTACTACTACTACTACTACTACTACTACTTCCACCACTACTACTACTACAACTACTTCAATGCCCAATGCGGCCTCTTCAACACACTGCCTCCATGTCTTACTACTACTACTACTACTACTACTACTACTACTACTACTACTACTACTACTACTACTACTACTATACTACTACTACTACTACTACTACTTCAATGCCCAATGCGGCCTCTTCCACACACTGCCTCCATGTCTTACTACTACTACTTCCACCACTACTACTACTACTACTACTACTACTACTACTACTACTACTACTACTACTACTACTACTACTACTACTACTACTACTACTACTACTACTACTACTACTACTACTTCATGCCCAATGCGGCCTCTTCAACACACTGCCTCCATGTCTTACTAATACTACTTCCACCACTACTACTACTACTACCACTACTACTACTACTACTACTACTACTACTACTACTACTACTACTACTACTACTACTACTACTACCACTACTACTACTACTACTACTACTACCACTACTACTACTACTACTACTACTACACTACTACTACTACTACTACTACTACTACTACTACTACTACTCCACTACTACTACTATACTACTACTACCACTACTACTACATACTACTACTACTACTACTACTACTACTACTACTACTACTACTACTACTACCCACTACTACTACTACTACTACTACCACTACTATACTACTACTACTACTACCACTACTATACTACACTACTACTACTACTACTAACTACTATACTATACTACTACATACTACTCTACTACTACTACTACTACTACTACTACTACTACTACTACTACTACTACTACACAACTTCTTCAATGCCCAGTGCGGCCTCTTCCACACACTGCCGTGTCAGTGTGTGGAAGAGGATCTGGCAGCATGACACACGGCTACATTAACTTCCATTTCCCATCTTCATGTGTGTGTCTGTCTGTGTGTGGAGATCCTTACGGTGAAATCTTGACACAGGAATGGCTTATTTCATGCCATGGAAAGTATTAAACATATCTATCAAAGGAGAAAAAAAATGATATTATTAGTTATTTTTATTACCATTGTTGGAGGAGTACAATCTTCAAGGACCAATTTTTGTATATAGTATTATAGCTCGATACCACCACTACTACTACTACTACTACAGGTTGAAGTTCCCAAACTCGGCATCCCAAGACTCGGCAACACCCAAAACTCGGCTATGGTTCCGGATTTTCCAAAACCCGGCAGAACACCCAAAACCCTGGGCGTAGTTGCCGGGTCGGCCGCTGGGTGCCACCACACTAAGCGCTTGGTTTCTCCCGCCGATTTGTTTGTTGTTATTGTTCAGTGGTGTTGTGACTGTAGAGTTGTGTACACTGTTATTTTGTGTACTTCTACAGGTCTGTTATTGGTAGTATGGCTCCCAAGCGTCCAGGAACACCTACTGGGGGAAGTGAAAAGAAAAGTATGTCTCAGTACGTATTATATACCGTATTAGAATCCAAATAATTTTTTTCCTGTGATTTTTTTCATGTGATTTTCATGATTTTTTCCCCTTAATATATCTACGTTCTAAAAGTCGGAAAATTCCATTGCTCGGCTCGGCGCTGGTCCCGAGGTTGCCGAGTTTGGGAACTTCAACCTGTACTACTACTACTACTACTACTACTACTACTACTACTACTACTACTACTACTACTACTACTACTACTACTACTACTATGCTGCTATTACTACTATGCTACTATTACTACTACTACTACTACTACTACTACTACTACTACTACTACTACTACTACTACTACTACTACTACTACTACTATGCTACTATTACTACTACTATGTTTATAATGATTCATTCTTGACCTCTTACAGCCATGACCCCCCTATTTTCGGCTGCCTGAACCCGAGACTACTACTTCTATTACTACTACTACTACTACTACTTCTATTACTACTACTACTACTACTTCTATTACTACTACTACTACTACTACTACTACTACTATGTTTATAATGATTCCTTCCTAACCTCTCTTACAGCCATGACTCCCCTATTTTCGGCTGCCTGAACCCGAGACCATCACTCAAGATACAGGGCAAACTCACCACCCTAAATTATTATCATTATTATTATTATTATTTTTTTTTTTTTTGTTTTTTTGTTTTTTTTGTTGTAATTTCACATTCTTATTATTATTATTATTATTATTATTATTATTATTTTTTTTTTTTTTCCTTCATCAGAGGACTATTTTTTTCCTTTTTTTTTTTCTTCAATGTACCCTTTGAGGAATGTTCAGCAGGCAGTTTTTAAACATATTTTTTTCTCTAATGGATTACATAATACAGTATATATATTTTCCTAAGACGTATGATAGGATGATTATTTCCCGTTATTTTTGACTTTTGAGTTTGATTTTTGACTCGTGTTTTCCATTCCTCAGTAGAGAGAGAGAGAGAGAAAGAGGGAGAGAGAGTGTGTGTGTGTGTGTGTGTGTGTGTTGTGTATGAAAGAGAGAGAGAGTGTGTGAATGAAAGAGTGTTTAGACTACTACAAGGTAATCTATAATATATGTTGTAGTTTGTTAGTGAATAGGCTATATATTAAAGATCACTACAGATATTATGATACTGCTACCATTAATTAATTACGACTATACTCTTGTTAGGCATGACCACACTTGATTATTATTGACTTTTTTATATATATGCAACTATCCAAATCTTAGGGTGTGTTTTTGTGTGTGATCTAAAGATTCAAAAAAACGTATTTCATTTAGTATTTCAGAAAACTGTCTTGAAAGGAAAAATGTGTTAATAAAGTGTGTAATTACTGTGCGATTTTCAGGTTTTTGTCTCCCTGGTAGTAATTATTGTTATTGTTATTGTTCTTCTAGTTCTTCATATTTTTGTTCTTGTATTTCTTCTTTTTTGTTCTTGTATTTCTTCTTTTTTGTTCTTCTAGTTCTTCATATTTTTGTTCTTTTTTGTTCTAGGTCTTTTTTGTTCTTCTAGTTCTTCTTTTTTGTTCTAGTTCTTCATATTTTTGTTCTTCTAGTTCTTCATATTTTTGTTCTTCTAGTTCTTCATATTTTTGTTCTAGTTCTTCATATTTTTGTTCTAGTTCTTCATATTTTTGTTCTTCTAGTTCTTTTTTGTTCTTGTATTTCTTCTTTTTTGTTCTAGTTCTTCATATTTTTGTTCTTGTATTTCTTCTTTTTTGTTCTTCTAGTTGTTCTTTTTTCTAGTCCTTCATATTTTTGTTCTTGTATTTCTTCTTTTTTGTTCTTCTAGTTCTTCATATTTTTTTTCTTCTAGTTCTTTTTTTTTGTTCTAGTTCTTCATATTTTTGTTCTTCTAGTTCTTCATATTTTTGTTCTTCTAGTTCTTCATATTTTTGTTCTTGTATTTCTTCTTTTTTGTTCTAGTTCTTCATATTTTTGTTCTTCTAGTTCTTCATATTTTTGTTCTTCTAGTTCTTCATATTTTTGTTCTTCTAGTTCTTCATATTTTTGTTCTTGTATTTCTTCTTTTTTGTTCTTCTAGTTCTTCATATTTTTGTTCTTCTAGTTCTTCATATTTTTGTTCTTCTAGTTCTTCATATTTTTGTTCTTCTAGTTCTTCATATTTTTGTTCTTGTATTTCTTCTTTTTTGTTCTTCTAGTTCTTCATATTTTTGTTCTTCTAGTTCTTCATATTTTTGTTCTTCTAGTTCTTCATATTTTTGTTCTTCTAGTTCTTCTTTTTTGTTCTTCTAGTTCTTCATATTTTTGTTCTTCTAGTTCTTCATATTTTTGTTCTTCTAGTTCTTCATATTTTTGTTCTTCTAGTTCTTCATATTTTTGTTCTTCTAGTTCTTCATATTTTTGTTCTTGTATTTTCTTCATATTTTTGTTCTTCTAGTTTTCTATTTTTGTTCTTTAGTTCTTATTCTTTTGTTCTTCTAGTTCTTCATATTTTTGTTCTTCTAGTTCTTCTATTTTTGTTCTTTATTTCTTCTTTTTGTTCTTCTAGTTCTTCATATTTTTGTTCTTTCTATTCTTCTTTTTTGTTCTTCTAGTTCTTCATATTTTTTGTTCTTCTATGTTCTTTTTTTTTTGTCTTCTAGTTCTTCATATTTTTGTTCTTCTAGTTCTTCATATTTTTGTTCTTCTAGTTCTTCATATTTTTGTTCTTCTAGTTCTTGTATTTCTTCTTTTTTGTTCTTCTAGGTCTTATGTTCTTCTAGTTCTTTTTTGTTCTTCTAGTTCTTCATATTTTTGTTCATGTATTTCTTTTTTGTTCTTCTAGTTCTTCTTTTTTGTTCTTCTAGTTCTTCATATTTTTGTTCTTGTATTTCTTTTTTGTTCTTCTAGGTCTTCATATTTTTGTCTTCTAGTCTTATGTTCTTCTTCTTTTTGTTCTTCTAGTTTCTTCATATTTTTGTTCTTCTAGTTCTTCATATTTTTGTTCTTCTATTCTTCTTTTTTGTTCTTCTAGTTCTTCATATTTTTGTTCTTGTATTTCTTTTTTGTTCTTCTAGGTCTTCATATTTTTGTTCTTCTAGGTCTTCATATTTTTGTTCTTCTAGGTCTTCATATTTTTGTTCTTCTAGTTCTTTTTTGTTCTTGTATTTCTTTTTTTTTGTTCTTCTAGTTCTTCATATTTTTGTTCTTCTAGTTCTTCATATTTTTGTTCTTTTTTGTTCTAGTTCTTCTTTTTTGTTCTTGTATTTCTTTTTTGTTCTTGTATTTTTTTTTTTTGTTCTTCTAGTTCTTCATATTTTTGTTCTTCTAGTTCTTCATATTTTTGTTCTTTTTTGTTCTAGTTCTTCTTTTTTGTTCTTGTATTTCTTTTTTGTTCTAGTTCTTTTTTGTTATAATAGTTCTTTTTTGTTATAATAGTTCTTCATATTTTTGTTCTTCTAGTTCTTCATATTTTTGTTCTTGTTCTTCATTTTTTTGTCTTTGTCTTCATATTTTTGTTCTTGTTCATATTTTTGTTCTTCTAGTTCTTCATATTTTTGTTCTAGTTCTTCATTTTTGTTCTTGTTCATATTTTTGTTCTTGTTCATATTTTTGTTCTTCTAGTTCTTCATATTTTTGTTCTTCTAGTACTTCATATTTTTGTTCTTGTTCATATTTTTGTTCTTCTAGTTCTTCATATTTTTGTTCTAGTTCTTCATATTTTTGTTCTAGTTCTTCATATTTTTGTTCTTGTTCATATTTTTGTTCTAGTTCTTCATATTTTTGTTCTAGTTCTTCATATTTTTGTTCTTGTTCATATTTTTGTTCTTCTAGTTCTTCATATTTTTGTTCTTGTTCATATTTTTGTTCTTCTAGTTCTTCATATTTTTGTTCTTGTTGTTCATATTTTTGTTCTTCTTGTTCTTCTAGTTCTTCATATTTTTGTTCTTCTAGTTCTTCATATTTTGTTCTTCTAGTTCTTCATATTTTTGTTCTTCTAGTTCTTTTTTTGTTCTCATAGTTCTTCATATTTTTGTTCTTCTAGTTCATCACTACGTCTGCCAGAGCATTTTTAGTGATTTTTAGTGAAGGTAAGCAATATTTTATAGATATGACCTGTATAGTATCCTTATCGACTAACAAATTTGGTATATTAAGTTACTTTTCTTAATTTTATGGCTCGACAACATACATTATTTTATAGCAGAGGAAAGATTTGGGCGTGAAGGGGTTAAGCAAATGTTACTGGGCGACATCCATGCTGTGTTTATGACTCTTGCAGTGGCACCAACAACATGTCACTGTGTAACAATTGACGGGTTATAGATGGCTCCACAAGATGATAGAGGCAATAATAGAAGCAATAGATGTCAATACAAATCATTACTTTTTATGCAGTAATAAGAATGTACTTCCGGATCTTGCACACACACACACAGACATGAGCCATTACATCCCAGAAGGATTTTATGAATAAATATCTTGTCGCTCGGTAGCTTAAAAATGTCCTTACTGGGTGACAGTTTTCCATCACTGGGAGACATTTTGGTCACCCAGTTAGCTTGTTAAAAAATGCACAGACGTCTGCAACCACTACTGACAGACTGACAGACATTGGAAAGATCATAACACTAGTATCAGATGATCTATAGCAGTGTTTAAGAACATAAGGAAGCTACAAGAGGCCGCGAGACCTACACGTGGTAGTTCCTGTTACTTAACACTACCTACATCCACCTTTCATCCCCATTCATGAATTTATCCAGCCTCCCTTTAACTCTACCTATATCCACCTCTCTTCCCCATCCATGAATTTATCCAGACTCCTTTCAGGAAGCTACAAGAGGCCGGGAGACCAATGCACGTAGTAGTTCCTGTTACGTAATACCAACACTGTATCAAAACACAACAAGAAATAACTGACAAATTAAAAGAACATGATACCAGGAAATGGAAAGCAGAACTACTTGAAAAAGAGACACTTAGACTTTACAGAACACACAAAACACACATAAGAGATTAAATAGACTTATGATAATGATGAAGCCACTACCGTAGATAACACTATAGTCGCCAGTCACTTGCCACTGCACTAATGTCGCCAGGCACAATATCTTGCGAATTATAGCATATCACTACTGATTTGTATGTGCCACTGAATGATGATACACAGTAGTTTATATTATGTACATCACACTACATGTCTTCAGTGGCACATAAAAGTCTGTAGTGATGCTAAAATTCGTAATATATTGTACCTGGCGACATTAGTGCAGTGGCAAGTGACTGGCGACTATAGTGTTATCTACGGTACCTAACTGTCTGTCTTGTCTAAATACTTGCCTGTCTGCCTACCTGTCTGTCTCTTAAGTCTGTCTGTCTCTGTCTACCTACTTGCCTGTCTGTCTGCCTACCTACCTGTCTGTCTGTATACCTGTCTGTTTGTCTACCTACTTGCCTGTCTGTCTGTCTGTCTACCTACTTGCCTGTCTGTCTGTCTACCTACCTGTCTGTGTCTACCTACTTGTCTGTCTGTCTGTCTACCTAACTCTGTCTGTCTGTCTACCTACCTGTCTGTCTGTCTACCTACCTGTCTGTCTGTCTGTCTACCTACTTACCTGTCTGTCTGTCTACCTACTTGCCTGTCTGTCTGTCTACCTGCCTGTCTGTCTGTCTATTCAGAAAATGAAAGGTGTAGCTACCCCTTTTTTGAGATAGCTTTTATACGGTCACAACATGCTTGCCTTTTCTCTCTCTCTCTCTCTCTCTCGCTCTCGCTCTCTCTCTCTCTCTCTCGCTCTCTCTCTCTCTCTCTCTCTCTCTCTCCTCTCTCTCTCTCTCTCTCTCTCCTCTCTTCTCTCTCTCTCTCTCTCTCCTCTCCTCGTGCCATATGACCTGTTCTGCACATTCACCTTTTCTGGCCATAAACTCTCTCTCTGCTCTCTCCTCTCTTTCTCTTCTCTCTCTCTCTCTCTCTCTCTCTCTCTCTCTCTCTCTCCCCTCTCTCTCTCTTCTCTTCTCTAAATTTTTTAATATCTTTTTTTTTTTTTTTCCTTTTAATTTTTCCGGGGGTTTTTTACCTGTGTTTTCATATTGGGGCCCGGGTTGTTCTTTTTCCAAAATTGAATATATTGCACCTTGAAACGAATTTTTGTTCGGGGTAGCTTTGTTGTTAGGTTTATGTTCAGCTGCTTGTCTTCTTTTCCCTCTTCCTCTCGCCCTCTCCTGTTTCCATTTCGGCCTTTATTTCTCCTCAGGGCCCTGACACCCTCTCCCCGCTCCTCCCTTATCAGTCTCTCTTCTCCTGGCCTGTTTTCTTGCAGATGCCATGTAGGGCTGGAGGTTTGGTTTCTCCAAGTTGTGTTTTCGATGCCATGTAGGGCCACAGTCTCTATTCTTTTCATTTCTCCCCCGCGCGAGGCAACCTTGCTCCCGCTCCTGCCTCACCTCACCACCCAGCCGAGATTTCTGCTGTCAATTTCGCCGTAGATTCTGGTGGATTTACCACCTTTTTATAAATTTTTTCGATTTTTCTCATTCTAACTGTCTTCTTAAGTATATTGTTTATAGCCAGGGAAATAATACTGACAAAGTAATTTTAGTTAGTATACAGCGCTAAGGCTTCTGCAGACCTGCTATCCCTTGCACACGTCTCAACATGTGAAGCATGTTATTTCTCCTCAGAGGCCCACACCCTCAGTCACGGGGAAAGCGAGACCCTGAGTGCAGCGGCCTCTCTCACTGCCTGTTGTTCTTCGTCAGGTGGCAGCCTGTCCCTCCACAATATCGGTAATGCATCTCACATGTAGCGACATGATTTGTTCTCCGTCAGGAAGCAGCCTAGCTGCCATTCCTCAGTCAAGAGGCAGCTCGGCATATCTCACCATGTAGCGACCTCATTTTGTTCTCATTATTTATACATTATTTCTCACCTTCACTGTCTTTTTAACGTATATCTTTTGCGTCTCGTTACACAGTAATGTGAATTGATATAAGCGCACTCGATGAGATACTAATTACTGTACGAATCCTATAGTTGTAAATAAAGGTAGCGTAGCTTTGCTGTTTAACATTTGGCCTTCCTTGTCTACCTAGTACATGTAGCTATAGGTGGCAGGGCATGACAGGTTCTGGCTTTCCGTTTTTTCCCCTTTCTAAATGAATTAAGTTTTAATTTTCAGTGATTGCATTTGTTTATATATTTACTTCCTCTTATCTGAGGAATCTTTGTATTGAAGTCGGTCATCGGTATAGCTGGTATTTCATAGTAGCCTACTATTTAGCCTATAATTAACTTGAGCTTATCTAGAATGGAAATTCATTCTCACACAAAATGCACCATCATATATGGTGAGCAGCTAGTTGGTGGAAGTAAAAAAATCTGCTCTAGCTGACCTCTTATCACTTTAAATTTAGTCTAGACTACGGTAGCGTTCCTATATGCCCTATAGTGAACCTGGAACTGTTGAGTACAGTAAGGTTTTATGCTTGAAATGTAATGTACACATCCTAAGGATGCAGAAACTGCCAGGATGCTAATTTGCATTTGTTGAGCAATTCGCATAATTGACCCTAATTAGCACATTCGTATTATCTTCCTTATTAAGCCGCCTATAGATTCTATGGGTGTCTAGAAACTTTAAGTTTCAATGAATGAAAACTGCGAGTATGTGTAATTTTTAATTTT
>JACEEZ010008635.1:0-15000 GCA_016584305.1 Chionoecetes opilio
CAGGATGTGATGGAGTCCTTGAGGCAAGGGTATCGTCCCCAAACTTCAGCTTCCCCTCGAGTAGCCTGGGGTCCTCCCTCGAACGTGATATAACCATGGCCTGGGTCTTCTCGGCAGCAAACTTGACTTGCCACCGTCTTCCCCAGGCCGTGATGTCACCAAGTTGACGGTTGGTGGCATCTATCACGTTCGCAGTCTCCTCTCTGGTGTAGGAGTGGGACACGGTGCAGTCGTCAGCATAGGCAGACGCCACAGGAAGGCTTTGGAGGAGGTCATTGAAGTAAATGTTTCACAGGATGGGTCCCAGGACCGATCCCTGTGGAACGGAAGCCTCCACCGGGTACGTGGCTGACGTGCTCCCATTCACCACCACCCTCAGACTCCGGCTGTGCAGGTAGCTCGAGAACAACGCCAGCAGGTGTCCCATGATGCCGAGCTGTTCAAGCTTTGCCAGGAGGCCCTTGTGCCATACACAGTCAAAGGCCCCGGTGATGTCCAGGGCAATCACCAGCGATGGGCGGCCAGAGTCCAGGGAGTCCTGCCATGATTTGGAGAGCAGGAGAAGCAGGTCCGAGGCGGAGCGTCCCTTCCTAAACCCGTACTGTCTAGGGGACATCAGGTGGTGCTTCTCTAGGTGGCGGGTCAGTTGCTCTGCAATAATCCTTTCTAAGATCTTGCTGACAACTGACAGGAGCGAGATTGGACGATAGTTGGCTGGATCAGTCCTCTCCTTTTTCTTGTGTACGGGCGTGACACGAGCCTCCTTCCACAGGCTTGGCCAGGCGCCCGTTTGGAGGCACTGCTGAAAGATGTGCGTGAAGGCCTTATCAGCTCATCTGGACAGTGCTTGAGCAGGAAGGGACTCACACCATCAGGCCCAGGCGCCTTTTTGGTGTTGACGGTACGCAGGAGGCGGGCCACGATGTCCTCCGTGACCACCGGGCTGTCTAGGCCCAGGTGCCACATACGGGTGAGGCGAGGTGGCTGCCTCTCAGGGTCCTGTGTCGTCATCTTCCTGCTGAAGTGCGTCTCCAGGAGGTCTGCCTTCTCCTGGTTTTTTACCACCCAGTCTCCTGCTGGTGTGATGAGGGGCGGGATTCTCTCCTGGGTGACGGTGCCTTGTCTCTCCTTCACCAAGGACCACCATTGCTTGGGGTCAACTTGATTGGAGGCTAGTTTCCTCCTGACGTCGTTTTCCCACCTGTTCCTGGCCCATGAAGCTATCCTGGTCATGGCCTTACAGGTGGCGTGGTGCAGGGCCTTGTTCCTCTGTGTGGGGCGGCGCTTTAGGCGCACCCAGGCCTTGTATTTATCCTCCGCGGCAAGGCGACACCTGAAACCGAACCACGGCTGGTCTCGCGGCTCAGCCTCGTACACTCTATGTGGAACATGTTGGTCCCGCGCGGCAAGGAGAATGGCGGTGAAGGTGGCCACATTGTGATCCACGTCACCGCAGAGCGCGGCGGCCCAGTCAGTGTCAGACAGGACGCGCTTGATGGCCAGCAAGTCAGCTCTATCCCACAGCCAAATGATCTGCTGGCATGTTTCCTCGCTGGCGGGGTCTAGGCCAATGTGGGAGAGCACTGCATGATGATCAGAGCTGCCAACTGTGTTCAGCTGGCTGCACTGCACTGAGTCTGCAGGAAGATCAGTGAGCACTGGGTCCAGAGAGCCACCTCGTACGTGTGTGGGCTCTCTCTCTCTCTCTCTCTCTCTCTCTCTCTCTCTCTCTTCCTTTTCTCTCTCTCTCTCTCTCTCTCTCTCTCCCTCCTCTCTCCTCCCCCCTCTCTCCTCTCTCCTCTCTCCCCTTCCCTTTTTTTTTTCTCTCTCTCTTTCTCTTCTCCTTTCTTTCTTTTTCATGTACTATTTCTTCTCCCTCCTCCTCTTCCTTCTCCCTCTTCATCCTCCACACGATGAAAATATTCACGATAATATCACATACATACTGGCTGTGATGTGTGTGTGTGTGTGTGTGTGTATGTGTGTGTTTGTGTAAAGTAGACACACACATATATATACCACATATATAACCCCATCATAGCCAGTATGTGAATTATCGTGAATATTTTCATCTGTTTGGGGGAGAGAGGGAAAGGAAAGGAGGAGGACAAGGAATAGTAGATGAGAAAGAAAAGAAAGGAGGAGAGAGAGAGAAGAGAGAGAGAGAGAGAGAGAGAGAGAGAGGAGAGAGAGGAGAGAGAGAGAGAAGAGAGAGAGAGAGAGAGAAAGAGAGAGAGAGGGAGAGAGAGAGATTAGAGAGAGAGAGAGAGAGGGAGAGAAGAGGGAGGGGGAAGAGAAGATTAGAGAGGCGAGGGGGAGAGAGAGAGAGGGAAGAGGATGAGAGGGGAGAGAAGAGAGCCCCGGCGACGAGAGAGAGGAGATAGGAGAGAGAGAGAGAGGAAATTGAGAGAGAGAATAGAGACGAGAGAGAGGGAAGGAGGGAGGAGAGAAAGGAGAAGAGGGGAGAGAGGAAGAAGAGAGAGCGAAAAGAGGAGAGGATGAGAAAGAGAGAGAGAGAGAGAGAGAGAGAGAGGAGAGAGAGAAGAGGAGTGAGAAGAGAGGGGAAAAGAGAAGGACCGGGTTCCTTCCCGCTAAAAATGTTTAAATTTTCTGGTAAGCCGCTACTAACACAGGGGGCACTCGTAGGCAAAAAGATTTGAAATCGTAAGGTTTTCTGAATGGGGCCTTTCCATGTGGGGGAGGTCGAGGGAAAATTTTCCAGAGTTTTTTTCCTCGTAAATGGTTTGCTGAAATTTTTTGCCCGGCCCCCAGGTTTTTTCCCGCGCGTGTCTGTCCTGGGGGGGCAGGAAGCATTTACTCACGGGATCCTCACCTGTACAAAGGGCCCCGATACGGCCGTTAGGAGTATGGTCCTTTTCAGGATTTGAGTGCAGCCACCCACTTGCCCGGGACGGGGTGCAGGGCCCGGGGTTAAGGGGGTTTTTTTTTTTTTTAAAATTTTTTTTTTTAAAAAAAATTTTTAAAAAAAAAAAAAAATTTTTTTTTTGGAATTTGGGGGGGGGTTTTTTTGGGGGTTTTTTGGGGGGGGGGCCCGGGGGGGGGGGGGAAAAAAAAAAGGGGGGGAAAAGGGGAAAAAAAAAAGGGGGGGGGGAAAGGGGGAAAAAGGGGGGGAAAAAAGGGGGGGGGGGGTTTTGGGGGAAAAAACCCCCCCCCCCCGTTGGGGAAAAAAAAGGGTTTTTGGGGGGGGGGAAAAAAATAAAAAAAAATTTTTTTGGGGGGAAAACAAAAAAAAAAGGGGGGGAAAAAAAATTTTTTTTGAAATTTAAAAAAGGAAAAAAGGGGGAAAAAGAGAAAAAAAAAAAGAGGCGGGTTTTTTTAGAACCCCAAAAAAAAAAAAAAATTTTGGGAAAAGGGAAAAAAAAAAAAAAAATTTTTTTTTTTAAAAAAGTTTTAAAAAAGGGGGAACCGTACAAAAAGGGGCCCAAAAAAAAAAATTTTTTTTTTTGGGTTTTTTTTTAAAAAAGGGGGGGGCCCCCCGGGGGGGAAAAAAAAAAATTTTTAAATTTTTTTAAAAAAAAAACCCAAAAAAAAAACCCCCCGGGGGGGGGGGTTTTTTTTTTTTGCCCAAAAAAAAAAAAACCCTTTTTTTTGGAAGGGTTTAAATTTCCCCCCCAAAAATTTTTTAAAAACCCCCCCTTTTTTAATTGGGCCCCGGGGGGCCCCCCCCCCGGGGGGGGGGGGCCCCCCCTTGGGGAAAAACCCCCCCCCACCCTTCCCGGGGGGGTTTTTTAAAAAAAGGGGGGAGGGTTTTTTCAGGTTGGAGGGCCCCCCCAAACCCGGGGGGGGGGCCCCTTTGGGGGGGGCCCTTTAAAAAAAAAAAAAACCCCGGGCCGGGGAACCCCGGGGGGGGTTTTTTTTTTTTTTTTTTTAAAAAACCCCAAACCCCCAAAAAAAAATTTTCCCCCCCTTTTTCCCCCCCCCAAAAAAAAGGGGGAATAAAAAAAGGGGGGTTTTTTTGGGGGGGGGGTTTTTTTCCCCCCCTTTTTTTTTTTTTTTTTTTAAAAAAAAGGGGGGGGGCCCCAAAAAACCCAAAAAAAAAAAAAAAAGGGGCCCCCCCGCTTTTAAAAAAAAAAAAGGGGGAAAAAAAAAAAAAGGGGGGGGGGGGGGGGGGGGGTTTTTTTTTAAAAAATTTTAAAAAGGAAAGGGAAAAAAAAAAGGGGAAAAAAAAAAAAAATTTAAAGGGGGAAAAAAAAAAAACGGGGGGTTTAAAAAAATTTTTTAAAAATTTTTGGGGGGGGGGGCCCCCCAAAAAAGGGGGAAAATTTGGGGGAAAAAAAAAAAAAATTTGGGGGGGAAAAAAAAAAAGAAAGGGAAAAAAAAAAACCGGGGGGTTTTTTTTTAAAAATTTTACAGGACTCTTAAACCCTTTCCCCGTAAAATCGTGTGTTTAACTTTGAATCCAGGTCTCTCTGCGCGTGTCTGTCCTGGGGAGGGTTGCGGGAAGCATTGACTCACGAGGCATCCTCACACTGTACAAGGCCCAGATACGGCCGTGTATGGAGTATGGTGCCTTGTCATGGATGTCGAGTGCAGCCACCCACTTGCAGAGACTGGATGCAGTACCGCGACGTGCCCTTCGACTGGTGGGGATAAAAGAGGACCAACATTCGTTTCCTGGCGTGACATCGCTGGAGCATCGCCGGGATGTGTCAGCGCTGGTGGTGTGTCATAAAACTCAGGTGCAGGAGTTCCCTCATCTCAGCTCGCTCAGACTTCCTCCACGAGCTGTGCAGAGATGGTCCAGGACTACACCCTTGAGTGACGTGTTTGTGAAGGTGCCGCGATCACACTCGAGGCAGCACCAGCGCACCTTTTTTTTTTTTTTTTTTTTTTTTACATCACAAGGAACTGGCCAAAGGCACAACAAAAATGGGTAACACAAAGCCCGCTTAGTTGCCAGTCCCTATAAAGAAGACAGTAAAAGAATAAAATAAAAACAGAGGGGTAGGCCAATTTAGTTCGGGTGGTGTCTTGTTACTCTTCTTTTGAAAATATTTAGGTCATAGGAAAGTGGAAAAATAAAAACAGGAAGAGAGTTCCAGAGTTTACCAGTGAAAGGGATGAAAGAGTAAAGATACTGATTAACTTTTGCATTAGGAAGATGGACAGAATAGGGATGAGAATGAGTAGAAAGTCTTGTGCAGCGAGGCCGCGGGAGTGGGGGAGGCATGCAGTTAGCAAGTTCAGAAGAGCAGTGAGCATGAAAATAACGGTAGAAGAGAGCAAGAGAAGCAACATTGCGGCGGTGATTTAAAGATTGAAGACAGTCAGTCAGAGGAGAGGAGTTGTTTGAGACAAAAGCTTTTGACTCAACCCTGTTTAGGAGAGCTGTATGAGTGGATCCTCCCCAAACATGTGAGACTACTCCATACATGGGCGGATAGGCCCCTGTAGAGAGCAAGCAATTGGAGGAGAAAAAAAGGACGCAGACGCCATAGCACACCTAACTTCTTAGAAGCTGTTTTAGCAAGAGATGAGATGTGAGATTTCATTTTCAGATTTTTAGTAAAGGATAGCCCTAGAATGTTCATTGCGAAGAAGGAGACGTTGAGTGTCTTTGAAGAAGAGGGGATAGTTATCTGTAGGTTTTGTCGAGTAATAGTGAAGAAATTGGGTTTTTGAGGCATTGAACAAAAAAAGGTTTGCTTTACCCCAATCAGAAATTAAAAAAAGATCAGAAGTTAGGCGCTCGGGGGCATCTCTCCGTCTCCGTGAATCACTTATTCCTGTTCAGTTTGGACGTCTAATAAACGACGTGAAAATGCAGGGTAAGAATCATCAGCGTAGGAGTGGATAGGGCTTTGAGTTTTAGACTTATAAGATCATTAATGAATAATAGAAAAGAGAGTGGGTGATAGGACGAACCCTGGGGAACACCACTATTGATAATTTAGGAGAAAGAACAATGTCCGTCTACAGTAGCTGCAATAGAACGGTTTGAAAGGAAACTTAAAATGAAGGTACAGAGAGAAGGATAGAAACCGAATGAGGGTAGTTTGGAAATACAAGATTTGTGCCAGACTCTATAAAAAGCTTTTGATATGTCAAGGGCAACAGCAAGTTTCACCGAAACCCCTAAAGGAGGATGACCAAGATTCAGTTAGGAAAGCTAGAAGATCGCCAGTAGATCGCCCTTTACGGAAACCGTACTGACGATAAAATAGAAGATTGTGAGCAGATAGATCTTAAGAATCTTCTTTTTAAAGTATAGATTAAAAAACTTTAGAAAGGCAGGAAGTCAAAGCTATAGGAACGGTAGTTTGAAGGATTAGAACGGTCACCCTTTTTAAAGAACAGGTTGGATGTGAGCAAACTTCCAGCAAGAAGGAAAGGTGGAAGTAGATAGCAAAGACGGAAAATTTTTGACCGGGCAAGGTGCAAGCACAGAAGCACAGTTTTGAGAACAATAGGAGGGACTCCGTCAGGAAACCGTAAGCCTTCCGAGGATCTAGGCCAAAAAGGGGGGGCAAAGAAAACATCATTCCGAAGGATCTTAATGACAGGCATAATATAGTCCAGAGGTGGAGGAGAAGGAGGAACAAGCCCTTTATCAGCCAGAGTGGAATTTTTTAGCAAATGTTTGAGCGAAGAGTTCGCTTTAGAAGTAGATGAGACAGCTGTGGAGCCATCGGGGTGAAGCATAGGAGAGAAAAATGACGAAAAAAATTTGTTAGAGATGTTATTAGCTAGATGCCAGAAGTCACGAGAGGAATTTGATTCAGAAATATTTTGTCATTTTCTATGAATGAAAGAGTTTTTGGTAAGTTGAAGTAAAGATTTGGCATGATTACGGGTAGAATTATAGAGGGCATGAGTTTCAAGAGATGGATGTTTTAGGGTACCGTTTGTGAGCCACCTCTCTATCTCGGACAGCATGAGAACAAGCAGAGTTAACCCAAAGGTTGACGGCTTTAGGATTAGAGAAAGAAATGGGGAAATTTGTACGCCACCATGCCAGAGACTATGACCTCAGTTATGCGTTCTGCAGAAAGGGATGGTCTTTGACAGGGAAAGCAGTAATCATTCCATGGAAAATCAGAGTAGTACTCCCTTAGGTCTTCCCACTTAGCTGAGTTGAAGTGCCGAAGCACCTCCGCTTGGGTTTGGGTCCCGAGACGGTATCGGAGCGATATGACAGGTTACGCAATAAGATTGTGATCGGAGGAACCCAACGGAGAAAATATTTTCACAGAGTAAGCAAAGGGTTAGTATTTTAGGAAAGATCAAGAATGTTGGGCGTGTCTCCAAGGCGGTCAGGAATACGGGTAGGGTGCTGCCCCAGCTGCTCTAGGTCTTGGAGGATAGAAAAGTTGTAGCTTGTTCACCAGGTTGGTCAGTGAAAGAAAGATGATAGCCAAAGCTGGTGGTGAACATTGAAGTCCCAAGAATGGAATTTCAGCTAAAGGAAAATGAGATGAGATGTGCTCCACTTTTGATGTTAAATAGTCGAAGAATTTTACATATCAGGGGAGTTAGGTGACAGATATACAGCACAGATAAATTTAGTAAGAGAGTGCATTGAAGTCGAACCCAGATGGTAGAAAATTCGGAAGATTCAAGGGCGTGGGCACGAGAGCAAGTGATGTCATTGCGCACATATCGCAACAGCCAGCTTTGGATTTAAAATGAGAATAGAAACAGTAAGAGGAGACAGAAAAAGGTCTGCTGTCAGTGCTCCAGACAACTGAGTTTCGGTAGGAAGAAGATGAGGTTTAGAGGAGGAGAGATGATGTTCGACAGAGAGAAATTTTAGATCTAAGGCCGCAAATGTTGCAGAAGTTTAAGGAGAGAAGGCTAGAAGAAGTATCAAGACACCTCGGGTCCGAATACCGTCGGGGCGGGCACCTACACAGCCAGGACATCACAGCTGTGGACCATGTTCGCGGCAGCTATACCTGACGAAACAAAACATGTCCACACACCAAGTTAAATTGGCTGCCCACAGGTGGCGTGAAACACAAAATGTCCTCGCAAAGTGATGTGATGATTAAAATGACACTTTAGAATATTTTAGTAAATTTAGCACGAAATATTCCTTGTTTATATTGTATATTATGATCTTATTGTATATATCTTATTATATGTAGGCTTTTAGAATAGTTGCACATACAACGTGTAACTTTAAGCCTTATTGTAATTTTTGTTTAAATAAAAAGAAAAAGAAAAAAAAAAGAGCTAGAGAGAGAGAGAGAGAGAGAGAGAGAGAGAGAGAGAGAGAGAGAGAGAGAGAGAGAGAGAGAGAGAGAGAGAGAGAGAGAGAGAGAGAGAGAACAATGTTAGAAAAAGGCAAAATAGACTGAATAATTAGTTTTTTTTCTTTCTCTTTTTCTTCCTTTCTCCCTTTCCTCTAATGATAATGATGTACACATGGTGATGGCAGAAAGATATCTGGGGTCAATGGAATGAAATGACCTGACTCTCCATGGACTTATCGTAACACTTCAATGTTGTCTTCCTTACCCGACATTCCCCTTATGTTTCCTTTTCTTCATTTGCTCCTCATCTTCTTTTTCTCCCTCCTGTTATCCCCATCCCAATAGCGCAGAACGTGTGTGTGTGTGTGTTGTGTGTGTGTGTGTGTGTGTGTGTGTGGTGGTGTGTGTGTGTGTGTGTGTGTTGTGTGTGTGTTATTCCCCATGGTCTTGTCCACCGCGAGCTGGCTCGCGATCGCCAGTGTTCACCCTCTCAGTGCGAGCTTGGAGCTCATTATTACCGATCTTTTGGGCAATGCTGGACCTTTTACACACCCACACCCCCATCCCCTTGCTTAAGGGGGCGTAAACCGCCCGAATTTGTCAGTGAAAAATCCTCGGGAGCGCGAGGACTCGAACCGCCTACCCACAGAATGGGAGGCCGTCACGTTTTTCAACCTGACCAAACGCGCGGTGTGTGTGTGTGTGTGTGTGTGTGTGTGTGTGTGTGTGTGTGTGTGTGTGGGGTGTGTGTGTGTGTGTGTGTGTTTGTGGTGTGTGTGTGTGTGTGTGTGTGTGTGGGGTGTGCGTGTGTAGAGACTGCGACAACCGTAATATTCTTTTCCTGGGAGAATCAGAAAAGGCAAAAAAATAAGGGTAATGTTTTATTTTAACCTTTTGAATCTTTGAAACTCTATGGAATCATCTTTCTTGATACACCCGTGAGGTTGTGTTCACGCTCCTGGCCTTGCCCCTTTTCCCAGCTTGGATCCCGAACCACTAACTGGCGTGTTTCCAATTTCCCTTTTAACCCTTCACGCCTATATCTTTCCTTTGCTATATGAATGGTCTGTTATTAGCCATAAAACTACGAAAAAGTAACTAAATAAACCAAATTAGCTAATGAACAAGGATATTAAACAGGTCATATCTATATAATATTGCTTATGTTCATTAAATCGTCGAATGGTGGTTATATTATAATGGAAATTACGTTCTGGGCCTCAAGGGGGTTTAAAACAAAACTATTCATGCGTCCTTCTCTATACATGTTTTTTGTCACTCTCCCCTGCCTTTTCGAAAGTTGCAATCATACAGCTAGATAATTAAGAAACTCGTGTTCAATAAGCGCGAAATAAATAGCTTTAATTATGAAGTCTGTAAATAACATAGAAAGGAATATTTCATGAAGCATTAAAGTAGGTAATTGCAGAAATATTGAAAGGTAAAAAGATTAAACGGTTGATAAATATAGGAATGTTATATATATATATTTATTTATTTATTTATTTATTTATTTTTTTTATTTTTTACATTTGTGCCTATAGCGCCTGAAGGCAGTGGTGACCCAGGGCTCGGATGGTAGGCTCTGGAGGTTTTACTTGAGGGTTCTGATGTTGGTTTGGGCTCGCCCGTTTGGGGGCGCACGCAGGTTTCTTATAGTGACGCCTGTGAGGCTCATGCCGCCCCCTGTGTCCTCCGATGCACTCGCAGTCGAAGGTTTGAGTTGATAGGCAGGGCATGTGGGTGTTCTTAGGCCCGTCCAACTAGGGCTCATGAGGCTGGCGGTGAGGGTGGTGGAGTTGAAAATCGAGGTTTTTCAACACCGCGCGCGTCGGCGGACGAATCCAACCTTCCTGTTCGAGGGACGTGTTGTAGTTTCCCCAGTGCTTTCCCAGTGGTATTATCAAACTACCAGATGAATAAGATGAAAATTTTGGAAGACTGATCATACATCATCTTCACGAGACATTACTGCGTGTCATGAATATAAATAAATTACAGTATCTATAGCAAGAATAAGATAATGATACCAAAGCGAAATAGTGTATAATTTTTTTTTCCTCACTCACCTCTTTTTATTCAACTCCTTGTTATTCATTTAAGTTTGCTTGTATTGCATGTTTATTTACTGTCTCGGAAGCAACACACTTTTCCGATTCTGACGGTATATGATACGTCTCAATGCAAAAATATTTAGGGGGTCAAAAATTGAAATGAACATCAATCAATCTTGTGACGGAGCGTCGCCTCCCTGCCATGGCGGTGAGGCACAGTCTGGACGCGCAGGTCGTATTTCAACACATCTACCAGCCTCACCGCCAGCCGCATGACCCCTAATGTGGACAGGCCTTTAGGCCACTCGACGGTGCAGAAAGGGTTTGGGTTTCTTCGGGGATCGAACTCGGGTCACCGAGATCGCCAGTCGGAGACTCTAACCACTCCGCTACCGCCTCCCCTATTTACATCAATACATCCATGCATATCATATACATACATACATACATGCTTACATATATACATAACATGCATACATACATGCATATATACATGCATACACATATACGTATACGTATACTTACATACAGATATGCATACATACATACATACATTTTAGACATACATACAAATATGCATTCATACAAACTACATACATTTAAAGATGTATATACATATGCACATACGTCAATACATAACCAACGCTACACAGACACACATGCAGGCAAATCGAAAATCGAATGATTGCACAAAGTTCGTGTGTTTCTGGGGGGGGGGGGGGTGCGCCCGGACTACCTGCACAAACTCTCGCATCGCTCTGGAATCATCTTAGGAGCATGTCATCCTCATAAAGTGTGTGTCAACATTGCGTGAGGTATTATCGCCACAGACTCAAGGGAGAAAAACACCCCACAGGCCACAGCGTGTTTGTACAGTAAGCCTCGAGTCCAGTCTGGGGCGACCAAACGAGTGTGTGGAGCCATCGAGGTGGACTTGTGAGCCTAGAATCCAGTCTGGGGTGAGGGAACGAGTGTGTGGAGCCATCGAGGTGGACTTGTAAGCCTAGAGTCCAGCCTGGGGTGAGCGAACGAGTGTGTGGAGCCATTCAGGTGGACTTGTAAGGCTCGAGTCCAGTCTGGGGGGAGGGAACGAGTGGTGGAGCATCAGGTGGTTGTAAGCCTCGATCCATTGGGGTGAGCGACGTGTGTGGAGCCATTTAGGTGGATTGAGCCTAGATCCACCTGGGGTGAGGGAACGAGTGTGTGGGGGCCATCGAGGTGGACTTGTAAACCTCGTCCAGTCGGGTGAGGAACGAGGGTGGAGCCATCGAGGGGAACTTGTGAGCCTAGAGTCCCCGCCTGGGGTGAGGAACGAGTTGTGGCCATCGAGGGGGACTTGTAGCCTCGAGTCCAGTCTGGGNCTGGCAGAAGTGTGTGTTTTTTTTGTGTGTGTTTTTGTGTGTTGTGTGTGTGTGTGTGTGTGTGTGTGTGTTATTCACCCATGGTCTTGTCCACGCGAGCTGGCTCGCGATCGCCAGTTTTCACCCTCTCAGTGCGAGCTTGGAGCTCATTATTACCGATCTTTGGGCAATGCTGGGACCTCACACACCACACACCCCCATCCCCTTGCTCAAGGGGGACAGTAACCGCCCGAATTTGTCAGTGAAAAATCCTCGGGAGCGCGAGGACTCGAACCGCCTACCCACAGAATGGGAGGCCGTCACGTTATCAACCTGACCATCGCGCGGTGTGTGTGTGTGTGTGTGTGTGTGTGTGTGTGTGTGTGTGTGTGTGTGTGTGTGTGTGTGTGTGTGTGTGTGTGTGTGTGTGTGTGTGTGTGTGTGTGTGTGTGTGTGTGCGTGTGTAGAGACTGCGACAACCGTATATTCTTTTCCTGGGAGAATCAAGAAAAGGCAAGAAAAAATAAGGGTAATGTTTTATTTTTAACCTTTTGAATCTTTGAATCTCTATGGAATCATCTTTCTTGATACACCCGTGAGGTTGTGTTCACGCTCCTGGCCTTGCCTTTCCAGCTTGGATCCCGAACCACTAACATGGCGTGTTTCCAATGCCCCTTTTAACCCCTTCACGCCTATATCTTTCCTTTGCTATATGAAATGGTCTGTTATTAGCCATAAAACTACGAAAAAGTAACTAAATAAACCAAATTAGCTAATGAACAAGGATATTAAACAGGTCATATCTATATAATATTGCTTATGTTCATTAAAATCGTCGAATGGTGGTTATATTATAATGGAAATTACGTTCTGGGCCTCAAGGGGTTAAATCACACTATTCATGCGTCCTTCTCTATACGATGTTTTTGTCACTCTCTCTGCCTTTTCGAAAGTTGCAATCATACAGCTAGATAATTAAGAAACTCGTGTTCAATAAGCGCGAAATAAATAGCTTTAATTATGAAGTCTGTAAATAACATAGAAAGGAATATTTCATGAAGCATTAAAGTAGGTAATTGCAGAAATATTGAAAGGTAAAAAGATTAATCGGTTGATAAATATAGGAATGTTATATATATATATTTATTTATTTATTTATTTATTTATTTATTTATTTTTTACATTTGTGCCTATAGCGCCTGAAGGCAGTGGTGACCCAGGGCTCGGATGGTAGGCTCTGGAGGTTCACTTGAGGGTTCTGATGGTTGGTTTGGTCCTCGCCCGTTGGTGGCGCACGCAGGTTTCTTATAGTGACGCCTGTGAGGCTCATGCCGCCCCCTGTGTCCTCCGATGCACTCGCAGTCGAAGGTAGAGTTGATAGGCAGGGCATGTGGGTGTTCTTAAGGCCCGTCCAGACTAGGGCTCATGAGGCTGGCGGTGAGGCTGGTGGAGTTGAAAATCGAGGTTTTCAACACCGCGCGCGTCGTGCGGAGCGAATCCAACCCTTCCTGATTCGAGGGACGTGTTGTAGTTCCCCAGTGCTGCCCCAGTGCTGGTATTATCAAACTACCAGATGAATAAGATGATATTTAGGAAGACTGATCATACCATCATCTTCACGAGACATTACTGCGTGTCATGAATATAAATAAATTACAGTATACTATAGCAAGAATAAGATAATGATACCAAAGCGAAATAGTGTATAATTTTTTTTTCCTCACTCACCTCTTTTTATTCAACTCCTTGTTATTCATTTAAGTTTGCTTGTATTGCATGTTTATTTACTGTCTCAAAAGCAACACATTTTTTCCGATTCGGGGTTTTTATACGTCTCAATGAAAAAATATTTAGGGGGTCAAAAATTGAAATGAACATCAATCAATTTGGACGGAGCGTCGCCTCCCTCCCCTGGGGGGTGAGGCACAGCGGGGACGCGCAGGTCTTTTTCAACACTTACCGCCTCACCGCCCCCCGCATGACCCCCTAATTTTTACAGGCCTTTAGCCACTCGACGGTGCAGAAAGGGTTTGGGTTTTTCTTGGGGATCAAACTCGGGTCAGGATCCCCAGCGGATCTAACCCCCGCTCCCGCCTCCCTTTTTACATAAATACACCTGCATCATTTTTAAACATAATAATACATGTTTTCATTTATACATAAATGCATACATACATGCATATATACATGCATCCATATACGTAACGTATACTTAATACAGATATGCATACTACAAAAATACATTTTGCCCATACATAAAAATATCATTCATACAAACTACTACTTTAAAAGTATTACATATGCAATACGTCAATACAAACCCAAAAACGCTACCAACACACATGCAGGCAAATCGAAATCGAATGTTTGCACAAAGTTCGTGTGTTTTTGGGGGGGGGGGGGGTGCCCCCGGGGACTACCTGCACAAACTCTCGCATCGCTTGGAATCATCTTAGGAGCATGTCATCCTCATAAAGTGTTGTCACTTGGGGAGGTTTTTACGCCACGATCAAGGGAAAAAAAACCCCAAGGGCCCCGCTGTTTGTACAGTAAACCTCGAGTCCAGTTGGGGGCGACCAAAACGAGTGTGTGGAGCCCCTCGAGGGGGGACTTTTTGAGCCAGAATCCCCGTTGGGGTAGGGAACGAGTGTGTGAGCCTCGAGGGGACTTGTAAGCCTGAGTCCAGCCTGGGGGGAGCGAACGGTTGTGGAGCATTCGGTGGACTTGTAAGCTCGAGTCCCTCGGGGTGAGGGGGCGAGTGGGGTGGAGCCCTTCAGGGGACTTGAGCCCCGATTTCCCGTCTGGGGGGAGCGAACGAGTTGTGGACCATTTTAGGTGGACTTGTAGCCCAGAGTCCAGCCTGGGGGAGGGAAAGAGTGTGTGGAGCCACGAGGGTGGCTTGTAAGCCCCGGGCCAGTCTGGGGGGGGGAAGAGTGTGTGGAGCCTCGAGGGGGAACTTGTGAGCCAGAGTCCGCCTGGGGTGAGGGAACGAGTGTGTGGAGCCATCGAGGTGGGCTTGTAAGCCTGAGTCCCGTCTGGGGGGAGGGAAAAGAGTGTGTGGGGCCAGCGGTGGCGGGAGCCTAGAGTCCGCCTGGGGTGAGGGAACGGTGTGTGGGGCCAGCGAGGTGGACTTTTAAGCCTAGATCCACTGGGGTGAGGGAAAAGATGTGTGGGGCATCGAGGTGGACCTTTTGACTAAGTCCAGCCTGGGGGGAGGGGAAAGAGTGGTGGAGCCATTCAGTGGACTTTTTAAGCCTAGAGTCCAGCCTGGGGTGAGGGAAAGAGTGTGGGGGAGCCATCGAGGGGGATTGTAAACCTAGAGTCCGCCCGGGGTGAGGGAAAAGTGTGGACCCTCGAGGTGGACTTGTGAGCCTAAAAGTCCCGCCCGGG
>JACEEZ010008635.1:20000-22500 GCA_016584305.1 Chionoecetes opilio
CTGCACAAAAATATTGCCAAGTGAAAGTTCTGACCATAAAACAGGCGCATTGTCTATCTCTGTATCATATGATATTTCAAACTTAGAAATCAGTATTTTGCTATTTCCTAGAAATATTTGATGCACATGACAAATGTAGGTAAAGGCAAATAAAAAGGAAGAGCTCAGTACGACTTGAATACAATGGAGTAAACGTGCTCCGAGCAGGAAAAAAACCTGCATGTAAAACCAGACCACTTAAAACAAAAATGAATAATGCGAAACATATGTTGTTGTGCTCAGTGACTGTTGGGCGGCTAGTGTGTGTGTTGGGGGGGGGAGGTGCAGGACCTCACTAAAGCGGACGTTGGGTGAGGGGAACTACATATATATTTTTGTTATATACCATAACTTTTCGCCCTAAAGTCTTTTTTCTTTAGCTAATTAGTTCTATTTTTATTAGACATTGGTCCTTTTTGTGTTAATGTCTAATGGTTTTATGATACACCTTTGTTAAGCGCGGTGTGCTGCTCTACAATTACACGATTAATCATCACAGATTTAATGCCTTCCTGCGGCTGCCTATGAAGCATTGGTTAGCAACACTCTGTAGCACAGGCACTCGGGGCGAAGACACGCGGCTGTGATCCTCTTGACCGGCAGACGAGCAGCACCATGACAGACGCAACCCAGAGGGTTTATGGAACTGTCGCCGATAGGAACTCTCCCCGTAACACCAACCCAGAACTCTCGCCGAAATTGGAACACTCGCCGACGTATACATTTTTGGCGACAGTTCAACTTGTAATATATGAAAAGGAATCTAACCTAACCTAACCTATCCTAACCACATAACCTAGCCTACCTGTTCAGGCTATTGTTGGTATTTAATCCCTGAATGCAGAAACACGGGTAAAGGGAACACTCGCCGACGTGAAAAATAGGAACACTCGTCGATATCGGCGAGTTCCTATCGGCGACAGTTCCAGGTACCATCTAGAGAACCATTTGTTTTCCTTGCGAGGCTTCATCACACGCGATGCTCTACAATCTACACACTCTTGTATATATTTTTTAAACTTTCACACAAAAGGGACAAAACACCAAGGGCTGGTGGCTAAGCGTTAAGCTAATCGTTGAGGGCTACAGGGTGCGCGGTAAAGTAGATGTTCAAGACACCATCTGTTGATCCTAAAATAGATCAATTTGAAAACTAGCAGTCTCGAAAAGAACGATGGCCGCTGTGGTTTTATTTTCGGAGTTATCACGCCGGAAACTGTAATGACCAAAATAAAATAATACGCTTTTCGTGTTTGAATTTTTTTTATCATTGAAGAAAGCTGTATTTCACCAACATTTCAGCAACTATCTGATCTGCTAATGTGTCAGTCAATAAATGAATAAATATATAAATATATGAAGAGATTTTCCCAAGCAAAGCAAAGCAAAAGCGATTATTGAGATATATGAATGATAAACATGTTGTACTGTAGTGAACGATAAGAATTTTCCCCATTATTACGTTTTCATCTCGCTTAGCTCTTCACGTACGGGCTTTTCCTCGCGGGCATAAATCTAATTACTTTCCCTTCTGCTGAGTAAGAAATAAAATTACGTAGGAAGTGAAATCACCAAAAAGAAAGAGGCCGCGAAAAATATTCCATGGATGGGTAAGCAAATATTTTTCTTTTTTTTACATCACAAGGGACTCGCCAAGGAAAAAAAAAGAGGTAACAGAAAGCCCGCTAAGTGGACAGTCCTTAGACAGAAGACAGTAAGATAATAAAGAAATAGGGTCGGGTCAATTTAGTTCGGGAGGTGTCTTGTCACTCTTCTCTTGAAAAGATTTAAGTCGTAGGAAGATAGAAAATATAAACAGGAAGAAAGTTCCAGAGTTTACCAGTGAAAGGGATGAAAGAGTAAAGATACTGATTGACTCTTGCATTAGTAAGACTGACAGAATAGGGATGGGAATGAGTAGAAAGTCTTGTGCAGCGAGTCCCGTAATGCACGCGTGAGTGATAATTGCATGCATATATCAAAAATAAATGAAGAAGAAAACAGGAAAATGTAGAATACTATGTACCTTAGACTAAACAAAAAGCGGTAATTATGTATCTGCAACCTTCCCTCACTGTACTCTCATCCCCCGCCCTCTTGTCTCCCTGCAGCCCTCACCGCCGGATACGCCAACACTTTTTTACCACTAACAAACTAACTAACGAAGAAATTTCCCTCGTTTTCACTGGAGGTAATTAACTAAGCCTCGCCGAGAACACTTGTGAGGAGAGCTCTCTAACTGACAAAGTCCCGAAACACTGGGAAGATTTAGCCGGGCGTCCGGTCCGGTGGTGCAGGTGGTGGCGGTCGCGGTTAACAAGGCACCGCGGTTGTGTTGACGTGGCGGAGAGAACGCCCGCGGTGGTGTCGGCCGATGATGAATTATGAAAAGAACTTTGTGTGTGTGTGTGTGTGTCATTCACCCATGGTCTTGTCTACGCGAGCCGAACTCGCGATCGTC
>JACEEZ010008635.1:27500-32477 GCA_016584305.1 Chionoecetes opilio
CCACGCGTGCCACACCGGCCCAAACTGTCGTACGGCAATGTCAACATTATTACGGTGTTTATCTTCATTCATTTTGGAAAGCCATGTTTATGAAGCATTGTAATATGATTATACTATTATCTAAGTACATTTTTACTCCCATATCGATAAGTAAATTGTTGGTAATACGCCATTATGTTGGACAAAGTAGTGTACAAAAAATACCTAGGAAGGAAGCAGATTTGCAAGGTCGAAACTCTTCTCTGTGCTCCCTGCATTTTTTTCCTCATGAGAGAGAGAGAGAGAGAGAGAGAGAGAGAGAGAGAGAGAGAGAGAGAGAGAGAGAGAGAGAGAGAGAGAGAGAGAGAGAGAGAGAGAGAGAGAGAGAGAGAGAGAAGCGAACCTATAGTCTAGTTACTATATTCCTTGACTTCCTCATTTTCCCTTCTTCCCACTTTCCCTCCCTCCTTTCCTGTGTCACATCTGTTTCCTACTCTCAGGTACCCTCATTAGATTACACGGCATAGTCTTATCAGATAATTGAATAAATACATATATACAAATATACGTATATACTTCTAGAGATTCTGATATTCATGATATTCTGCCGGGCCAGGCCGCTCTGCCAAACCTTCACATTGTGAAGGTTTGGCAACGCGGCCATGCCCTGTGACCGTTACCATGGTGATGACAGCGCGCCCACCCTGCAACATTCTCTCCTCTCTCTCTCTCTCTCTCTCTCTCTCTCTCTCTCTCTCCTCTTGTGACCTTGAAAGGCGACTGTGGGTGGTGAAGTGAGTTGTCAGTTAATGTATATTTGCCCGACACCTGTTGTGTGAAAAGTACTGCAATACGAGCTATTTAAAGGGTGGACTATTATTAGAAAGGACTCAGTCATCGGGTAGTTAGTGCGGAGTCAATAGGGAGTTTTGAAAGAAGGCTAGACAATCGTCTAGCCTTCTTTGAATGAAATTTTCATAGATGGGGATGGAAGTTGTTGGTAGTGAATTAAGTAATAAGAACACCCACGTGTAGGTCTCTCGGCCTCTAGTAACTTCCTTATATTCTTATGACTGTGATGGTTAGGGGGCTGCGAGCCGAGGCAATACGCAAACCTATTTCATGAAGACGCATTCACACACACACACACACACACACACACACACTGAATCATTTATTGATAATCATTTGTTCAGATTTACATTAATAATTTTTGTGAAATGTTTTGGATGAGTCTTGTGTTATTAGTATATCAGGGAGGGAAGTGTATAGCGTAATAGTGACTGAATGGGTTCAAGTTATACTTATGATGGATGATGGTTTAATGGTGGTGGGTAACTTCATATTCTTATGCAGATAATTCGGTGGCGCTGGCTGAACCACTACGAGCAATGACGAACACTGAGATTCCTACGAGACGGCAGGGTGAGCCGAGGCGAAGGAAGTACAGGTGTAGCGACCTTAATCGTCCGCCTATCCCAGACCGTTCGACCATGTCAATAATGTAACGAGTGGGTATTGCGCGGTTCATATAGTTCATGGTAGTTCACTGTAGTACCCTGTAGACCTGAGCTGAGTAATAAAGGTTAATACGGGAAGTTTAAGAAATGGGCATCTAACAGCCGCTGTGACAGTTGGATGTCCATTTCTCATATTCACCCTCATAATCCTTACACGACAAGCTGGTTTCAGAGTACTTTACAGTGAAAACCCGTTGAACTATAAATGAACCAGCAATACCGCCTAAAACGAGCGTCATTTTTTCAAATTTATTGAGATGGTGGGTGGTCTGGGTAAAGGAGACAGATAAAGAAACTCCAACAAGGACCGGTGGTGGCCAGAGAACAGACAGCAACACAACTACCGCCACACTATAGCCTGCTGGCCGCCGCCCCTGATCAGTCGACGGTAGTCTGTCTACCAGCTACTCATCCCTGCCCTGAACAAACCTTCGCCGAAACGTACTTCGTACACACGTGTGTTGCCCCCAGTCCAGCTACTCCCATCCCTGCCCGCCACAACCTTCGCCCTGAACGTACTCCGTACACCTTGGTGCTCAGTTCCAGTTACTCCCTGCCCTGCCCTGCCCTGCCCACCTTCGCCCTGAAACGTAATCCGTACAACAAGTGGTGCCCCAGTCCAGCTACTCCATCCCTGCCCTGCCCTGCCCTGCCACAAACCTTCGCCCTGAAACGACTTCCGTACCACACGTGGTTCCTCAGCTTACAGCTACTCATCCCTGCCTGCCACAACCTTCGCCCTACAGTAAAATGCCTTACAGGCGCTATAGGCCAAGATGTAAAAAAAAGCATAATATTTGTATCATGACACGAAGTAATGTCTCGTGGAAGATGAGGTTATGTTCAGTTTACACAATATTATCTGGTAGTTTGATAATACCGTGTAAGATTACATATATTGACGGCTGGGAACAACCTGTGTGACATCTTTGCCTCAACACGGCACGCCCGATCCATGCAAATCGGTCTGCTGAGCAGTTAGCAGTGCGCGAACTCGATTTTCATACACCACCACTTTCGTTTTTTTTACACAGCGCGCGGTCATGAGACACACAGTGTGGAACGGCGCTTGGTGGCTACAACCAACACATCTACAGGACAAGAAAGCTCGACAGAACATGTTTGACCATGCCGGACAAAAGCATTAAAACAGGTAATAGTAAGAGCTAAGCACTCTAAGAATATGAAAATGAGAGAGAGAGGAGAGAGAGAGAGAGGAGAGACGACTGGAGAGAGAGAGAAAGAGGAGGAGAGCGAGAGAGAGAGAGAGAGAGGAGAGAGAAGAGAGAGAGAGAGACGAAGGAAGGGGGTAGGAGGGCGGGAGGACACCGAGAATGTCTTACGTTGGCAGTACTGCGCATCGGCCCACTCGTTCCTCATCCCATTCCCCGGATGGGCAGTGCAGCTTAGCGGAAAAGAACTTAATCATTCAGTCACCACAACTTATTGTTTAATTTCGGGACCGAAAATCTATACATCATGAAGTATAAAGAGATGATTAGCCTCCTAAATTGATGCAGTTTTATTATATTTTTGTTATGTATCAGTACTAGTCTATACGAATTTTTTAAAGATATGAATTATTTCAGTGCATTTCACACCTGTAAGATTCCTCACTTAATAACTCCTTACTATTTACATAACTAAATCGAAATCATATCAAATATAAACTAAGAAAACGTAGTCTTTTAACAAGGTTAAAAAATATTGTTGTATGTACTATAATTAAGGACACACGAAAGAGGTTAGTAAAGTGACGCAGTGACAACGATTGATGCACGCGCTATGACACCTTCCCTCTCGCACTCTAATTTTACTTATAAAGCGATTTACCGTTTTCTTTTTATGGCGCTTGGCCCCTTGTTAGCAGGCAGTGCTCATTTTTACTGCTGTGTGTAAAAAAATCGACCAAATAGGATGACTTTAAAAATGGTCAGAACACTACCCTTTATTGGGATTCCCCATTTTTACTATGAAACTATTAACCTAGGACCAAATAAGGCATGAAATACTTTATGATAAGCTCAATGAGATCTACCCCTAAGCATCTATCCGTTTCTTTTTTGCTTATACAGGATTTGAGAATAAGTTTTATTTGCGCACCCCTTGTGCCGTCGTCAATTTCCAGAAGAAACTTATTGCTGCACCAACATCTATATTTATCCATCAAACATTGTTTGTCTGATGGAGAGCGTGGCCGCGAATCGTTTATTCCAATTGAAAAAATGTAACATTTTTTATTCGCCAAGAGTTTTACACATGTATGAAATCGTTCCCTGATCTGGAATATTTTTTGGGTAAATGCCTAAAAACAAACTTAAGGGCGGTCATTTATCAATGGAATTTTATCTGCTTATAAGACAGGCGAAGCCTGTTGAAATCTGGATTTTTTTTGCCTCAAATCGTTTTTCGAGGAAAAAAAAAATCCCGTTCTTGAGATATTAGAGAACATTGCTTTCCCCCATTTCCGGCAGCTAGTACTGATACATTCCACGGCCCAAACTTTTTTTTACCGAACAAATGCGCTACAGTACATGTTGCCAGATTGCCAGAAAAGTCTGGATTTTTCCAGATTTTTGGGGTTTCAGGTCAGATTCCAGACTCATGAAAAATTAGACAGATTTGTCTGAATCTAGGCAAGAAACAAAAATTCCACAATATTTCCAGAATAAAGGAGAGAGAGAGCGAGAGTCTTACGAAGTCACTGTCGCACAATAGGCCACTGCACTGAACATTAAGGACCCCGTTCAAAATGTACCATAAATCTGATTAGATAAGGAACTTGCGGACAACTGGGTGCTTAGCGACCAATATTTGAGTTATCTTAAACAAAATAAGGCAATGTAAAGTGCTCTTATGTGAAAATCAGGTTTTCACTACTAAACCATGGTTTGATATACTCAGTCCATACCAGGAACATTGGTTTGAGTGCAATAGTATTGAAAGTATGATCTACTTATGTATGGTCCGACAACCTTTAAGGAACTGTTACGTCAAAATATAATTAAAAGATTATAATCTTTCAATACATAATTATAGTACATAATAGTTGATATTTCCAAAGTCTTACCCCCAATGTGGTGCCTTTGGATAAAAAAACCGCATGGAAAAAAAAGAGAGGAAAAAAAAAAAAAAATTTTTTGAGGTAGCTCACACGTCAAGGTTTACAAACATTTGAGTTAAAAACCCATTAGAACGTTTCGTCATTTGCGAAAAATTAAGCTTGTCACATGGTCAAAAAGTGTATTCCTTAATTATCATACATCAAGAATAGAATTATAGACGTAACACCATAAAACTACACAAAACCAATATTACTAAATATGTAGTACACTTCAGTGCTACGCTAGTAAAGGTCTGCGTTTATAACCATTAGTGTCGATCGATCAACATTCAACATATTCTGTGTGCTCTTCAGTGTCAGTTATCTTCATTGTCAGTAAGTAGTCTGTTCCTGCCTGTCTGGGAACGCCCGCGA
>JACEEZ010008636.1:0-22235 GCA_016584305.1 Chionoecetes opilio
CAAAACCTCCTAAACACACACAAACCCACCCACACACCCCACCACAACACCACACACCACACCACGCACCATACACCTTTCTTTTAATTGAAGAAAGACTGGATAAATGTAGATACGGAGACGGACCATACCAGTGAAAGCTCAGGCCCTGTAAAACACAGCTAGTAAATACAACTAGTAAATACACACACACAACACTTTTACTCCTCCCTATGTACCCTCTATGTATGGGCTATGTATCTCTTAGTGTTGTTACGCTAAAACTTTCCTTCTCTCCTACGTACAAGGATACAGGAGTTCTCTAAAGCGGTTCTTCCATCATGAATGTTGGACTCAGCGAGCAGAGGGAAGCGCACCGGGGAGGATGGTTGCCTCATACTTTTTGCCTCATTAATGTCACTTTTTGAAGTAAGCGGATCTGTGGGGCCCCTCGTTGATGAGACCTTAATGAGGGTTTGCTTAGACAGCACTCACACAGGTAATCTTTGCCTGATTATAATGTGATTTAGAGTGGCGCCATGACTGCTGAATGGCGTAATGAGCCATAATTTTGCCTCCTCTCTCTTCTTTCTAGCTCTCTCCGCCATGGTACAATCCGATATCATTATACTTAAAATCATAGTGTTAAGCTTTTGTTATTAGGGAAATTGTTTTGGGTTTTTTTTTGCGCTGCTTTTGTGAGTTCAAGAAATATTATGTTCGCTTCTGTTTCCCTTGTTTTTTCTTCTTTTTTTGTAGATAATTGAATTTCCTGCATTTTTTTTTGTATTACGGTGGAAATGAAGAAAGGAGAAACACGTTGAGTAATGAAAGTAATGAAGAAGAATAGCGAAAAGAAGAACTGAGGAATATACCAGAAATAACAGTGAACTTTTCAAATAGAATGATAAATGGTTCTCCCCTCTCTCTCTCTTTTCAATTCCCCTCTCCCCTCTCTCGTCTCTCTCTCTCTCTCTCTCTCCCCTCTCTCTCTCTCTTTTCTCTCTCTCTCTCTGCCTAAATCCTTTCTACTTAATTGCTTATTTATCACTTTTGCATAGATAGTTTACGGTCAGTCACCTTTAGACAGTCATAGCATCTTATTTAGTGTATTAAATTAGTGTTCCCTTTACCTGACATTCGCTATTATAAACCCTCTACTTGTCTATAAATGTATATGTATTTGAGCTTCGTAGTCAATCTAAGTTCTTTATATAGTCAAATTTAAATCAATGATGAGTCAATTAATTAGCGTAAATTAAAAAAAGAAATAGGGAAAAACTGGTTCACAAATAGGGAGGTAGATGATTGGAATGGATTCAGTCGTCATGTAGTTAGTGCGGAGTCATTAGGGGGCTTTAAAAGGAGGCTGGATAAATTCATGGATGGGGATGAAAGGTGGATGTAGGTAGTTTAAGTAACAGAAACTACCACGTGTAGGTCTCCCAGCCTCTTGTAGCTTCCTTATTTTCTTATGTCCTATTGTTCTAATTAACATCATCCCTTCCATGTAATATTCAGTTTTTCCCTTTGTAAACCACTCATTTAGCTTCAGTAGATAGATGGTGAACATAAGCCTGATTAGTTACTCCGAAACTCAATATTTACTTTTTTATCAAGACTCTTAGCCCAGATTGCTGCTTTGAATTTCATTTATTGCCAATACGGGACGCAAAGGTTGTTTTTTCTTGCATTAATAAGAAAATTGATATGAAGTATTCCCCAGAGTCAAAAAAAAATAGGTATAAAAATGGATTTATTGGTAAGCTAATGGTGGAGGGAAAAAATAAGAAAATTGATATAAAGAATTTCCCCAGAGTAAAAAAACAAGGGAAAAAAAAGGAGCTGTTGGTAAGCTAAGGTGGAGGCAAAAAAGGGATTTCATCATCATTATTATTTATTATCATTATTATTCATTATCACTTATTTATTTATCATTATCACTATCATCATTATCATCATCATCATTATCATCATCACCCATCATCAACCATTTACAGTGCCAGCCAAACACTCCCTAATTTTCCTCATAAGTTAAAAACGCTGCCTAATTAACTCACTTTGGCCTATTGACTCAACGGAACGTATTTATTTATAAAAACATAAGAAAATAAGGAAGCTACAAGAGGCCGCGAGACCTACACGTGGTAGTCCTGTATTCTATTGCGTATGTATAGTTTTTATCTACAAATGTGTGGTCCGGTCTCAGTCTCTATACGTATTCAGTTTTTTTCCAAATATTAATGTACAGTTCTTGTCGCTATCATCTCTTCTAGTAATTATTTTTCCCGGCATCTATATTTATTTTGTTTAGTGGCGGTCCTGGGTTGTGTGGCGCCCTGGGCAAACCTTTACTTTTTTATTAAAATATTAGGAACTACAAAATGACTTATTATTTATTTTTAAAATTTATTATTGTTTTACTAGCAAAAGTTACCCGTAAAAAGTATGCTGCTCTGAAAGACAATCCGAATGGCTTTGTACACGTAGCACCGTGTTTATGAATCTCTCCTCTCCCTTCCATCTTCCTCGAGGCAGAGAGAGAGAGAGAGGGGGAGGGTGGCGGGAAGGTGGGAAAAACAGAAACACAAAGTGTCTCCCGTGCCCGGTAGGCCTATCTATGCCCCAGGCTGCAAAACCCCCTCAATTTCTGAAAATATGAAGAAATTGGATCAACCTGGCCTAATATTATAATAATAATAATATAATATAATAATAATAATTTTATTCTCGCCCGGAGGCATACAGACAAAAAAAAAAAGCAACAAAAACAAGCCAAGGAGTAAACTTAAGTACTAGAGCAAAAACAAAAACAAGAACATAGTATAGGCACAGTAGGGACATAGTATCAAAGCTAATCAAAGAAAGGACATAGTAATATAGCTTACAAACCATCTCAAGGATGACTCTAACCTTTCCTGAAAATTCGGTGAAATTTGGGACAGAAAGGGCGGAGCCTTGGCTGTGGGCCTACACACGGACAACGGACAGACGGTGAATTATAGCAAAGACCCTCTATGGGGTAAAGAATCTTTGATTAAAAGTAAGACTTTAGAAGATTTAATATTTTTTCTTTTTCTTCGACTTTTTCATCGTGCTTTTTTTTGTTTTGGTGATATTTTACAAAAAAATTTTAGAAACAATAAAAATTAAAAAATTTAATATTATAAAAATTAAAAATAATTAAAACAGAACTTTTAAATTTTTTTTGACGACGGAAACACCCTAGATATAACCGAGGTGTCGGAATTCCCTGGCAACCAAAAACCATGCAGCGTCAGCCTTGGCCTTATAAAAAGTACAAAAAAAAATAACCGTTTTAAGAAAAGAGATCAAAGACCATGAGATAGTAGTCATTGTCACCACCTGAGTGTGGAGACCCCCGGGGGAGGGGGTTCAAAAGGGCGTGGGGCCAGGCGTTCGGAGGCCCCGTGTTGGGTCACAGGGAACCCGGGTCACGGCGGGGGGGGAACACCAAGGAGGAGTCATGACTGATCATCACGAGCCCTCACTTTTTGGCCCCCGCTAGCCGCTATAGTGTTGTCGTACAGCTTCAGTAGCCGCTGTAGCCGCCGCCGCTCCGCCCCTGCAGGCTTTGCCTTAAGGCAGGCCTCCACGGCGGCCCCCTCGGCGGGGGGCCCCCCGTGATTTTACAGGCGGGACTCTTTTTGGGTGGCGGGGGGCACCGACACCCTCACGCCCGGGGTATCCTTTTGCCACCCTATCAGGCCTCGCCCCCGGGCCCACCACTGGCGCGCAGTCGGGTGCCACTTCAAGGACCACCTTTTTCTGGGCCTTCGCGCCCCGCTTTCTCACGCACGTGCCTCGACCCCTCCAGGCGGCCGGGTGATGCCCTTTGGCGCGGCGGCCACCGACTCTTAAGGCTGTGGGGGTGACATGGTTGAGGGCGATCCGGGGGCAGGGGGACGTCACAGGCACTTGGGTCCCCCTGGTCGTTTTTGGAAAAGGGTTTTCCCCGTGGGCCGATAAGTGCCCTTTGCCCGGCGGCACCGGCAGCAACACCGTCACCGTGTCCCCTTCCAGAGTTGCGCACCGTATTGGGGTTGTCCTTGGGCCTGCTTTTTCGCCGGCCCTTGCGGTTTTTTGGCGGTTTGGGGGCGCGACGCTCCCTGCACAGCCTTGGTGCCCCCCCCTTTTGTTGACTCCTCGTAAAGGGCTTTTTCTGTTTTTACACACAGTGTGCCATTCGCCGGAGTCGCCCTCAGGCTCTTACTTTAACAAGAGTTTTTCTTCTTCTTCCTTTGGTCGCTTCTTCGACCCTTTTTCCCTTCCGCCGGGCTTGTTGCTCCGTGACCCTCGACAAGTTCCCGGAGTTGCGCGCGTCTCCCCCGCTGCTCCATGACATGTGACGTTTCACGTCAGTATTTTCTGATGGTTCCCATCAATCATTTCAGAAGAGCGGTCTCATTCTGACACCCCTCTGTGTTATCCGGGTCTGGAGCTCTGCTGGACCCCTGCAGCATGGCACCCGATTTGCTTCACTTTCTTGGGTTTCCCCCCCAAGAAAAGTAAAAAACGAAGCTCCGGACAATCAACGGGGCAAAAAATCCGGGGGAAAAACAGGCAACAAAAAGGAGTTTTGATTCAAACCCCTCGTGCCGTTTTCGGCCCTCCCCACCCCACCTCCAGGCAGCCGAGGAACCGCTTAGTCCCCAAACCAGGCGGTCCCACCACGGCCCCACTTCCCCTGGAGCCGCGCAGGTCCAGGGGTCTCGAGGTGGGGCGGGGCGCAGGGGTCCCAGCCACGCTGCTGAGACAGGAGCCCTGTAGCTGCCATGCCACAGTGGGTCCAGCGCCTTTTGGTCCCACGCCTGACCACCCGGACAGCGCTCGGGTCCTCGGGGCGTCCTGCCAGGCGTCCAGGGGAGGGCACCGAGGGCCACCCCACGGCCACCAACCACTGATCACGATGTGTTTGCACAGTTTTATTTTGTCCACCAAAAGTGTTAGAATTTTTTTTTTAAAATCCCCAGTTTAAGTCTTTGGTCCCCGCGAGTCTTGTATAAAAAGGGGGATGACAATTTGCTTTTGGGGCAGACGGCACAAGTTACCCGTAATTAGTATGTCCCTTGAAAGACAACCGAATGGTTTTGTACACGTCGGCTAATACCGTGTTTAAAACTCTCTCTCTCTCCTCTCTCTCTCCTCCTCTCTCTCTCTCTCTCTCTCTCTCTCTCTCTCTCCTCCCCTTCTCTTCTCTCTCCTCTCTCTCTCTTCCCGGAGAATTTTTTAAAGCGAAAAGCAAAAAGATAAGTGTTTTTTTTATAATGATAATAATAAAAATTTTATTATATACATATTTGGGGACGCTCCATGCCGCCCCGCGTCGATGCCCCCCCTGGGCAGGGCCCCGGGGCCCCATGCCAAATCCCCACTGTTTGTGTTATCCATACATACTCGGGCCCTAAAAAGGGTAATGCCACGGAGATAGCACCGAAGGCCACGCGCGCATGGGGCCCCCCCTCTTTACCTTATATTTTTTGCTTTTATCCATACTTAACCCTTTTCCTTAATATTTATGCTCCCCCAAAAACGGGTTTGTAAAATCAGTTATCCCTGAAATGGCTATGATCTTTAAGAGAAAGTAGTATTTAAGCAGTAGATAAAGTGTGTGTTTGTACGTGTGTGGGGTAGCGGGAGGGGGAAGTAAGGGAAGGGTGGGAGGAAACAGCCGGGGGGTGAGCACTGCCCTTACAAAACCCCCCCACACACAATATTAGCGTAGATGTTGATGCATGATTAATGCTAGGATTATAGTTTTCGCTTGCTGGTTAAAAGCAGGACATATCATAAATACTAAGAAACAAATTTTTGCCATTAATTGTGGTTGCATTCGAAAATTTTTCTTTTGGGGATGTGTTCAAAAGGGGGTACCTTTAATTTTATACCTAGCTTCATAAAAAAAGTGTTGGGGGACAGACGGAGGCGGCGACCAAGGGGGGCAGTATAGCAACTAAATTTTTATTTTTTACTGAAAATTTTTTCCCTACAGGGACATAAAACCTGTTTAAAAGAATACATATTTCTTTATTTTTTTTCACCTATGATGCAGACAAAATATAACAAAATTTAATGTCCAAAAAACCCCTATTTTATGAGAATCCTGCCCCCCATCCTCTACGCTTTGAATATAGTAAAATTCCCTACGTTTAGAGATGGTGTTGTAGATGTAGCTGAAGGCGATCACCGTCACTCCGTTCCATGGGCTCGTGTCTGGCATCCGCGGGGGGGAAAAATTGTGTTGGGGTGTGTGTAGCTTGGCGATGTAGTGCTGCGTGGGTAGGATGTGTGTATGGGGGTGTCCTTTACTGCCACACACAGGAAGGAGGTGAGTCAGGGAACGCAGGACAGGGGGAACAGGGGAAATCAGCAAAAAGGGAGGTGAGTCAACTTTGGTAGGGAGGTGATTTGTGCCTGCATCCAAAAAACATGTCGTTTGTGTGTGTGTGGGTTTGTGTGTGTTGTCATGTGGGGGTGTGTGTTTCTCACCTTACCTTACTCATGATAGCTGAAACTCATAATTATAGTTCCAAAGGGGGAAAATGTAGTTTTTTTATATGTATTTAATACGGGCGGGGAAATGAGTGTTATCTTACGGTTTCTTTCACATGCCAGTGGAAACCCTGGCGTCCGAGCTACCATGTCCGAAGTTTGGAACGAAGAAAGGTAGGGAATGCCGTCTATGCCTCCCCTGCACCATGCCAGTCTCAAGGTGCACGGGCCCCAAATTCACTAAATATTACTGCAAACCCGGGCGTATTCTGTAAAACTTTAATTAAGAATACCGAAACTTCGCTCATTAAAGGTAGAAAAGTTGACACACAACACACACGAAAATTTTTATAATTAGGGATAAGTAAGTAATTTAAGCCCCGTAACATACCATACACCGTCGGCGCTTCCCGTGGGTTTGTTGCTGACGAGCAGTGCCGTTGCCAGACCTGAGGCAAATTTTTGGTAGAGAAGCCGTAAGAACCCCGGCTTCTTACGGCTTCTTGGGCTTCTCCTCGTTTTCTCCCTCGCCAGAACGGCTAAAGGGATGTTCAGGCCGCCCGCTCGGCCTCAACTGAAAATTGTAAACAAAAAAAAACCACACTGACGAAAAGTGTGCCGTGAATAAAAGCCATTAATAATTACGATAACGACTGACGAATTGTAAAGGATCAAAAAACCATATCCTTCACATTTTTTTTTTTGCCCCCAAAAACCCAAGGCTTTTAAATAGGGCAAGGTAAAGGGCGGGCCCCTGCGGACTCATATGGGCTGGGTGGGGCGAGTTCCCATTATGACTTATTTTTTTATTACCTGCTGCACCCATGGCAAAGGGGGAGGTATAAAGAGGGGTCATTAACTGGCCATCATCTGCCCCCCCATGCCCGGATTTTTCCCCTTTGGGGGTTTGGGGGATTTATATTTTGCTTGGAAGATAGGGGGGCTTTTTTCATTCTTGGCTAATTTTTGGGGATTAAATTAATCTCTCTCTCTCTCTCTCTCTCTCTCTCTCACTTTAATGAATTACTGTATGGGATATGGGACCAACAAAACTTTTTTCAAATTTTCTTTTTTGTGTTTTTTAAAAATGCAAAATATGCGCTAAACACTATTGGAGGGGCAAATAGAAGGATCCGTTACTCCCATCATAAAAGAGTTAAAGTGGTTAAAATTAAAAAAAGAATATTTTTTTAAAAATGTTTTTGCGTTTTAAGGCTGTCAATGGGTTGCAATCAAGTGGTATCTGTTTTCCCTTGTAGGGAAAATACAGCCGTACAACAAGCAGCTAAAAACCTTTTTGTGCCAGACCAGAACAGACTGGTGCCAACCCCTCACTGTACAAAGGGCCCTTTAAATATGGAACAATTTGCCTTCATGCATCATTTTAAATTTTGGAAGTCTACACTTTTAAGTCTTGACTTATAAATTTACTTTTAAATTTACCCTAAGGAATATAAATTTTTTTCCCCATATCAAATAGCAGTTGCATATGTTTTGTATATTTTAAAGATATTTTAAGTGACTTTAGTTCTATTGTTTAATGTTATAATTAATTTCCTTTTAATGTTTGTTTTTTACTTCTTTTTATGAGTATTTTTTTTATTTTCTGACTTTTAGAAGTTTCATTTTTTTTATATATTGCTAGAAAAACTGTGATGTAAGTTTTATAGTAAAACCATGTTCATGGGGAAAAAATTTTATTTATTTATTTACTCCCTCCTCCACTCCTTCTCCAGAGTCTTCCCTTCATCTTTGGTCGGATAACACTTCATGCAACCGGGACTCCCTACCTGAAAAAAAGACTGTGTTACATTGCAATTAAAAACCCTTTTCCATGAAAGGAAAAGAGACAGACAGCATTATGAGTGTTTTTTTCATACGACAAAGTCATGTTCATAGTTTTATCCTAAATTTTACCATATTTCCATTTATAGATGAACAGGGGGAAAATAACAAGGGAAAAGCAAAAAATTTTAAAAAGTATGTTGTTGATGTGTACCTTTAAGAAATTTTATAAGGACAAATAAAAATTAAAAACAGAAGCAAATAAACCAACTATACACTAAAAAAAAAAGTATTTAAAAACCCAGTTTTAAGACAAAGGGCCGTGTAATACTGATTGGGCAGATAATTGCAAAACCCAAAATAGCCAGAAATACGATTAACATTCATATTCACAAAACAATTTTCAAACTGTTTCTAATTTTTTATTTCCTATTGAGAAACACTCTTGACCCAAACCCAATCCTACTTAATGTACCAAAACCCAAAGTTTAGGTAATACAGAGCTCCGTAGTACTTTTTTAAAGTTTAGTTATACACACAAACCTCGCTTTTTCGGCTTTAGTAAAAAATATCGCTTCAACACTTTTTTGCCATCCGGTATATGCGTGCTTTACCGAATAAGTTTTAGTATATGCGTTGTACGGTTCTGATTGTTTTAATTTCCCTGTATTGGTTTTAGTATTTTTGATGGCTGCTGTTGTAAATGTAGAACTTTTGTCCCGGAAGGCAAAGTTCACGATAAACGGAATTATCGGAAAATAGGGAACTTTCACCCCCGTATAACGCCACAATTTGTTATATGCAAAAGTTTTTGGATCACTCGGATAATTATAACTCGCATCCTTCCCCAATTTGTTCGTCAAAGCGAGGGTTTACTGTACTCATTTACACCATTAATTATATTTTAAAATAAAAAAAAGGGACACCAAAAATAGCCATTAATCCTTTTTTTCAAAACATCTAATTTAACCAAAATTACGAAATACACCATATTATATATATATAATTAATATATATATAATATATATATATATATTATATATATTATATATGGTAAATCTTAAGAAAAAGGGGGTCCACCCCTATCTTCTTATAGCCAACAAGTTTGGGGGCATGGTGGGAAACCCGGGTTTTTGGTGGGGGAGCACACACAAAGGGGAAAAAGGCCCCCACAAAAAAATCCATAAAATAGGGAAATTTCCCTAGTCCCTAGCTTTATCGGGGCTATTTCCCTTATAGGTGCTCCCCCCCCCCCAAAAACCCCCTTTCCACATGTCCCCAAGCTTTTTGTCTATAAAAGAAGAAGAAGATAGGAGGTTTAGCCTTTTTTCTAAAAAATACAAAAATTACAGAAACCAATAGCACCCCCCCCCGATCCATCGGGCTGTGCACTAACCTAACCTGACCTGACCTAACCTAACCCTACTACTTAGTTTTTTTCCGAAACCCGAATTTTAAAATCGGCATGTAGGCAAGTAAGGAGCGGCACCAAAAAAAAATTAAAAACTAAAAAAAATTGTTAAGGCAGTAAATATAAACATAGAGCCAAAAATTTTGGGTCAGCTTACCCGGGGGCCCCTTTTTTTAAGATTTTTTCCCCCAACGCATGCTAGCATTACCCCAATACCTATCGCACCTTACCTAAAATTAATATTGTTATGTCCTCAACATAAGTAATGCATACTTAATATCTTGCAATGTTTTGTGGTGGAAATTTGGATGATGGTGAAAGGTTTTTGGTACTTGTCTCCCTCGGCGAAAGTTCAACTTTACACGTTCTCAAAAAGTGTGAGAGATCTCTAAAAACCAAAATTGAGCATAATGTCAGCGAAACGTTTCCGGTCTGGTTTTTAGCTAATTAGTAAATTTGAAAAAAAACGTCGTGTTTAAAGTTAAAAACTCGAGAAAGTGATTTTACCCGACGAGCTCTCCTATCACCCCTTCATTCCCTTTTAGCTCATTTGTGTGGTCGAAAATTATCCCGTGCTACTAAAGTACAAATCAGGGTAATTTCTGCCATTTATCCCCTGAAATTTAGCAAAAACTACTACGTCGCGCTAGGCCCCATCGTCAGCCGATAAGACATGATATTCTTTCACCAGTTTTAAAGTTTTTCCTGTCGTGTCATTAACCTTGTAATTTTTTGTTGTGGTCTTAAGGTATGTCCATGCTTCTGAAAAGTACATCTATTTTTTTTCTTGTGTCCTTTATCTTTTAAAAAGTATTTCTACGCCGATACCACTGTGCAGAATTCCCGCCCTCCCGCCATATTTGTTTTTACTCTGGGCGTCACGGCAACAAGCGGGAAAAAGGGCCCTGGGAAGCGAGCCCGGCTCTGTTCTTTTGGCTTCTTTCGGGTTGCCAGTGGGGGCCAAACCGTAAGAAGCCGGCTTTTTAAAATGCCCCGCCATAAAAGAAAACGCAAGCGCAAGAAGCCGGCTTCTTAGGCTTCTTCACAAAATTGCCTTGTGTGCCTTCGGTTACATTTTTCTCGCGGGATCCCGTCCCCACACTGCCCCTTTTTAGTGACGAAACTCGACGACGGGGGAAACGGAGGTGGCGAGTGGTAGGTGTACCAATGTAATAAATACTATACTAAGGTGTGTACGGGGTTAAGCTTCGTCTCTTCATTAAACGCCAAAGTAAACCAAAATTAAACGCGGTTACCCTTGTTGTGTGTGTATGGTTTCATGGCCGGTTAGGTCCCCGGGGTGTCTGATGGGGGCCCCTTGCTGCCACGTCCTTAGAGAGGAGGTAAGGGAGGTGAGGTGCGGGCAAGGGAGGAAGGGGAAATCGGAAAATCAACCAAGAGGAGGTTTGGGGGGAAGGTTTTACGGGGGGGGGGGGGGAGTGTTGTCTGTTGCCACACCACGACATTCTTTAAAACCATTTCCTTTTTTGTTAAGAACGTAAGAAAATAAGGAAGTACAAAAGGGCCGCGAACCTACACGTGATAGTTCCTGTTACTTTACACTACTACATCCACCTTTCATCCCATCCGAATTTATCCCGCCTCTTTTTAAAGCCCTCTAAGCCCCCTTTTAAAACCCACTATTGTGTTTTTTTTTTTTATTTATAAAGTCTAGATCAAGTGAAAACATTACATAAACTCCATTTAAATTTTAAAAATTTTGGTTAGTTATAGTATCACTTCGATGACAAAGGAAAAAGCAGCAAGACTTCTGAAATTTCACAAAAATGGAGAGAATGTTTTCAAAGTTATCAGCGTCACGTCTGCTTTCCCGGTCCCCCACATTCTTGGCCTGAGACGGGGCCATTTTTAATATTTATTTCTTTTTTGTGCGTTGAAAAAATTTGGGCCCCCCGGGCTCTCTCTCTCTCTCTCTCTCTCTCTCTCCTCTCTCTTTCTCTCTTCTCCTCTCTCTCTTTTCCTATTCTCCCCTCTCTCTCTCTCTCTTACTCCCCTATTAGCGAAAACTTTTCCCCGCCTTTCCACTTTTTCCCCTTCCCCATCTTCTCAATTTTATATTCCCCTCCCTCCTTTAGCCTTCCTATCTTTCCCCCTCCTCCTCCCCTCCCCTCCTCCTCCTCCTCCTCCTCCCCTTTTTCTCCTCCCCCTCCCCTCCCCCCCCCTCCTCCCCCCCCTCTCCCCCTCCCCCTCCTCCCTCCTGGGGGTCACCTAAACGTAATACTCATCGTAATAACTTTCAGGTGAGATTTAGGGTGACAGATTTCGTCATTCGTCTACTGGAAGTAAAATTTTTTGCTAACGAAAAATTGGAATTTTATTGGTTCAAATTTTTAGCTCTGCAAAAAAATTTAAAAAGGAAAAAAACCGGAAAAAAATCGCCTGCATTTTGTAGAAGCTTTTTTTTTTTTTTTTTTTTTTTTTTTTGAAAAAGAATTGCTTTTTATTATCATTTTTTAATTTTTTTTTTATATATCATCACCAAAATATCATCATCATCATCAAGACGAAAATGACAACCAAAGATGCGCAAAAATGAAGACTCAAACACTTTTTTTTTTTTTTTTTTTTTGCTAATTACCTTTTATTCCTATCTAGAATCATATAAAAAATAAAATATAACCCATTTTGGGGCCCGTGTTCACACAAAATCTCTCGAGGTCTTCATTCCCTCACACCCCAATCATTCTTTTTTTCTTCATTTTATCAAAAATCCCCGAGACTTAAGACTTACTAAAAATTTCTCCTTCATTTTCATACATAAATACGGTATTGGAGAGTAGAGAAAGAAGTAAGTGTGACGGAGCGATGTATGACCAAAATTTAGGACGCAGCAGAGAGAGAGAGAGAGAGAGAGAGAGAGAGAGAGTCTTTGGGGTGCGGGGAATAAAAAGTAGGGGAGAATAGATAGAAAAAGACAAAAAAATAAAGAATGAAATATAGAAAAAGGAAAAAATAAAAAAATTAAAAAAATGAGGTTAGGGAAAGGGGTATGAACTCAAAAAAACCCAGGGGGAAGGGAAAGGAACAAAGGAAAGAAAGAAAGCGGTAGGAATACTGAAGAGAAAAAGAGAGACGAGAGAGACGAGACGAGAAGACGGGGGCGAGGAGACGAGACGAGACGGGACGAGTAATGAATGGAAGGAAGGTAGGAAGGGTTTTTAATGATGAAGACTTTTTAGCTGCATTAAATCCGTGAAAATTTATGTTTAAAGTTGATGAAAGGTGAAAGGGGATGAAATTAGTTCTCTGTGACTAAAATAATGATGAGAGAGTTAAGGGGAGGAATTAAGGAGTGTGGGAAAATGAAGAAGAAGTAAAAAGGGATTATCATTTTTGGTACAAGATGTTAGTGGGGGGAGAATATGAAGAGGGAAGGCAAGATTTAAGAATAGTTAGTTCTTAAGGTATTTCATGTTTTTTAAAATGTTTGGGGAATTTTACATGATGTGTTTTTTGTGTGTTTCTTTTGGGCTTATTAATTGAGGTTTTTAGGGAAAAATTTTGGGGTAGGGTTATATATATTTTAGTAAGAAATATTTGGATTATAATTGTTGAAAAAATAGGATACTATAATAATATATAGTATTGATGAGATGTAATAGTAAATCAGTTCAGATTAATAATAAAAATTAATAATGAAATGAACACAAATGAAGGCTAGTCGAATTAAAAAAAATAAGATAAAAACAAAACATAATCAGTTTTTGGGCCCCAATAAGTGCTTTCCTCCTCCTCCTCCTCCTCCTCCTCCTCCTCCTCCTCCTCCTCCTCCTGCCTCTCCTCTCTCCTCCTCTTCCTCTTCTCTTCCTCTCCTCTTCCTCTCTCCTTACAGTATTTTCGCGGTAAAAGTTAATTAAAACCGGGGGACTAAATTTAGGGCTTTTTGTTTTTGTTTACTGTGTTGTTTGTTTTTGTTGTTTGTTTTGTTGTTGTATTCCTGTAGCTATGTAATGTATATCCCATGACTTTACGGGACACAAAAGAAGGCTATACGGCTGCACTGCTACCCTGCATGATGTATGCTGGCTGCACTACTTAACCCTGCTATGCTCTATGCTGGCTGTCCCAAAAGATTACAATAGATCGTACCAATAGATTACACACTCTAGATTTTTTGGTCATATTTTTATACATTCGAACACGGCAAGTATAATACCTCGTCACCTATAGACCTTACCATAGACCACTGTATACCTGGACTGCGGCACGGAATATCGGCCCCTCGCACAAGGGGCCCAAGTCGGAGGGGGCTCGGATTCATATATATTTTTATATATACGGATCATATAGATGGTTTATCAGTTATATGATATACTGTAATCTTCGTAAATGTTTGTTCTATAATATTATCAAATAAAAAACAGTAAAACACGCTAAAGAAAAGCCATTACGAGACTCTGAAGAAATATGCATGAACTTAATATTCACTTCAATCTTCGTTATTTAAAACTTTGGGGAGTTAGCGTTAAACAATAAATAAAAAATCATCAATGGGTAATTTTCCCGATTGATGATGTTATTTATTTAGTCACGCTAATTTATACACGGTACTAATTCATTTATCAGAAAACAAAATATAAGTAAATAAATAACATCATCAATCGGGAAATTACCCGATTGATGATTTTATTTATTTAAATTTAGCTAATTTATGCATGGTTCTAATTAATTTATCAGATAACGAAATATAGCAATGGAAAGCTAATAAAAATTGCGCTTCTATTGATACTCTTCATTATAAAAAATTGACTCGCAAAGTTTTAAAAGGCGAAGAGTTAAGTGAATATTAAGTTTCATGCATATTTCTTCATAGTCTCGTAAAGGCATTTCTTTAGCGTGTTTTACTGTTTTTTATTTGATAATATTATAGAACAAACATTTACGAAGATTACAGTATATCATATATACTGATAAACCAGTCTATTGATAGTCCATAGACCACTATATCTCTTTGTCGGGCGCCCCGCGGGCCCCTATGCAGCCCGCAATTCAAAACATTGTCGCGTGAACAGTCCAGTTACAGTGGTCTATGACCTTACTTATAAAATTTTATAAAGTAGTATAATCGTTTTTAGATCATTAGACTACAATAGATCAATAGATTACAAGAATACACGTCTAAATTCCTTCGTCATAGTTGTTTACACATTCGAACTCGGCAAGAATTATTGATTAACCTCGTTACCTCAGACTTTCCTTTTTAATTTGTTCTAATAAACTGTTCTAAAAACTACAATAGATCGTCCCAATAGATTACATTAGCACACATCTAGTTTCCTTCGTCATTATTGGGTTTACATTCGAACTCTATAAGAATGATTACCCAATGCAAATTTTCTTTTAATCTGTCGTAAATGTAATCATCTTTTTTTACCATTTTCTCTTCGCTCCATAGCAGACTCGTGGTGTGAATGACGTGGTATTCTTAGTGTTATATTTAGGGTATTTTACGAAGGCCCTGCGTTGTTAGGAGACTGAATATTGGGTCTCTAAGTAATTACGCAAGTTGATTCACCTTTATGTAGATTCTTTCAGGAGAGGGGAAAAATCAGGACACTTCATATAGCTTTACTGCCTTTTTATGAGAAATTTCCTTAATACATTTTTCCCCGCATGAGCGACATTTACGCTTGCCTTAACCTCCCTCATCTTTCCCTCACCGTCTTCTTTGCCACATAACCCCCTTGTCTCCTGCCTCACCAACCCCTTCTCTTTCTCTCTTTTCTCTCTCTTCTCTTCTCTCTTCTCTCTCTCTCTCTTCTCCTCTCTCCTCTCTCTCTCCCTTTCTCTCTCTCTCTCTTCTCCCCTATCTCTCTCTTCTCTCTCTCTCTCATACATGCTTCTCTACCCACACACTTTCCTTCTAGACCCATAACCTTTCCTCCTCCTCCTCCTCCTGTTCCTCCTCCTCCTCCTCCTGTACCTCTTCCTCCTCTCCTCCTCCCCCTCCTTGTACCTCTTCCTCCTCCTCCTCCTCCTCCCTCCTCCTCCCTCCTCCTCCTCCTCTTTCCTTCTTCAATCTTCCGAGCCTTCAACTTTGCTATTCTTTTACCTCTAACACGTAGAAACTATAGTGGTAGAAAGTAGTCACACAGGTAGCATCGTTTGGCTCAGTAGGGCTGTTGCTGTCGTTCCTCCTTTGTATTCCTCCTCCTCATCCTCCTCCTCTTCCCTCCTCCTCCCCTCTCCTCTCCTCCTTTGGTGAGAACTACTCGCCTCATATCGACTTGGAGGTTAAACTCAAAGCGAGATCGGGATGAAAAATACTGGCCCCCCATGTCATTACGTGTGCTGAGGATCGCCGAGGCTTGTGGGATAAAGAAAGAGCCTTGTGATGTATTATTGTGCCAGGGTATCGGAGGAGGGGTGGGAGAGAGAGAGAGAGAGAGAGAGAGAGAGAGAAGGAGGAGGAGAGGAGAGGGGAGAGAGAGAGAGAGAGAGAGAGGGGAGAGAGAGAGATATAATTGGAGATAGTGAGAGAGAGAGATAGAAAGGGAGAAAGTGGGAGATTGTGGGAGAAGTGAGATAGTAGAGAGAGAGAGAAGAGAGGGGAGAGAGAGAGAGAGAGAGAGAGAAGAGGAGAGAGAGAGAGAGGGGAGATAGAGAGAGAGAGAGAGGGGAGAGAGAGGGAGGGGAAAAGAGAAGAGAGAGAGAGAGAGAGAGAGACGAATATTCTAGTTCGAGTATCGTAAACGCAACGCTTGGAAGAGGACAGTCGATGGTGTTAACAACGATAGTGGTGAATGGTAGAGGAGGAGGAGGAGGAGCAGGAGGAGGAGCAGGAGCAGGAGCAGGAGGAGGAGGGAGGGGGTATATAAGAGGAGGTGGTCCGGAGTAACAAGAGGTAATTGACCAGATATGAGACACTCTTGTTCCCCTCTGCAGGAAATTACTGAGCCATATATAGTAGCTCTTTCTCCTGTTACAGCTTGATCCTTCCTTCCATTCAGGTTTCTACATGTATTCCCACCACTAATGTCCTCATACTAAAGATTTCAGCTTATATTGTGCCTTTTAAGAGGGCAATACCAATAGTTTTCATGGTATTGTAACTAAATTAGCAATACGGGTTTTTTCTTGGATGCTACAACGCATTTTTCGCCACTGTCCTCAAACAAATACTTAAGCTTATATTATGCCTATGAAGAGCTAAATACCATTATTTTTCATGGTATTGTAACTAAATTAGCAATACGGGTTTTTTTTATGAACGCTACAAGGCTTTTTTCTGCTTTTTCCAGCAGTATACCTACTCTAAATGCCTCCCTGTTTGAGCCCATTAACACTACAATGCCATTAGTTTTCATGGTCTAAATAACTAACTCAGCAATGCAAGTTTTTTTTATGAACGCTACAACGCTTTTTTCTGCTTTTTCCTGCAGTATACCTACTCTAAATGCCTCCCTGTTTGAGCCTATTAACACTACAATGCCATTAGTTTTCATGGTCTAAATAACTAACTCAGCAATACGAGTTTTTTTCTGAACGCTACAATGCTTTTTTTGCCTGTTTTCAGCAGTATACCCACTCTGAATGCTATCTGATAGAGCTAAGTAACACTATAGTACCATTATTTTTCATGGTCTAAATAACTAACTCAGCAGTACGAGTTTTCTTTTACGATACAACGCTTATTTCGCCTTTTCCCAGCAGTATACCCACAATGAATGTCTATATTAGAGCTACGTCCACAGATATTAACACTTCACCTGTCGCTCTCTATGAGGAACTTTCTGAAAAGCTAACGCCACCAGATGTCTCTAGCGCTGTCACTTATTTTGCACTTTGAGCCTGAGATCTATTTAATTACCGTAAAATTCCCCGTGCTTCTTCGGGGGAGATCAGAATTACACTTCAATATAACAGGCTGAACATTTCTTAATAAAATGTAGTTGAGTGTTTAGTGTAGTTTAGTCAAAGGGCAAAATAATTGACAGCGCTAGAGATATCTGGTGGCGTTAGCTTTGAAAGTTGATAGTCGCTTTGGGTTTCGCCTATTTCTCGCAGTATACCCACCCACTCTGAAGGCCTGTTTGTTAGAGTTAATTAACACTACAATATCGCTAGTTTTCATAGTATTGTAACTAAAATAGCAATACGAGGTTTTTTTATGAACGGTTTAATGCTTATTTCGGCTTTTACCAGCAGTATACCCACTCTAAATGCCTTGTTATTAGATCTACGTCCACAGGCATTAACACTTCACCTGTCTCTATCTATATCTCTCTCTGTCTCTATACTGGATACTCGCTTTGGGTTTCGTTGGGTCAGGAAACGAGGCATCTTTCACACGTGGCGTTTTAGTCAATCAGTCTGTGTCAACCTCACCAGCTCGTCCATCCGCCACCGCTCCTAAAAGCCATCCGTCTTCTGGACTTGGCAAGATAATTACACGCAAATGAGACTATTATGTCCTGATTCCACTGGGACTATGTGTGTGTGTGTGTGTGTGTGTGTGTGTGTGTGTGTCATTCATTCACCCAATGGTCTTGTCCACGCGAGCTGGCTCGCGATCGGCAGTTTCACCCTCTCAGTGCGAGCTTGGAGCTCATTATTACCCATCTTTGGGGGGAAAGCTGGGACTTTACACACCATTTACCCTCATCCTCTTGCTCAAGGGGAACAGTAACCGCCAGAATTTGTCAGTGAAAAATCCCGGGAGCGCGAGGATTCGAATCGCCTATCCAAGAATGGGAGCCCGGTACGCTGTCAACTTGACCATCATCGTGTGTGTGTGTGTGTGTGTGATGTGTGTGTGTGTGTGTGTGTGTGTGTTGTGTGTGTGTGTGTGTGTGTGTGTGTGGGGGTTTTGTGTGTGTGTGTGTGTGTGTGTTGTGTGTTTTGTAGTAAAGCGCTGGATACTCTCGCGTTTCTATGTTTAGTTAATTTGTTTTCGGGACGGGGAGTCGAGTAGATTAGGGTGATGAAGACTATAGCTTTGAGCGTCGACGGCCGGCCTTCCTCCCTCCCGCGACCCATTAAAGAGTAGGTAATTTCACGACCGAGGAGGATTCAAAGGACTCGGACAGCGGGGATATTGTGGAAGGTATAACCCACCCTTCTGATTAAATTCCTAGTGCAGTTTTGATTTGTGCTTTAAGGAGAGGTATTAGTGGGGGCCTATAATGAATAGTATATGAGCCGTAACGTAAATTTTTAGGGTATGTAAAATTAACCCTTAAAAAAAAAGCCTTGATATGTTTAAACGATTAAAAAATTTTTGGAGTTTTTGTGTTGTATTTTGGGGAGAGGGCTTTTATGATTATGTGTAAAAGAGTAGAAAAGGTTTTAACTCTTCAACCCAGTTTTCCCTTTTCCTATCAAAAAATGTATGTTGTCGACCATAAATTACGAAAAGTAACTGAATATACCAAATTATTAGTCAAACAAGGATACTAAACGGGTCATTCTAAAAAATTTGCTTATATTCACTAAAAGTTGTCTAATAGTCCCCAAAATTACGATGGGAAATTTACTTTCGGGTCTCAAGGGGGGTTAATTAATATATTGTTTTGGGGATGGGGAAATGTTAATTTTATATTATCCCACCACCCCACTATCTGCCCCCCCCCCTAAACATCCTCCTACACCTTTTTTGGCCTTCCTTATCCTTTCATCCTCCGGGGTAAGGCTGCGGGAGTTTGCTATATTTGGGCGACCCCTCCTCGCCCCCCTTTGCCTGCCTCTGACATCGCTGTGACACGCTGGTATTTTTGCGCTAAGTTTTCCCTTTTCAACCCCTTCTCTTTTGCTACTGTGCCCAGGGTTTATTTTCTCTCTGCCTTCTTTTTTCCAGCACTTATTTTGAGATCTTTTTAAAAGTTTGATAAATATTTTTCTTGGAATTTAGACGTTTATTAAGGTGAAAACTTTGGCCTATAATTTAGGTGTGTGGTTTTTATATATTTTTTGTGCTGGTTTCATGTTTTTAGTTCTTAATAGTTAAAATCATGTTTTTCTTTGGTTTCATTATTTTTGAAAGGTTAGATATAGAGTTTTCCACATTGTGTTGTTGTTGGTGTTTTTTGGTAGTGGGGTGGTGGTGGGGGTAGTAGTGGTGGTGGGTGGTAGTTAGTGGTTTGGGGGTGGGGGTGGTAGTGGTGGTGGAGGTGGTGGTGGTGCAGTGGTGGTGGTGGTGGTGGTGGGGGTGATGGTGGGGTGGGGGTATAGTGGTGGAGGTGGTGGTGGTGGTTTTATAGTGGTGGTGGGGGTGGTGGTGGGGGGGTAGTAGTGGGGGAGGTGGTGGTGGGGGGTGGTGGTAGTATGGTGGTGGGGTGGGGTGGGGGGGGTAGTAGTGGTGGTGGTGGTGGGGTGTAGAAGTAGTGGGGTGGTGGGGGGGTAGTAGTGGTGGTGGTGGTGGTGGGTGGGGGTGGAGGTGGTGGTGGTGGGGTAGTGGGGGTGGTGGTGGTGGATGGTGATGGTGGTGGTGGTGGTGGGGGTTTAGTAGTGGTGGTGGTGGTGGGGGGTGGATGTCGAAACCTTTCACTAGACATAAAATTACAAACATGAATATAAAAGGGCTCGAAAATGTTTTTTTAAACAGACGGGTTCGCATCAATGCGAAAAACACAAAAACAAATATACAGTCCATTTTTTCAAATTCAATAAAGTTCCGCCAAAAAAAAACGTCAATTAAATTCTTTATTATTTTTCTCCAAAACTTTAAAAATGTTTTTTAGTTTGACCCAAGCCAGGCAGCATTTAAAAGGGCATCAGTAAGATTAAATTTTTTCCTTTTACCCTTTTTATATTACCTAATTTCATATCTCATTACATCATTTTCACATTATCCCATTTTCCCCCAATTTACTTTTTTCCCCGAGCTAGCCTAAACATCATCTTAAATTTTGGTTTTTGTGTTTATTAAGTTGTGTCGTGTTTAAGTGTGTTATTAAATTGGTCTGTGTGTATGTGGTTATTTAAACTTTTTTCTGTGTTTTTGTTTTATTAAATTTTTTCTGTGTTTGGTTTGTTTATTAAACTTGTTCGTTTGGTGTGTTTTTTAAGCTTGGTCGGTTTATGTGTGTTTTTTTAAGCTTGTGTCCGTGTTAAGTGTGTTTTTTAAACTTGGCCCGGTTGTGTTTATTAAATTGTGCTGGTTTTTGTGGTTTTTTAAGCTTGTTTTCTGTGCTTATTGTGTTTTATTAAAACCTTTTGTCTGTGTTTAATGGGTTTATTTAAACTTTTGTGGGTTTGTGTTGTTTTTTTAAGCTTTTTGTGGTTTAAATGGGTTTTTTAAGTTGTGTCTGTGTTTTAAATGGTTTTAAACTTTTGTCTGTGTTTAAGTTGTTTTTTTTTAAATGTGTTTATGTTGTTTTTTTAAGTTGTGTCTGTGTTTTTTGTGGTTTATTAAGCTTTTGTCCGTGTTTGGTTGGTTTATTAAGTTTTGGGCTGTGCTTATGTGTTTTTTTAGCTTGTGTCGTGTTTAAAGTGGTTTTTTTAAACTTTTGGGGCCTGTTTTTGTTTATTAAACTTTGTGCTGGTTTTATGTGTTTTTTAACTTTTGGTCTGTGCTTAGTGTGTTTATTAAACCGTTCTGTGTTTAGGGGTTTATTTAAACTTGGGTGTTTAAGTGTGTTTTTTTAAACTTGGTTGTATTTTAAATGGGTTATTAAGCTTGTGTTTGTGTGTTTTTTGCTTTGTGTCTGTTTTTTGTGTGATTTTTAAGCTTGTGTCGTGTTTGTGTGTTTTTATTTAAATTTTGTCTGGGTTTTTTGGTTTATTAAGCTTGTGTCGGTTATTTTGTTTTTTAAGTTGTTCTGTGTTTAGGTGTTTTTTAAGCTTTTGTCTGCGTTTAAATGTTTTATTTTAAAATTTTTTCTGTGTTTGGGTGTTTATTAAACTTGGTTGTGTTTTTGGTTTATTAAACTTTTGTCTTTGTTTTTGTGTTTTTTAAAACTTTTGGTTTGGGTTTGTTAAGCTTGTGTCTGTGTTTGTGTGCTTTTAAGCTTGTGTCTGTTTATTGTTTTATTAAGTTGTGTCTGTTTATGTTTATTAAGCTTTTGTCGTGTAAGTGTGTTTATTAAACTTGTGTCGTGTTTAAGGTGTTTATTAAATTGTTCTGGTTTATGTTTATTGCTTGTGCTTGTTTAAGTGTGTTTTTTAAGCTTGTGCCGTGTTTGTGTTTTTTAAGCTTTTTGGGCTGTGTTTATGTTTTGTTTTAACTTGTGTCTGTGTTTAAGGTTTTTAAATTTTTTTTAAGGGAAATTGTGTCTTTTTTTTGTTTAAGGGGGTTTTTTGGGTTTATTTAAGGGCTTTTTTTTGTTTTCTTTTGGTTTAATTTTTTGGGGGGGGGGGGGGGGGGGGGGGGGGGTTTTTTTTTTTTTTTTTTTTTTTTTTTTTTTTTTTTTTTTTTTTTTTTTTTTTTTTATTAAGCTTGGTCTTTTTTTTTTTTAAGGGGGGGTTTTTTTATTTAAACTTGTGTCTTTTTTTTTTTTTTTTTTTTGGGTTTTTTTTTTGGTTTTGGTTTTTTTTTATTAAGCTTGTGTCGGGGGTTTTAAGTTGGGGTTTTTTTTATTTTAAGCTT
>JACEEZ010008637.1:0-32148 GCA_016584305.1 Chionoecetes opilio
CTAAAACCCACCACCCCCCCCCTTTGCTTTTTTCACACCCCCCTAAACCCCCTTTTCCTCCCCCCCTTCACCTTTTTTTAATCCCCCCCCGCCCTTTTGGCCACGACATCCACCTTCAGTGGGGCCATCTCACGTTGGTGTCGGGGGCAACCTGGGGCCAGGGGGCAGCACGGGGGCACACTCCCTCCCCTCCCCATAGACATGACCCAGCCCTGCGTTTTACTGACTAACCTTCAACAAAACTTGCAACCGCACTGGGACCTGAGTGACAGAGCCTTCAGTACACTTCACTTGGACGAATACACATGACACACGAACCACGGGTGGACCCACTCCCCTCCGTCCCCTGGACACCCATCACCAGACTCAGATTGGGCCCCCCCTTCAACTCCCACCTACAAAAACTGGGCATGACTGACACCCCTCCTGCCCCTAGTCCCCACATACCGGCACCCTAACACCTCCTCCTGCAATGTCCTCGCCACCACTCCCACCGCACGGCACTCCTCCAACACTTCACCCTCCTCCTCCGCGGCCAACTCTAGCTGCCCTCCTGGGGGGCCCCCAACCCCGGTTTGGGTTTTCAAATCCTCAAGCACCCTGAAAACCTCCTCCTGCAATGTCCTCCCCCCCACCCCCACCGCAGGGGCACCCTCCAATCACTATCCCACCCCTCCTCCCAGGCCAACTCTAGCTGACCTCCTGGTGGGCTCTCCAACCCCGGTTTGGGCCTTCAAAATCCTAAAAGCACACCGGCCCTTCCTCCCAAAAGTCGGGCCGCTCCAGGTCTAACCTCTATTCATCTGCGTACTGCACTTTGGGGCACTAGAGGCTGCGGCACCACACCCTGCACGGCCCCTCCAACCCCCAACAACAAAACATTTCAACCTGCCCTGGTAAGTATTCTGTTATTTCTGCCTATGTGTCCATAAATTTTAAAATAACGGTACTCAAATAATAATGGTGTTACGGTGTTGGGTTTAACTCTTTCAATATAGTTTTGCGTAGGTTTTAAAATAAAAAGGAACGCTGTATTTACATATAGATATAAAAAATGCCGTGGTACTTTAGACGGGGGGTTTTTCAACCTTTTTTCCCCGTCCCCTTTTTGGGTATTGTTTATGTCAGCCTGTACCCCTTTCCCTTTTGTGATAAGGGGGAAAAAAAAACACAAAAACTTTCCCCTTTGTTTTTTTTGTAAATATTTAAAGTGAATTAACTACATACCGTCTGCCATAACCTTACCTTGGAAAAGGCTAAAAAAAAAACCCACTACGCTACGTTATCATTACTCTGCTGTAAAGGGAATTAATAGTGGCTGGAACGTTTTTTTCCTCACTAGTCTAGTCCCGAGGAGCAGTTTTGCAAAACACATCAAAGGTGGGTTCCACATTCAGTCGGATCTTATTTTTTGATTTTATGACCGAAGCGGGAAAACCCCTTTTTTTTTCACACAAATTTTTGTTTGGGAAAAGAAACAGAGACAAAGAGGCTCCTCTGCGACATGTAATATGACTTCTTATTTCACCCAAAACCCTAACTAAAGTTTTTTTCTAAAAGAGATCACAACACGGGAGTCTTCACGAAGTCAATAAATCTTCCTGAATGACATCATTAACAAAGCAACATCTGTAGGGAAAAAGGGTCTTAATTAGCTTCAAATTAACTTCAACACTCTGGAAATTCTCTTTATTCTTTTAGGGGGAAAAGATGCCCCACTATAAATTTGCCTCTGATCTACATAGAGGTGTCCTGTCTGTCACTAGTTTTTTAAAACATGTCAACTTTTCCCTTTCCCCTTATTTTGTCTCCCACAGTTCTGTTTCATTAGAAAACTCTTAATTTGTCAAAAAACGTCAGTGACAACAGCATACTCCTTGAAAAGACTTGTTTAGATTTTAGGCGTGTAAATTTCAACAAATAGCAAGAAATAACCCACTTTGATCATTCACTTTGCATGATAAATCTGAGATTCCTTCCTGTTTTACGGCTAAATAACTCTTTCAGTTCGGCTGCACCCAAAAAACTCTCTTGACAACATTTCCACGGAAAACCTCGAACCTCTGTGGGGTAAAAAGGTTTTTCATGACCAATCAAAATCTAACGGGAAAGTCAAATAATCTAGTATTCAAGCACTTGATTTAGAATTTGACCATCTTTATTGTGGTTCAAGCACCTTTTTCACTCATAGGCAGTGTTTGATGCAAAAGCTTCCTTTGGTATCATGCAGTGCATGTGTTTTGACTTTAACAGCTGTAATTCTTTTTTAAAATCCTGACTGACTGCCTAGCATGGCAGGAGCTTCCTCTGTTGTGCAGCCCAAAAATTTTTTTCCACTCTAGTCCCTCAGATTCAAAAAAAAGAATTGACAAGTTAAAATATTCTGCTCCCGTATTAAAAGCTTCAAGAGGATGACAAAAAAGAAATTCTTCCTTTAAAATTGTTATCTTTGATGTACTCGTGAATCCCACAACTGAGCACAGTTACCCCGTCTTTCGTTTCATCCACTGGAGAAAAAATATTCCAAAGGGGGGCTTTTTTCATCTCAAAAACCACCTGGTCTTTATATCTGTGGACTGTCAAATACTCGCGGGACAGTGTTTTTTCTGAAAACGGCGGGGTGTAAAGCTTTTTAGAAAATTTTCCCCCAGCAAATTTTTATATGTCTTTGGTAAAGGGCAGGATCGCGTCCCCCCCAAGGGAATGAGGTTTTTTCTGCTGAGCAATTTTCAGTAAACTACATACGAAGCATGGAGAGCGGCTCTTTTTGACTGATGAAAGCCCCCTGAGTGACCCGTTTGAGGGGGTTAGCATGTTTTTTTTTGCCCAAAAGTACCCCAATTTTTTCCCTTTCAGCTCTGGGTGACAACCGTGCAAATGTCGCTGAGAAATTTGGGTTTTCAGGGCACCGGGAGACAGTACTTTGCACAGATGACCACGGGGCTTTTCAGTTCCATCTTTAATGATGATGTGAACCCAAACTTCATGTACTCCTCACTGAAAACGTCTCTTTTCTTCTGAGCCTCCTTTCAACTGCGCTGCTATGTCTGCCCCCAAAATTATACGTATTCTAAGGATTTTTCGCAATAAAAAATTGAATATTTTATTAAGAAACATTTCTAAAAAAAACTTTAAATTTAAGCGTGAAAGGGAAAAAAAATACCCAAATGTTAACGCCAAAATTGAAGATAAATTAAAAAAAAGGGACGTTTAATATATTTACAGAAGTTTGCTGAAACAAAAAAAAGCCCACCTAAAAACCCCACACCGCTCATTTTATTAGAAAAAAAAAAAAAAATACGAAAAAGCTCGTGAAATCGCACAATTTTCACATAAAAAGTACTCGTTTTATTAAAACTGAAAAAAACAGACCACTACTAAACCTCGCCTCTAGCCCATCGGTCACTGACTCCCTCCCCATCACTTGTTCAGCTCTTTTCTGCACACGTCCCCCCCTTTCAGAAAGCACTGCCATCCCCCACAAAAACCCCCACATACACCCCAAAATTTAAAAAACAAATGTTGCATTGTTTCGTAGCAAAAAGAAAATAATCTAAACTTATAGTAAAAAAAGCGCACATCTCATACACCCCAACCAGACGACTAAACGCCATCGACAAATATTAGTCATTTTTTCCTTTTGCTAACTTAAACAAAAAATTACATACATAACAAAAAATTAACATACCATTCCCCACCTTACACCTCCCACCACGCCCAATCTCACCACGTCCCCCCCCTACTCCACCCCCCGCACCAAATCACAAACCTACCCCCTCACAACTCACTCCACCAACCACGTCATGCCACACTATAAAGATTATTTTACCCATTAAATGCTGCCGCACACAGCCCAAACTTCGCACATCAAAAAACAGTAGTTTCTTTAAATCAAACTTTTTAACAGTCTGGGACCATATTTTTTTATCCTTAGTAGCCAACTTTTGCGATAGCATGTTACTAAAATCGACAAACTTCCCTATAGGCCTATGAAATGTTTCAGAAAAAAAGTGCCACAGAGAGACCAACCTGGCCCAGCCAGAAACGTTCCCGACTGGAGAGTGGGGGCGTGTACCTGACAACAGTTTGCGTCTCTTCCCTGTCCAATACTCGTAAAAGTCAGCGGGGGGGTCTCACACTCACCGCAGGTTCCCACCCCCTGGGTTTTTTTTCCATGATTTTGGGGAAATTCTGGATCCCGTCTTGGGATTTTGGGATTTTTATTAAAAGAGCTAGATATCTTGGGATTTTAAGGCCCCTCCCCGTCCATCCACTCCCACTCCCTCCCTTCCCCCCCCCCCCCCCTCGTTTTTTAAAAAAACCCAAACCCCTACCCTTCCCCCAAAAAACCTCTCCCCCCCGATCCGCCCCCACGCCCACCATTACCCCCTCCACTCCCTTATTTGTCTTTCCATTTGTCCTCCAATCCCTACCCCTTCCTTGGCTGATTAAAGCGCCTACCCTCCCCTCCCCTTCTCCCTGTCCCCCATGGCCTTCCCCCATGCCAAAATCTCTCCTTTCATACCAGACCGAAATGTTGCGCATTTTTTTATCATAACTGCCTCTTTTTTTTTTTCTTTTTTTGAAAATTTAAAACATGTTTCCCCAAATACTACTTCATTTTTCTAGGTAAAAATGTACCTTTTTTTCAAGATTCTTAGTGTTTTTTTTCATTTTTTTAAAAACCCTTTGGTATTTTTTGGCCCTCTTAGATTTTCGGGGGTTAGTCTTGGAATTATGAATTTTTTGAGGGGCAACACGCTACACCCCTGAAGCCGTATCGGCCGAAACCCACTAAGACCCGTGGAGAAGGGCGTCCCCCCTGACGACCCCTTACGTACCCCCTGGGTACGCGTACCCCGGTTGAAAACCCATGTTAAGAGCTACTAGCGTAAATTTTTTGATTTACATATCACTATGATAAAAGGGTTTGGTTTCCCTCAGGATAAAGAAAAAAAAATGTATCCGTTACGGGAAAAACCCCAACTATAGCTCCTGTATCCCACGGGGAGGGAAGCCCTAAAAAAACTTTATCACCGTTTTGGGCGGAAATCCACGACGGAAAACCCCCAGCGCGGAAAAAATCGTAGGGTTTTTTCGTAAAAGTGCACCTGGCCAAAGACTGCTAAAAACCCTATTTGAGAGGTCGGAAATCTCCAGGAGGGAAGCCCGAACGGAGGTCGATCGCCAGAAAGACCCCCTCTCCACTACCTGATACTTCTTTTCCTTACGACGGAAGCTACAAGGGCCCCCCTCGGGGTCGTAAAAAGCGTCGGAAGGCGCTGCTGGCTAAGACGAGTAAAGACGTCCTTAAAACTCTCATCAGTCCCACCAATGACAAACTGTTTTTTAAAAATTTTCGACCATCACAAGTCAGCGAACATATTTCCGGCAAAAATGGCATGCCCCGACCGTGGCCGGGCAGTTTGCCCACGGACAGTTTGCCTCGGGCAATTTGCCTACGGACAAATTTTCCTGCCCCGTTTGCCTACGGACATTTTTCCTACCGGGCATTTTTCCCCCACCGACAAATTTTCCTACGGACCTTTAAACCCACGGACACTTTGCCCCCAGTGTTTTCCCAGAAAAAATTTTTTTTTCTCAAATTTTTTCAAATAAAAAGTCTCTTATACTTTTTTTTTGGGGGATGATTTTTTTTTTTTTTTTTTTCTATAAATTTTCTCAAAAATTGTATATGATAGAATATGCTTGTCCATATTTAATTCGGGGTTTTGAGGGCAGACTGCTGAAAAAGAAAAAAAAACGGTTTAATAAATTTTTTTAAAGACTATTTTCAAAACTAACTTCATTGGGGATTACGATGGCTGCATTTAGAGGCTTAGTGTGGATTTTTCAAATTTGTGCCCCCCTATGGGATGTCAAAAAATTAGGGGCGGTAACTCTTTCAATTTTTTATCTTTTTCACTTTGTTACCCTCTATCTCAGTTAAATTTTGGCGGAGAATGTTTATTTTTACTGGGGATATCTTGACGTTATCACATATATTGCACAGAAAAGGGTCTAGGGGGCCTTGGTTTGAAAAAAGAAAATTTTATTTTTTTTTTTTTTCATTTTCATGTTTTAACCCATTCACGACCAAGAATGGAGACTTAAAATTTGCTAACTTTTAGAAATTATGATTTTTTCCTCAAAATTAACCATTTGAAAAAATCAAAAAATTGCTCTCTATAAATTTTTCAAAAAAAAGCTTAAAAAAACTTTTTTGAAATTTTCGTCCTCCGTTTCAAAAGGTAGGTTCATTTAGGGTGCATTTACTCTATATTGTGTATAATCTAATGCTGCTTCATTTGATGCCCCCAAAAATTCTCTATTTTTTTGCAAATAATTAAAATTTTTGGGGGGGTATACCCCTGCAATATTTCCCATATTTAAGTCAATAAAACTCAGACTAATTTTGATACGGCAATGAAAATTTCCTTTCTATCGCACTATACACTGTCTAGAAGCTGTATAGGTTTCATATATATGAGTTAAAATTGTTAAAAAATTTCAAAGTATAAAATTTCTTTTTTCTGGGAAAAACTCATGCAAAGGTAATTTTTCGGCATTTTTTTTTTCCCAAATTCTAAGTTATTGGAAAAAATATGTATTTTTTTAGTCATAGATAAAATTCTTGGCTGAAATGGCACAATGTGTCAGTTTTAATAAGAATTTGAATGGGGCAAAAATAAATTTTTTTAAAAAATTTAAAACACTCTATCTTTCTTGTTTATTATAAAAAAAAATACTATTGGGTGGCTGGCTTATTACTGTCCCCCTTAAGGAAAATTTAAAATTAAATAAAAAAATTAAGGATTAAAAAGAAAATGAATGCAAAAAGATTTTTTAAAATTTTTGAAACAATTACGAAAAGGCCCTTTTTTAAACTTTTGTAAACAACCCCAAAATTCTTTTAAAATAATCTATCTATTTTAACGTACAATTTATGCTTCTAAAAAAAAAAAACAATTTTGTATTGAGGAAAAAATCACGAAATAAAAACCTTTACGTTGTCGCAGGCAACAATTTAATAGAGATTTTTGGGGGGAAAATGGACTGCAATTTTACCCCTTTTAAATCACAAAACTCCAAAACTAATAGAGATAAAGCAATGAAATCTTATCTCCAAACACACTATACTCTTGTCATATCTTTTTTTCTTTTTATGTAAATATACAAAAACTGTTAAAATATAAAAGCTCTAAATATGGGCTTTTTCACGGAACAAATCATCAAAGGCACATTTTTGAAGCACTATTATTCCAAAACTAAGCTTCATTGAGAAAATGTTTATTTTTTTTAGATAATAGAGAACTATCTCTACTACAAAGTGGGTGTGATATCAATTTAAAAAATTTTTTTTTTGTAGGGGGGCCCAAAAAATTTTTTTCGTCTTTTAATCCTCATTCTTTTTTGTTTTTTATCATTAAAAATTTCGTTGGGTGGCAGGGCTTAGAACAATCTTAGTATATACTCTAAATAAATATGAAATCAAACGATTTTTTAAAAAAAATAAATAAAAAAAGTCTGCTTGCTTTTCTAACACAACCATAAAATCATTTTAAAAATATCTACCTATTCCATACGTGTAACATTTTGCATTCTACAAAATTCACATTCAATTTTGTATTCAAAGGGAAAATTTTATGAGATATTAGCCTTGGTTATTGCCCAGGCGCAATTTTAAAAACAAAAAAAAACTACTCTTTGAAAGGGTCTATCTCAAAAAACCCCAAAAAGGTAGAAAAAGTCCAAGGTGTCATTTTCCGGAATAGGTCTTCTTTTTTTGATTAGAGCTTCTATTTTTTTCCCTTAAATTTGTTCTTATAGGTCAAAAAAAGGGCAAATTTGCTTTTTTTGCAAATTTTTGATGTAAACCTCCAAAAAAATTTTTGACCGATGTTTTCATATTCATAACAACGACGCAAAAGGACTCCCCCACAACATACCAAAAAACATCTAATTAAAAAAAATTAAGTCACCAAACACACTTGGAAAATTTGGGGTTAAATTCAAAATTGAAGTCATAGGAGGGGTAAAACTATACAAAGTCTCCAGATCTTTTTCTTGACAGAATTCGTTGTACTTCTTACACATCATTTTTTAAAACATTTCCACCTTAGAAAAAGTTTAAAATATTTATCTAAATGCCCCCAAATTAGCTCCTAAGTGAGAAAAATATTCTTTTTTAGAAAACTTCATAGGTACAAAATACCCTTTTTTTGATTTTCTCTATTCGATAACCAAACGTTGTTGAGCGACCCCTTATTTATTCTTAACCTTAAAAATATTCCTCGGCGCCTGTAATGTAATTTTTTTTTACTTTTTATAACTCTAAAAAAATTTTAAAATGTTTAATAATTATACCATGTGCTAAAAATTTTTAAAATCTCTAACATATAAAAATATCAAATGTCTGAATATGCAAAGGGGGCACGAGTCATTAAAAAAAATATATTTTTTTTTTTGGGCTCTACCACCCTTAAAAAATTTTGCCGGTAAATTTTATTTTTTTACACGATATAATATTGTACTCGACCCTTTGTGTGAATTTTAATACAACTGGATAAAAAAAATTAAAAATTGCTAATTTTTTCCCAAAGTTTTTTTTTTTTTTTTTCCCCATTTCCCCCAAAAAGTTTTGTGACTACGTTTTCGACAATTAGCATCATTTCATAGTTAATTTTTTCGTTTTTTTTTAAATTTTTTTTTAATTTTTTTTTGCTATTTAAAAAAAAAAAAATTTAAAAAAATTCTATAAAAAAAAAATTAAAACCCAAAAATCTATAAAAAAAAATTTTTATATAAATCAGCAAGAACTAAGAAAATTTATTGGGGGTAAATGAACTCTGGGGGAAATCTGTAGTGTATGTTAGCTGCTCGGGTTCAACCGAGAAGTCCCCGGGTTCGATCCCCCGGGGGGAGCGAAAGATAGATGGGTGGTCTTTCTTAAATCCCTAGCCCCTTCCACCCCAGTGAATGGACCGGTGCCACCGGGGGTTTTTAAACCCCCCCCCGGGGTGGTGGGTTCGGCCAACACTAAAATGCACAGTGGTAATCATATGGCTCTGAGGGATTATCCTCTAAACAAAAAAAAAAGAAAAAAATAATGAAAAAAAATTTAAAAATGTGAAAAATTAGCGATTTTTCAATTATTACCAAAAATTTAAATTTTAAATTTTTTAGTTTGGGATTAACACAGTACCCATCATTCATAAAATCAAACAGATCCGACATATATAAGGGTTTCTGCATCAAGTTTTTTGAAAAAACTATAGATACAAAAAAATTTATACCATTAAAATTATAGACTTTAAAAATTTTTAAAAAAGGTGTGCCTTTGTTTAAAAATCAGGGAAATTTATTTCCCAGATACAGGCCAAAACTATTATAATTGGCTTTTTTTACATAATCCCCGAAAGTGCATTTTCCATAGAGATACAAAAAACTTTCATATCCAAATATAGATAAAAAAAAATATCTATAAATATCTTCTATAAGTTTTATTGGAGCAAAAACGGTTTAACAAATACAACCAAATATTATGTTTCCCAAATATTCTTTTCCATTTATCCCCCAAAGGATCTTTTACCTTATGATACAAAAAAAAAAGTTACTAAAAATTATAGATCTAAAAAATCTATAAATATTATTCTATTTTTAAAAAATCTCCCAACATTTAGCGCAAAACCCAAAAAGTTTTATTCAAAGGCAAATTTTTTACTTTATCCCAAAAACTGGCCTTTTCCTTATGAACGGGAAAAACCCCCCGACTTAAAAATTATAAAAAAAAAAACCTCTAAAATTAGTTTTTTTTAAAATTTTAAAATAAGGCAAAAAGTTTACAAGATAAAATTCAAAAAAATTTACCAAAATCGTAATGTTTCACATTAAGCCCAAATAGGCATCACCGGGGGGGTTGGTCGTATAAAATTAGGGCGAAATGCTAATAGGGTTTTTTTGGAAGGTATAAATCCCTGGGTTAAAAACATGTGATAGCATTGGGGGGCAGCTTTTGGGAGTTATCCCCCTTTTCCAAAACTGTATTTATATATTATAAAAATACAATAAAAATTAAAAAATAATAAAAAAAAATCCTGAGTCATAGACCCTTTCCAGAAAGGGTATTTATCAGTGCAGGGGTCAGCAATAATCCTTTGGGCGGATACCTGAAATCAGAAAATTGGGGTTTACGGTTAAACAAGGAACTCAGACTCCTGGGGCACTCGGGTTTCACCAAAAAGCGGGAGCCATCAAAGGGTATACTAAAGCAGAGTACCGCATAAATTTTTTGGGACCCCTAAGAGACAGGGTGCATGGAAACCAATCAAAACTCAATCATGCTGATCTCCAGCACCAAAATAATAAAGTAGGAAACAGTGTGGGCAGTCGCAGCCCATTCACCCTGGCCAACCCATTCTCAGAGAAGCAAGACCTCTAACATTTCTACTGCAAAATCGGCCACAGAGACTTGCCTCTGACCTGAAAAAAACAGTGCTATTGGAGAGAAGATTTGCCACTTTCCCCAATGAAGACTGAAAAACGACCCCCACCAAAACTATTTCACGTCCGATGAAACTACAAGCTGGACATTCACTAATATTGTAAGAAAAAAGTATTAAAAACAAGTGGGAAGGACAAAATTTTGAAAGCTGCCGGTCTCTGTTTGGTCGCATCATAGTGTGGCCCAGGGCGCAATCTAAAGATGGGGGACTCCTCTCTCAACCCCCTGGTCCCACTACCCTGGGCTTCTCTCCCCAAACGGTTCCCCGGAAAACAAAAAAAGTTTCCTTAGCCACAACTTTGCAAAAAATGTGACAGTAGCAGCCCAAACTCCTACAAAACCCGGCCTCTGTGATCGATGGAATGAACTTAGTTCAAAATACAGGTTTTGATAAAGCATTTTTGGAGACTTGCCACAAAATACTGTCTATGGCATTGCGTAAAGGGAAGAAAAAGTACCCAAAATAGTTTTTTTTCGCACGTATCAAAAGAATTCTAAAAAGAACGTGGAGATCGGCACGGGGTAAGGACCGGCAGACTCGGGTATCACAAGCGCACAGATCGTGGGCAAGGAGAATTTTTCCTGACAGGAAAAACTAAAAAAACCCAGTCTATTAGTTTCATTTATGAAGGGGAACCCAGTGTACGGGAGAAACTACAGAGAAGTTCTGTATACAACTTAGTACAATGCTAAAAAATTACATCAGGGGGGCAGTGGGGAGGTACCAATTCCAGTGCCAGCAGGAAGAAGCAGATGGGCCCTACTTTTCCATGCTGTCCTGCTGCTAGACAGGGGTACCCGGCTGTTGTGATAGCGCGAGGATACAGAGTCTTTATCATGTTTTTGGATTCCCTGAAAGATAGGGGCCCCCCTTTTCAAAATGTGGAACTGAACCAAACTAATTAGTTGAACGGAAAGGGGCTCCACTATCGGCATGATGTCTGCAAGCTCTTTTGGTATACATCATACCTGGATGGACACTCCATGCTTTTTGCAGGGAAAGGGGAAGGCAGTGCCTAAAAATTTGTGACCAAAAACAGGGGAAAACAGAAACACATTTTCACATTGGGCCAGGAAGGGGCCTCTCCCCCCAAACTGATGGACAAACTAAGTGTTTCCCCCAGTCTCCTCTATGTCCCCAAAGCACATTCACTAAGGTCAATAATCTCAGGTCCACTTTTTTCTGTGTTAAAAAGGTGGAATAGAGGCATCAGCTTCCACCCTGCAGGGACTGCTTTTCAAACTGCACAAAGGGCAAACTACCAGGCTGGAATATGGAGAAATGTCTTGAGGAAGCCGGTGTACCAAGTCCCTTGGCAGAGGGGGGAAAATTGATGATGTAGCTAGGAAAATTTAAAGGTAGTGGGTTGGTGGGGGTGGCCAGACCTGAGGGTATCTTGGGCCCCACTGGCCTGAAATGTTCAGGATGTGTACACTGCCAAGTGTGGGCCCGCTGGCAAAAGGCTTAATGCACTGATATGTGCAAACTGTCAGACTGCGAGAAAACCTTCTCAGATGATGAGGGAGCACGGACGAAGCGACGATGTTGTGATTAAATTTTATAAAAGGTGTGGTTATTTTTTTAGGTAATTTGCGTATTTTTTGACATTAAAAACTATATACATATATACTATGTACATACATAGTAAAATAAATTTTTTTCCGATTGAAATTGGGTATATGTATTTAAAACGGATTCTAATACTTTTATACTTGTCTCTTCCCCCATTTACCACTTTAGAAAATTTCCCTAGGCCCGGGGAAAGTGGGGTTTTTCCCCAAGAAAAGCCGATTTGGGGACAAATATCGAAGCAGGAACAAATAAAAAACCTTGGAATCACCAGGGAAAAACTCTACTGATGGCCCATAAAACGAATTTAAAAATTTCATAATATTGGGGGTATTTTGGGGGCCTTTTGGAAAAAAGGGGGATAAATCATTAAAGCTGCCCCCCCACAATGCTATCACATGTTTTCTAACTCTAGCATTTATACCTTTTCAAAAAACACTCTTTGCATTCTCGCCCTAATTTGATACCGGTGAGCAAAATTTCGGACCGGGGGTGACCGACAAAGTGGCATTTTTTTATGATAAAAAGTATTGACATTAAAGTGTAGATCTAAAAAATCTATAAAAAGATTTCAAAACTTTTTTCAATCGCCAAAAGGTTTACCAATCCAAACCCAAAACTAAAATTTATAAGGTGAAAAATTTCAATTATCAAAAAAAAGTGGCTTTCCCTCCCCTAATATTTCTCTGATTTTTTTTCTTTCCTATAGCCCCTTTGATATAGCTTAAGCCGAAAACTAAAATCAAACAAATTTGGAAAATTTTTGAAAAAAATTCCCGCCTTTTTTAAGCTATTCTAACAAAATAAAAGTATTCAACGAAAATATACCTCTCTCACACGTAAAACTATATGCAGTCTACAGAAAATACCATTCAATTTTATTTTAAAGGGAAAAATTAAAAAAAATATAAGCCTTGATTTTGACCGCGGCACTTTTTTTAAAAAATATAAAAAGTCCTATACCAATTTTTAAAGCCCTAGCACTCAAGATGAATAAAGATACAGCATTGCCATTCCTTCCCCTTTGCAAAATATACTCTATTGACAGCTTTGAGTTTAAAGGGTTTATAAAACTCTTAGAATTACTTTTCCAATATGGGCTATAGACGGATTTTTTTTTTTCAAAGTTTATGCATTCATATATTTTAAATAAAAATTATAATAAAAAAAAAATATTTATATATATATTTATATAGATTTATATATATATACTTTTTTTTTTTTTTTTATACTCAAACAAGCAGCATTGGATTCTACACAATATAGATGAATTGCATCCCTCAATAAACCTCCCTTTTAAAACGGAAATTTAAAAAATCTTTAAAAAAGTGATTTTAAGCTCATATTTAAACAATTTAGAGACACATTTTTCATTGCATTCTTCAAATGGTTAATATTTGAGGTAGATACATTATTTTCAAAAAGTAAGCGAAATTCAATCCTTCATTCTTGGTGCAAATGGTAACCAGAGAATGCAAAAAAGAAAAAAAAAAAAATCTTTTTTAAACCCCAAGGGCCCCCACTCAACTCGTTCTGTGCCTATAAGTGGATAACGTAAATGATATCACCAGAAAAAATGAACCTCTCCGTCGAAAATTTAACTGAGATAGAGGGTAGCAAAGTGTAAAAAATAAAAATTTTAAAGATTACCGCTCTCATATTTTTTGACATACCCATACTGCACTAATTGAATAAAGTCCCACAAATCCCGTCTAAATGAAACCCATTTGCAACCCCCAATTTTTTAAGCTTAGTTTTTAATAATAGTCATTAAAAAATTTATTAAACCGATTTTTTTTTTTTTCAGCAGTCTGCCCTAAAACCCCCCAATTAACATAGGACAACTTTTTCATCATATACAATTTTGAAAAAATATGGGCAAAAAAAAAAAAAAAATTTATGCCCCAAAAAAATAATAGAGACTTTTTTTGAGAAAATTTTTAAAAAAAATTTTTTCCCGTGGGAAAAACTGGGTACCAGACTGCCTCGCTCCCCCTTCTGTCCCTGTCATCTCAAACAATTCTCGTTTTTTTTCGAATGCTTCGTTTTTTAAAGGGGTTTTTAATGTATCAATAGTAAAATTATAAGAAAGCCTGTGTTGCTAGGTTTTGGGTTGAAAAAGGGTGTATGTCGGTTGAATAGTAATTTTGTGTTATGGGGCGGTGGGGCCGCGGCAAGAATTTTTCCGCCCACGCCCCCGCATCACCTCATCATAAAAATCTTTAAAACACCCTTTTTTTAAGGTGACACACGGGCTACATTGATTTGATAAAGCACGTTATATAGCTCTCACCAAATCAGTAAGTTTTATAATAAAAGATAATAAGACGTTTAATCCTGCCCCCAAACCCACCGGGCGGGGGAGCTGGCTGCTCCACCGCCCCTCTCAAAATTTTGAGTAAAAAACCCGCCCTTTTTCCGCCTCACCTGTGCCTTTCTGAAGAAGACAGTCGCTCCCCTCCTGTGATGCACCAAGGATATCACCCGGGGTCATAGGATTCCCCAAAGGGTTCCGCTCCCCTACTAATTACCAAAGACTCTATCCCCTTTGGGGTTGATAATCATATCCCCTCACGGGTTCATGCTGTTGCTGCTGCTGGGGCCGAAGGCCGCGCTGCCGACGGCGATGATCCCTTGCTTGTATTTCGTCTCTTTTTTTCATATATATGACTAATATCCTCCAAAAGCAATCTATTCTACATTCCTTTTAAAAAAAATATTTCATAGCTCCCAACAATAATGACATGCCCAACACAGCGTTTTCAACTTTTCATTGCCACCCCCCGCACTGTTTGCAACTTTGCATCTCTCTCAACAACTTTTGGGTATAGTAGCTATTCTTATCATATCCGCTCCTTTTAACCTAACTACGTTTAACCCCCCCCGTAATCTAATTACAAGAGACACACACGAAACTTTCGTGCCACTTCGTTCACCACCGAAGGCCCTGGCTGTGGCTACATGCACCCCCACACAGTTAAGTTAGCCTTGATTGTTTTATTATATAAATTTCTGACTATGTTTTACTTAGGGAAACATGAGTTGGATGTCGTTGGGACTCAGCCCGTTGGGTAGTTAGTGCAGAGTCAATAGGTTTTAAAAGGAGGCTAACAGCTTTAGGGATGGAGATGAAAGGTGGATGTGGGGCATTTTAAGTAACATAACATACCACGTGTGGTCCCCCAACCCTCTTTTGTTTCCTTATTTTTCTTTTCTTTGTTCATATTTTCTTAAAGGGTATTATTCTAGTGTTTGCCCACCTCCCCCCCCCTCTCCCGCAAAAAAAGCATGGGACCTGGGGGAGTCTTTCCTATCATTTCGTGAAATGCCTCAGCACTTTAGTCTCTGTGGATACTTATTAAATTCGTCATGAAATGCCTAAAATCTTTAGTCTTTGCGTGAAATGACTCATTTATTGTCTTCTTTGTTTGGTTAGGCTACGTTAAGTTAAGTTAGGTTTGGGTTTGGATAGTTTATATTTTAAACCCATATCCTATCCTTCCAAATTAAACCCAACCAAAAGACTAACTAAAAATGTAATTTCATGCAAAGACTAAATATTTTTAGGGGTTTCTGACAAGTTAAAAATCATTTCGGTTTTTCAGTGTTTGCCCTACTCCCCCCCTCCCCCAAAACAAACTGGGGGGGCCCTTGGGGGTGCGGGGTATTTGGGTGGGGTAAAAAAAATGCGTCGCAACCAATATTTTTTTTTGAGGAGGTTTAAAAAAAAAAAATTTCCCCAGATCTGGGAAATTTAAATTGGGTTTCTTTTGAGTCCAGAACGTGTGAACCTGACATCCTCCAGAATGATGAAACCAATGTCGAGAACCCCCCCCTCCCCCCGTAGGAGGGGGGTTTTTAATATGTTTAGGGTTGGGGTTAGGGTAGGTTGTATTTGGGTAGGTTAGGTTAAATTTGGTTTAGTTCGGTTAGGTAGATTTGGTTGGTTAGCTTAGGTTAGATTTGGTTAGGTTAGGTTAGGTTATCGGTGGGTCAAGACCCCGGGCTAAGTTAGGTTAATTTTGGTTAGGCAAATGTTCTAGATATAAGGAAATTAACCCTAGATCTAAGGAATCCCCCCCCCCCCACAACTTTTAAATTCATGTTTCCGACGCATAATTTGTTTCCCACCCGATTACCTCGCATTCCCACAGGTGCCCAAACTTGTTTTGGGGGAGGTGGGGCGTATGGGCAAACAATAAATTTACCGTCATTTCACAGATCGACTAAGTCATAAAGTGCTTAGGCATTTCACGAAATGACTAGTTTCACAATCCTGACTACATAATATATACATTGAAGAAATGATATAGTTGTCTAATAGCGCATACAGACCATAACCCTCCCCATCTGGAGGCCCCCCACCATTTAGGAGGTTAGGTTACGGTTCGGTTGGTAAATATAACTATCCTTGTCTAAGAAAATGACCGTATATTCTTACGTATTATTCTAGTGTTTGCCAATACCCACCCACCCTCTCCCCCAAAACAAGCTTGGGGACCTGGGGGAATGCGGGGTATTTGGCTGGGGGATTATAATGGACGAGAACTGCGCGATCTTCTGTATTATTTTTTGTTCAGTATACTGTGCAGTATCAATCCACTCCCGTGTAATCTTTAAACTTATATTTGTTACACTATTACAGTCAATTGCGAAACTAGTCATTTCGTGAAATGCCTAAGCATTTTATCAATCTGTGAAACGACTTATTACTTCGTCTGAATGCCTACAATCTTTAGTCTTGCATGAAATTACTTTCATTATTTTTTGTCTAGTCAATAGGTTAGGTTAGCTAGGTTAGGATAGTTTTATATATTACCTATATCTTAACCTAGCCTAACCTAACCTAACCAAATGACTAGACTAAAAATGAGTCTATTCATGCAAAGACTAAATATTTTAGGCATTTCATGACAAAGTTAATAAGGCATTTCACGAAATGACTAGTTTCACAATCTGACTGTAACATATATACATTGAAGAAATTATATAGTTGTCTAATAGCACATACAGACACACCCTCCCTATCTGGAGGCCCCCCACCCTTTAGGAGGTTAGGTTACGGTTCGGTTAGGTAAAGAAAAAAAACTAGTCCATGTCTAAGAAAATGACCGCGCAGTCCTCGTCCATTTTTTGCCGCTGGGGTACAAAATATGTGTCGCAACCACTGTTTTTGAGTTAGGGGTGGCGTAAAACTTCCTTGGATCTAGTGAAAATGATTGGATTTCTTCTATTTCTAGAAACGTGTGAAGTTGACGATCATAACGCTTCGGAAACACGTAATTTAAGATTTATGTAGGAGTCAAAACTCCCTAGATCTAGAGGGTAATTTTCCTAAATCTAGGACATTTTGCCTAACCTAACGGGGAGCCTCCATCCCCCTCGACCTCCCGGTTATCTAACTTTATCTGAACAAATTTAACCTAACATAGCGGGGGGCTCTGCCCCCTCGACCCCTCGATAATTATAATCTAACCTAATCTCCTAGCAATAATTACCCGCTAACCTAACCTTACCTAATTTAACATAACCTACTAACGGAGGGCTCCGCACCCCTGGACCCCTGGTACCCTAACAAAATTTTTACCTTACCTATATGTGGGAAGGTGGGTGGGGGATCAACACTCTTGACTTAGAAGAATCCAATCTATTTTCCCTAGATCTAGGGCATTTTTACAATGCCCCTAACTCAAAACTATGTGGTTGCGACGCATATTTTTATACTCCAGCAAATATCCCGCTTCGCTCAGGTCCCCAAGCTTATTTTGGGGGAGAGGGGGGAGTATGGGCAACCAGGGTACCTGGAACTGTAGCCTATAGGAATCCTCGCCGACGTCGGCGAGTGTTCCAATTTTTGACGACAGTTCCAGTTCTTGATCTTATTATTACATTGCCCAATATAAACATTTAATCAACTTGTACCTGTGTTTCTGTATTCAGGGATTAAACACCAGCAATTGCTTGATGGGTAAATTTCCAGAAAAGCACCTTATTCACTTTAGTGGACGAAACCATTTGAGGCCTCGCATTGAAAGGGGTTAAGCGCCAAATAAAATTTACAGTGAGGGCGGTAAAGTTCAACAAAGTGGTGGCAACTGTAACTTCGTTTCTATTGACGTACAGTGCTCATTTTGTATCAAGAGCTGCTCGTCACTGACGATTTTATTTCATGAAAAATATTGAACTGTTGAAAATAATATCTATATAATATAAGCGAAATGTGTTCTGCTTCTTGTGTGTGGTGTGTATAGGTTCCGCCCCCCGTCGCAAACGACTCATATGGCACTTTTTGGAATCAGGTTGCCGGGTAAGGTTAAAAGCCATTAATGAGATATCCGAAACCTTTGTTTTTTTCTCTTTTTTTTAGCATGCCTATTAAGCGAGATTGTGAAAAAAAAGTGGGTTGCGAGAATTGAGGAAACCTTGATGTAGGGTGATGGGTAATGGTGAGTTGAATGGTGGGTGATGGTTATGGGTGTGGGTGATGGGTGATTGACAAGTGGTGGGGGTGATGGTTTGGGGTGATGGTGAATGGTAGGAATAGTGGTGATGGGTAATGGGTGAGTGAATGGGTGTGTGGTGATGGGTAAGGTGAGTGAATTGGGTGGGGTGATGGTAATGGGTGAGTGAATGGGTGGGGGGTGATGGTATGGGTGAGTGAATGGGTGGGGGGATGGTAATGGGTGAGTGAATGTTGGGGGGTGATGGGTAAATGGTGAGTAATGGGTGGGGGTGACTGGGTAATGGTTGAATGAGGGGGGTGATGGTAATGGTGAGTGAATGGTGGGGTGATGGGTAATTGGGTGATGAATGGGTGGGGGAATACATCCATTTCTACATCCTGATTCAGGAAAGTTGAAGGGGCTATCTGGAGAGTCCATGTTTGGTGGCCGAAGGCCCCCCAAAAACCCGGGGGTGGGGCCAAGGCCCACCAAAAGCCCCCCGCAGGAGTAGCCAAAAGTCCGCCCGGAGGGGGGTTTTGCGGCTAGTATAATAAATATACTCGATATTATTTTATTACAGTTGCATAATTTTACTTTTGCTGACCCCTGAAAAGCTTTCTCTGTCACTTTATAAAATTTAAAACCCAAAATTTAAAATTGGTACAATAGGAAAAATTTAAGAGGTGACAAAAGCATAATAAATAATACTAATAATAATAATAATACTTTCAATTTCTGTAACACAACTAAAAGGGTACAAAAATGGCGAGCGGGTCCAGCCATCACAGCGGCCCTCCGCACCAACAGAAATCACGCGCCTAGCGCCGCTGATTTGGGTGAACTCCCTACCCCCCTTAAAACCCCCCCACCACTAGCCCTCCCACAACCCCCTCACTCACTGAACGAGAGATGAACCCTTTCGATTGGAAATCCTGAGCCAAAGGGACCCGACGCCCTTTCGGGTACAGCAATGTTGTACTGAATACGACTTTCAAACCCCATTGCCATGTGGTAAGGGGTCTTCTCCACTTCCAAAATGATAAGGAAGGGCGTAAATAGTGCTATATGGTGAAATCATCAAAAAGGGCCCGGGGGTCGCTTGACCCCTTTTCGATGCGGAGGCCCTCATTTTTTCTTTGGGGAGGTTTTGATTAATCTGCTAACCGTTTCTGTCGCAAAACCTTAGGGTTTTTTTTTCCGGTAATACGGTAATAACCACAATTGACGTTGCAGTACGTACTTCCACCCGCTATGGACCCACGCCGCGTGCTGTTTTCAACCCGCCCGCGCGTTTATACCAGATTTTTTTTCATTTTAACTTTTAACTAACCACTGTTATTAAACAAATTTAAACCTAACCTATGTCTAACCTAAACTGAACTAACCTGCAGCGGCTTGCGCGTAGTTAAAACAAAAATAAATAAAAAATCTGTCAAGAACGAGTGATTTCCAACAGAAAAGCGATACAACAGTTTTTTGTCTATGCAGAAGGCACCTCATATAACACATAGGTGTCCTACGTAGTTGAGTATGGTGTTTTTTCTGGAATATTACCAAAGAGAGGCCTGGTCTAGGAAACATTTAAGGAAAAATCTTAAACTAAACTTAACCTAACCTAACCTGGTGTATTAACCCCCTAGCTTCCAGGATCCTCCCGTTATCCAAGCTATGACCGCTTGCCTTTGGACTTAGCATTTATCCGGTACTAAGACTTTGTAGAGGCAGTGTAGAAATACAGGCCTGACCTCACACTGGAACAAATGTCTACCTGTGTTTCTGCAATCAGGGATTAATACCAGCAATTGCTTGATTGGTAAATTTCCAGAAAAAACACAATTTTCACTTGTGGACAACACTATTTGTTTCTAGCGAGTTTATGATTAATATGCTAACCGTTTCTGTCGCAAATCCTTAGTTTTTTTCACGGGAACAATGGTAATACATATTTGGCGTAGCGTAAGGGACGTACGTACTTCCACCCGCTGTGGACCCACGCCGTGTGCTGTTCCAACCCGCCGTAAGACCAAATTTTTCAATTAACATTTTTAACCGTTACCACGGGTTCTTAAATAGATTTAACCTAACCAAAGTTCCTAACAAAGTTCATTATACATAGAAATGGTCGGAAATAGCAAACTTTCACATCATAGTTATAATGAACAAAGTTTGTTATATGCGAAAAGATCGGATCCCTCGGATATAACGTCACACCCTGCCCCTTAATTGGTGTGTTATAGTGAGGGTTTACTGTAATTCATAATCATAATATAAATATAGTGGTAATGATTTTCTAATTAATGGTATTTCAATTTTCTTTCTAGAAAATGCAGTTTCCGGAACACCCATCACCAGTGCTGGTGGGTGAAGATGATAACTAAAGTTGGCGGAGTTGCACCTATTTATTTTAATTATATCATTTTTGTCCGAAAATCTGATCTTTTTTCCGATGAACTAAACTTAACCTAACCTAACCTGGTGTATTAACCCCCTAGATTCCTGGATCCCCCCGTTATCCAATCAATGAGTGCCTGCTTGCCTTTGGACTTAGAATTTGTCAGGCACCTCAGACTTTGTAGAAGCAGTGTAATGTATACAGGCCTGACTGCACACTGTAACCAACTTTGGTTAAGATTCTTTTTATCAACTCTGCCATATCTCGCTTACTACCTTATGAAGGGCTAATCTTCTGTCATACACGTCTTCTAATAATCTTCAAACCTCTTGGCAAGCTGTTACTTTGATCAAAATCACGAACAAAAACTATCTAATAAGAATAAATAGGTGCAACTCCGCCGTCGCCATCAGCACGATCCAGAAAAGGGGCAGGCGCTTCTCCCAGCCCTCACTTACGGGACAGCAGACCAGCTAGGTTAGGTTTAGTTTAGCTTTAATCTGCACTAAGCTAAAAACCTAACCTTGCCTGGCTGTTGTCCATGAGGAAGGGCTTGGCCCGCAGTCTCTGGACTGTGCTGATGGCGACGGCGGGGTTGCACCTATTTATTCTTATTATATCATTTGTTCGTGATTTTGGCCAAAATAACAGCTTGCCAAGAGGTTTGAAAATTATTAGAAGACGTGTATGACAGGAGATTAGCCCTTCATTAGGTAGTAAGTGAGATATGGCAGGGTTGATACAACGAATCTTAACCCCAACTTTTACCCGTGTTTCTGCATTGAGGGATTAAATACCAACATTGCTTGATTGGTACATTTCCAGAAAACACCTATTCACTTTGGTGGGACAAACTATTTTTTCTAGTGAGTTTGTGAATTAATCCTTAACCGTTTTCTGTCCGCAAACCCTTAGTTTTTTTCTGTAATAACGGTAGTAACATATTTGGCAGTTGCCGTGTACTACTTCCACCCGCTGTGGACCCACGGCCGCGTGCTGTTTAAACCCGCCGTAAGACCAAATTGTTTCATCATTAAAATTTTGGAACCTAACCCTGGTTCTTAAACAAATTTAACCTAAAACCTAACCAAATTTCCTAACAAAGTTCATTATAAAACGGAATGGAACGCAATAGGCGAACTTTCACCTCATAATTATATTACATTGTTAATTGGCAGCGAGCGAAGTCGAGCTGCACTTACCATAAGACCCTTTCGCGTAAGGGGAGTGAACCATCGTAAGCCCAAAAGTGATACTACTCCTAAATTAGTGTCGGTTGACTGAAATTGATAGCAAGTAGTGCTGGTCAACTCAAATGGGGGCTGTGTAACCAAATTTTTGCGTAGAACAAGCCCGTAAATGAGTAATTAGCCTAATTATTTAATTAGTGCTAAATAACTTCGGTTTTACATACTTCTGTTGCTTGTTGTAGACTTCTGTTAACTTCTGTAGACTAGGTATTTTTAAAAGCACTTTTGAGCTCCCTGCAACGTTCCCAGCCGCAAGAACTGAGCTCAAAAGCAAAGGGGCCAGAAGGCTGGACCATATCTTGCTTATATTACGTAATTAATTATCTTTTGTCCCTGTATGGTCGTGTGTGCTGTTCGCAAACTTAGGGTGGGACCCACGGTGCCTGGCCCCATGCCTCCCAGCAGAAGGAACCCCGCCCAAACGCTGGGACAATTTGACTTTGGACTCATTACCAAACCAAATAACCAAAAGTCAAATATCTTTCCTTCACTATATTATCATATATATTGGTTATTAATCATACCTATATTTTAATACTAGAATATTATAATTAGAATATAAAAGTAATAAGATATCTACTAAAGTTTGTTCTTTTTTCATCTACATAATAATAGTGATTGGGCGGCCAGTTGTGGTTGTGGGTCCATAGGGGTGGGGGGTCCCCACCCTTTTCCAACCCCAAATTATTCCCTATTTCAACCATCAAATTTCCACCCCACTCCCTCATTGCCCCCTATTCTACCCGATACTCTGATCCCACATTAAACCTTATAAGGGTTAATGTAGGGTATATTTGGGGTTGACAAAGGGGTATATATGGGTTGGAAAAGGGTATAATTTGCGGTTGGAAAAAGGGACAGTTTGGGGTTTGCAAAAGGGTATTTGGCGTTGAAAAATGTATATTTGGTTCCAAAGAGTACCTTTGCGGTTGGAAAAGGGTATATTTGGGGGATGCAAAGGGTATATTTTGTGTACCGCTCCGAAAGGGTACTAATTGGGGTTGCAAAAGGGTATATTTGCGTCGTTCCGAAAGGGTATTTTAGGCGTTGCAAAAGGGTATATTTGCGTCGCTCCGAAAGGGTATATTGGTAAGGGTAGAAAAGGGTAGCAGTAGTTGCCCACTACAAACACCCTTTTTTCTACCCTGCTTTTCTAAGAGTGTAGTAGTAGCATCCGAGGGTAGTTTGGTATCGGGAGCCGAGCGGGGACATTGCCAGCGAGGGTAATTCAATCACACCCCATAATGGGGACGCCTGGTGATTGATAATTACCTCCTGGAATACTATGATAGCAGAGTGAATTATATTACACATTAAGTTGAAATGTATGCATATTTGTACACGTAATTAATGTACACGTGGAGGGATTGGAGGAGCCAAGACAGACACTTCTGGCCAGCGAGTCTGAAGGCATGGACTGAACCTCGCTGCCACGAGACAAAACCTGTCGCGGGGCGAACTCAGCGGTTTGCCTGAATATCAATATATGGTTTTCGCAGAGGCACCACCAAATTCCACATTCAACATCATGGATATTTACATATAATTTACATCATTATTTTCATTTCATAATACTTTTGCTATCTATACCACCAAGTTGCAAGTCAGGTGGTTCTAAAATTACTAGCCTAGTAGGACGCACAATGCGTAATTTTATCAAGCACTGCTTGGGCATGAGTTGACGGAACACACCGTAATCTATGAACATTGAAAAAAGTGCTGATTGACTCAGCTTCTAGAGTTCGTTGGGACTTCTCATTGAGCTGAAATTTTGTACAAGGGGAGTGGATTGTGTGTGGCATGGTGCGTTTTGCTTGAGTGCAAGGTCGTCTTGTCCCTGTGTAAAGTTAGGTGCGTGCGGACGATTGCCTTTTGGAAGTGAGGGGAGTCGTTAGTTGATTTTTCATTGTATATTTGTTAGGCAGAGGAAATTTATGTCCTTGCCCGTCAGTTACAGTATTTATTCCACAAGGGCCGTGATAGAAGAGCGTGATCAGTACTTCTCTTTATAGGTGGTGCATCTTGTAGTGTTGAAGCAACGTCAATTGTTGTCCTTTGCGTTTTGCAGTATAACCGTGAGATTGAGAAGGTGTAGGGAGATCGAGAAGGTCTGGCATAACTCTGAGTGCGTTGAAGGTGAACGGTGCCATTGTCGTTGTGTACGTGCAGTGTGTCTGGTAGGGGGCGACATTCTTCGGTGTTATGCTATGGGATTTAGCTGAGCGTGACTTGTGTCGATGTTGATGATAAGTCCATGAAGTCATTGAAGAAGGGAAGTTGGAGGAGAAGCTCGGAAGTTGAATCTGTCTTCAAAGTTAGAATTAAATTCAGCCGAGGTGTCTGTTTGGAGCAAATTAATTTGTTTATCTGATGCTTGTTTTGCTGTTGAAAGATGTACAATAAAATGAAATTGTAGTACCGAAAAAGATTCCAACAGCTATAGGTGCAATTTACCCATTATTGTCGGCCCAATCAGACGTTTTGAGCTGTCTGATTATTCAAGCTTTACTTGGAACTTTTGTAAGGCTTCCATTACTGGAATTGGAATTCCTGTCTCTTATATGTGTGGTCGATAATCGGATAGTGGCTTAAGGATGCCTGATTGTATTGCCTGGAAAATGACTTGTAAAATCTGTACTTGAATTCATGTGACGTCTTGATGGTAAGGAACAGATTCGTCTGCATGGAGCTGTCCACAAGACGTAAATAAGTCACAACGGACTTTAATTGGCATTTTAAAAAAAAAAAAAAAAAGATACCATAATCCGTGATGTATCGACAGTCGATCTGTTCATCGTCCCACGTCTCTTTAATAGAATGGATGTATGAAACGGTATTTTTCTCCTGTGCACATTTTTTTGGATATGGATAGGTATTTCTGCACAGTGTGCTGATGCCTGATGGTTTAGTGTCGTTAACCATGTTAGTGTTAAAGGTTGAGATGTTTACGCTTTTTCTGTTTCTCCTATTCTTCTTGTTTCCCACAATCATTTTGAAAACCGTAGGTGAATTAGGCGTGGAAGAGTCATAGTACAGAAATTATTCAAACGAATAAATATACCACATTCAATGAATATATGCAGGTGAATTAAATAAATTTTTAAAATGCATGTATGATAAAATGTGAACTGCAGCACATTTTTACAAACGAACTGGGCAAAAATATAAGTGACTGAAATTTACTAATAAATGGTGGCAAAGTAATTTTCTGGTAAATGTAGTGAAGTTTAAAAACATTGAATACGTTGTGGAATGTGCCCTGTCAGTATGCCAACCGTGTTTAAAATATTGAATGTTTTATGAGGATCGCAGATTTCACATTTGAACTGCAATAACAATGCACTAAGGCAGGGATATAAACAAACAATATACTACCGTGTGTGTGTGTACTGTCAGAGTATTCACTTGTGAACATGGAAAACAATGCACTGCGGCAGAGAACTGCAAAAAAAAAAATGAAAGAGAAAAATAACAACGAACTGCTTAACTCACGAACGTTGCTGAGATGCCGTAGCGACTAACCAACGACACATACCGTGGGTTGTTGAGGCACCAAGGACAAACAATACCAGTTAAAGCTTGGTTGACTCGTTTGATGAGATGACTAAAAGAACAATGTACAGCGAGTACAAAAAAGGGTCACAGGATAAAAAAAACCGAAGCGAATTGCCACGTGAGCTATTTTTAAGGTGTTTTGTAGGTGTAACAGCATAGTAGTGTGGTTATGTGGGTGTGGATATGTGTAGATGTGTCAGAGTAGGTGTTCACTTATGTTAGTGTCCGTGTGTCATTGTTGTTGTTTACCATGTGACAGCTGTTAAGGATGGCGGCTGCTGCCCGACCAAGTCCAAGTGGCTACTGCAAGATATTTTTTTTTTTTTTTTTTTTTTTTTGTGCTATAACGCCTGTAGGCAGTGGTACCCATGGGCTGCGATGTAGGCTCTGTAGGTTCATTTGAGGGCTTCTGATGGTTGGGTCCTCGCCCGTGGTGGCGCGGCAGGATTCTTATGTGACGCCTGTGATTAGAGGCTCATGCCGCGCCCCTGTGTCCTCTGATGCACTCGCAATCGAAGTAGAGGTTTGATGGGCAGGATATGTGGGGTGTTCTTAGGCCACTCGACGGTGGGCAGAAAGATTTGTTTTTCTCTGGTCGAAAATCGGGTCACCGAGAAACGCCAGTCGAGACGCTAACCAACTTCGCTACCCACCGCCTTCCTAAAGATACCGACCTACAACTGTTTTGGGCCACGGAGCAGGGCGGCGACCTAAATGTCGGGTGCCCTCTGTGGGAGCGGGGCTTGCAACACAAAACAAACATTCACTGAGAAAATACTGGAGTCACTGAAAAACAAACAACCAACTCCTGGTGAGTGAGTCAGCTACATTCGGCATCGGTGGAAACTGAAAAGGTTAGTGTTTTTATGAAGTCTTACAGCATTACCATGGCGTGCTTATATGTATAAGGGCGGGTGCCACCGAGACTGTACCCTTCGTGTTTCCGTGTGAACCATCCGGGAGACGCTTTTGGGTTGAAGCGAAGAAGAAGAGAAGAGATCCTGCAGGCGTGTTGTATATAGAGGCTGACGTAAGAATCCGTGGAGAATGTGTGGTGGGGCGTGGTGTCCGGCGTAGGAGTTGCTTGCAGTATAGTCCCACTCAGGCTTTGTTGTTTTTTCTATTGTCTTCCCTTTTCATGGGGAGCACACGGGCTACTAAGAGCCCGTCGGGGGGTTTGACGTGCTGGCAAAGGCCTTACTTTATTTTAAGGTGGAGGTATCTGCTACAAAGATTTGCTGAGCATACGTTGAGTTGAGCAGGAGGCTATCGCTAGTGCCGCTCAGCTTCGTTGTCTGTGGTCCGGGATCCAGGCCACATGTTGGGCGGAGGGCCTGGGTCACTGGGCATCGGAGGATGTAATGGTGGAGGGGATCATCCCTCGATTTTCAAGCGTACGGGCAGGTCAGGAGGCAGTCTGCAGGATCTGTGTGAGGCACATCGTAGCCAAGGCGGAGTCAGGATTAGTCGGGACACAGCCGACCCTGGCGGTAAACCTGCTGGAAGGGTTGAGGGGTTCTTCGTCGGGTTGCTGTGCGTACCACGTCCACCGACCTTGGCTTGACCCTCCTCCATTTGCTTCCTCGAAGAGGCAGCGGGTGGTTCTCAGTGCCGCTTCTGTCCACTGCGGCCTTGATGGCAGAGGCGCTGCGGAAGTAATGAGAGGTGACTTGCTCTCTTTCTCCAAGCAAGTTCCGCCGCAGTGTCTGCCTTCCTCATTCCGACGGACACCAACGTGTCCCGGGACCCAATATAGTTGATATTGGTGCCGTCACGGTAGATGAGGGCCAAACTGGTAGTGGTTGGCAGATAGAAGTTCCAAGTTTGTCTTTGGGCGTGGGTTGAGAGCGTGAAACGCAGCGAGGCAATCCGAGGAAGGGTGGATGGTGTTGTGCACGGGCCCCGGATGTCGTGCTTATGCCAGTAGCAGTGCCGCAGTTGTTCGCCTGAAAGGCCGTGGTGTAGGTTAGAGTCTGTGGCTTCGGTGTAGGCACACACAAATGCCGCGCCCGCGCGCCATTTGCCCCGACTGAAGCCTCGGTGTGTAGATGGCTGTCGATGGCATAGCATGAGGCTATACAGGGCAAGCGCCTCTGCTGGAGAATGGGTGGGTAAGGAGGTCCCTGGGTCCTCACTCGCTGGTAGGTGTGATGGTAAAGAGCGGTGGCCAAGGTGCCAAACTGAGTGGTCCCTGGGAGGGTGTAGATTCGGGGTCGCAGCGTACGGCCCTGGCCACGTCCCAGGGTCTGGCGGGGAATCCGCTACTCTGCGTGTACCCAGTCCTTGTCTGGGCCAGCTGCTGGGGGCGCTGAAAGGCGTTGCCGAAGTAACTGTCTTGTTTAGTGTGGAGCTGCACACGACGCATGTACGCACCATGGCTATGAGTTCCGAGCAGAATGCGGTGTTTGATGGGTTTGGAGCAGAGAGGCCCACTCTTCCTAATCGTGGCCACGGATGTCGCACGGTGGTGCGTCCTAGTATGGCTCTTAGCCCCGTTCTGGAACTACTTCAGGGATTGAAATGACTTTTTGGCGATGCCCGGGAGGCATGGGGAACAGCTCAGTCCAGTACGGGCGAATCACTGCGTGTAAAACATTCTTTTTAACTTTTGGTTGGCCCCGGGTGCCCCACCCCGACAGGCACCGAAGTACCTCGAACCCGCGCCGCAGTTCGGTCTCGTAGGTGGCGTACCTGGGTCGGAATGATAGGATTGGTACAAACCAACGCCCAGGTACTGGTGAGTGGTGGACGTTGCCGGAGGGGATTGCCCTCAATCGTGAAGGCGGCCTGCGGAGGGGAGGGAGGCGAAGGTCCCATGCTAGCGGACTTATCTGGGTTGATCTTATAAGGCCCAGATGAAGGTGCAGCGGTCGCTGCACTTCTCCAGGGGCTTAAGATCACCCAGATAAGTCCAGCTACATGACCTTCGGCCTCCCTCCCCTTCCGCATCCCCTTCAGATTGAGGGCAATCCCCTCCGCACGTCCCACTCACCAGTACCTGGGCGTTTGGTTTGATACCACCCTCTCATTCCGACCCCAGGTACTCCCCTACGTGACCGAACTGCGGCGCGGGTTCGAGTACTGCGTGCCTGTCTGGGTGGGCACCGGGGCCACCCAACGGTTAAAAGAATGTGTTACACCGCAGCGATTCGCTCCGTCCTGACTACTGGTTCCACCTGCCTCCCGGGCAATCGCCAAAAGTCATTGTCCAATCCCTTGAAGTATTGTCCCAGACGGGGCCTTAAGAGCCATCCTAGGGCGCACCACCGTGGACTCGTGGCCAAAATGAGGAAGAGTGCGGCCCTGCCCACCATCTCAACACCGCATTCCGTGGCTCGTACGTCGATCGCATGGTGGCGTACATGCGTCGTTGGACTGCAGCTCCACTAACCAGAACACTTACTAGCCACGCCTTTCAGCGCCCTCCCAGCTCGCTGGCCATACAAGGCTGGGTACACGCAGTAGCGGATTCCGCAGGACCCTGACGTGGGCAGGGCCGTACGCTGCGACCCCGACCGTACCACCTCCCATACGCCAGACCATCCCGTTGGCGACCAATACGATTGTCGGCCCCCTACGCGTCGCTTTAAAAAGCGCAATCACGCACCTACCCATGACGAGTGAGGACCCAGGGACCTCCTACCCACCTAAATCTAAAATAACACAATCTTCCAGCAGAGGGCGCATTGCCCTTATAGCCTCATTGCTATACTGGCCAATCTCGATCCATACCATCTACTACACCGATGGCTCTAGTCGAGGCACATGGCGCGGCGGGCGCGGTCATTTGGTGTGTGGGGTGCCTAGCACCTAAGCCGCTCAGTCAAGACTCTCACCTACACCACGGCCTTTCAGGCGGAACTAGCGCACTGCTACGGGCCCTAAGGCCCTGCATCCGGGGCCCGTCCCAACACCATCCACCTCTTCTTCTGATTGCCTCGCTGCGTGCTTCACGCTCTTGAACTCCACTCCCAATAGACAACTTTTAACTTCTATTGCCAAGCCACTACGTTTGTCCCTGCCTCGTACCGTGATCGCACCAATACTCGACCTATATTGGGTCCCGGAACACGTTGGTGTCTTCCCCGGGATATTTGAGAAGGGTCAACACTGTCGGCTGGACTTGCGGGAGAAAGAGAGCGAGGGTCACCTGTCTCATTACTCTCCCAGCGCCTCTTCCATCAAGTGGCCGTGCGTGGACAGATGCGGGCATCTGAGAACCACCCGCTGCCTCTTCGAGGAAGCAATGGAGGAGGGGTCAAGGTCGTGACGTGGTACGCCCACAGCAACCCGCTAACGAGAACCCTCACCTTCCACCAGGTTACCTCCAAGGGGTGGTGTCCCGCCTAATCCGACTCCGCCTTGGCTACCGATGTGCCTCACAGATCCTGCAGACTGCCCCTGAACAAATGCCCGTACGGCTTCGAATCGAGATGATCCCTCCCCCATTACATCCTCCGATGCCCAGTGACCGCAGGGCCCTCCGCCACCATGTTAGGCCTGGATCCCGGACACCAGACAAGAGCAGCTCACTAGCGATACCTCTGCCTCACTCAAATGCTCGCAAATCTTTGTAAGCAGATACCCTCCACCTTAAATAAATTAGGCCTGCAGCAGTCAACCCCCGACGGCTCTTAGTTTAGCCCGTGTGTCTGCCTCCCTTTAATAAGGGAGCACCACACAAATAAAAAATAAAATGTGAAAAGAATAAAAAACCCAACAACAATCAGCCCCTGAGTGCCTAATACTTGCAAGCAACTCCCTACGCCGACCACCACGCCCACCACCACCTTCCACGGATTCTACTTTCAGCTCTATCATACAACCACGCCTGCACGGCCACTCTTTCTCTCTTCTTCTTCAGCTCTACCTCCAATAAGCGTCTCCCGGAGGGTCACACGGAACACGAGGTACCTCTGCGTGTGGGCACCCCGCCTATACATATTACGCACGCCATGGTAATGCTGTAAGCCTTATAAACACTATAACTCTTTTCATTTTCCCGTGCCGTTCGCTGACATCACTCCCTTAGAGTTTGGTTGTTTTTCAGTGCCTCCATATTTTCTGAGTGAATTGTTTTTTTTGTGTTGCAAAGCCACGCTCACCACAGAGGCACCGCCATTTTAGTCCGCCGCCCTGCTCCGTGCCCCAAACAGGTTGTAGGTTCGGTCATCTTTTAAGAAGGCGGTAGCGAAGTGGTGTAGCGTCCCGACTGGCGTTCTCGGTGACCCGATTTCGATCCCCAGAATAAAACAAATTCTTTCTGCCCGCGTCCGAGTTGCCTAATGACACCCCATATCCTTTCCATCAACTCTACTTCGATTGCGAGTGCATCAGAGGACACAGGGAGGGGCGGCATGAGCCTCTAATCCAGGCGTCACTATAAGAATCCTGCCTGCGCCACCACGGCGAGGACCAACCATCCGAGCCCCTCAAGAACCTACAGAGCCTACCATCCGAGCCATGGTGTCACCACTGTGCCTCAGCGTTATATGCACAAAAAAAAAAAAAAAAAAAAATTATCTTGCCGTAGCCATCTTTGGACTATTGTCTGTGGGCAGCCGCCATCTTAACAGCTGTTCCATGTAACAATCAACAAATTCACTACGGACACTAACAGATAGTGAAACACTACTCTGACACATCTACACACTATCCACACCCACATACCACACTACCTGTTATCACCTACAACACCAAATATTTAATCTACTAGTGGTCATTCTGCTTCGTGTGTTGATTTTATCTGTGACCTTTTGTACTCGCTGTACATTGTTCTTTCAGGTCATCCTCATCAAACTGAGTCACCAAGCTTGAACTGTGTGTATTGTTTGTGTCCTCAACACCCACGGTATGGTCTCGTTGGTTATTAGTCCGCTACGTGCATCTCAGCAACGTTCGTGAGTTAAGCATTCGTTGTTATTTTTTCCTCATTATTTTTTGGTGTGGCAAGGTTCTCTGCCTCATGCATTGTCTTCATGTTCCACAATTTGATACTCTGACAGTATCACACACACACACACCGATACTAATATTGGTTTTTGTTTATTAGTCCCCTGCCTTAATTGCATTGTATGCATGTTCCCATGTGGTAATTCTGACGATCCTCATAACACTTCACTATTTTAAACACGTTGCATACTGACAGTGTGCACATTCCACACGGTATTTTCATGTTTTAACTTTCACTACCTTACCTATAAATTACTTTGCCACATTTATGAGTTAAATGTTCAGTACTTTATATTTTGCCATCTCGCTTGTAAAATGTCTGCTGCAGTTTCACATTTTATTCATACATGCATTTTAATGTATTTTTAATTCACTGCTATATTCTTGCATTGGTGTATATTTATTTCTTTGAATATTTGTACTATGACTCTTCCACCCTAATGATTCACCCTCACGGTTATCATAAATTGATGGTAACCAAG
>JACEEZ010008638.1:0-17564 GCA_016584305.1 Chionoecetes opilio
GGGACTAAAGGTACCGTTGGCTTGGGGGGGGTTCCATGGGAGACCCGGTGCCAAAAACCTTGGAAGCCTTGCGTCAGAGGCCGGCCCGGGGCCGCCTCTCATATCATTTTGGGTAATAAACCCCGACTCACGACGTATGCAGGTGACTCAATGGGCCCAACACGGGTGGAAGGGTGGTACTCACGCCTTTTGGACAACATCTGGAGCAAGCTTCTGGAGATTGCGTGTTGCACACAACAGTTGCCCCTGCGCCCCCTTATCACCAGCATCGACGGGCCTACCTCATCTGACACTGGCTTCACGGGTTTCCAGTGTGCAGTCTGCTGCCCAGCGTGAATGAGATGCAGTACAACGCAGAGTTCAGAGGAGTGCCAGGCGGTGAAGATCTCACGGAGATACCGGAGTATATCCTGGTCAACATGTCCACTGACCAGCAGGTCTCCTACAGCTGGTCCAGGCTGTGAAGTGGGGCGTTCACCCGTCGAGCTGCAGGAGATCAAGTGTGGCAAGGGTCCCACTCCAGATGGCTCACCACAGCCAGGTCGCTCGTGTACTGTGGCCCAGAAAGCATGGACTGACTGGAAAAGAATGAACACCTGGAAACCTGTCAAGTACGGGCCTGCAGGTGTACTTCAAACTCTACTACGACATCAAGGTTCACCATACACTAGAGGACGGCCCAAGCACATCCTCACCCAGCTCAGAGTGATGAGGTCGCAGCCCAAGAAGGTCCAAACAGCTGTGACCTTCTACGTGCGGACAGGAGCATCATTGCACACTCAGAATGTGTCCTCCTCTCGCTGATGGCGAGTCAGAGTGAGGACGACCGCAGGTTCGCCGTGACCCAGATTTTGAAAGCTGAGGGCTGGTGAGGAGTATGGGGAACCAGTTTAAGACCTCGCATCATATTAGCGTACTGGTTATATATTTATGTGTTAATCTATACTAAGGGCAGGATGTCCGAGTGTCCCGAGTGTCGCCTAGCGGATGCTGAGTGCTGACACCTTTTGATGAGGTTATGTTGACGAAGTATCACGCCCCTGGCCCATAAGAATGACGTGGACAGTCAACCCGGTGTCTTGATGCAACCCCGTAGACACACCTCGCCCCGGCTCCGGACTGCACGCACCAAATTGTGTGTGTGTCATCTCAGCGCTCTGCCCAAGGATGATGACGTGGATAGCCTGAAACTTGGGAACCACGACGTAAACACCTTCACTCAACGGGTCACCGGAAACAGCTTCCGGCAGCTTTCCTCATATGCGGCAGACGCGGGACGGAACACAGAGATCCGAGGGGACGTGTTACCTTGCGCTTCTATTCACGACAACTCCCTGTGTGTCTGTGTGTACCCCACACCTGGGGGTGTGGAGTACCTTTTTCACGTCATTAACTGTTCCCGGCTCTGTCTATTAGACATTTGTTTTTATTGGCCGTTACTTAACGAACAGCGTTGACCCAAAATTAATGTATAAATCTCACAGTGTACAGATATGTATATATATCTTGGGTATATTGTTCTGGTACTTTATATTAACAAGCCTTTAAAAACAACCGCTCGACCACTTTTATTCAACTACCATCTGAAGTGTCTCGCTAGGACGGTTATACGCCTACCCATCAACTCTACACTTCTGAGGCAATCAACCCTACTGTGTCACCAACAGTTGTAAGTATTCTTATTTGGGGTTGACCTCAGTTACCTGTAACAGCACACAGATAAGGGTGAAATTATAACACACATAATGGTGAAATAGCGGTGGAATGAGATAACATTACATCACGTATAGGTTTGCGTTACAAGACATAATGGTAAGTCGTAACATAAAGGACGACAACGGGGTATGTGGCAACATAAAATTGTAATATAAGTTACGTGCCTTAAGTGAATAACTGGACGAGTACATACTAATTAATACACGTGAAGAGGTGGAATATACCATGAGCAAGTGAACAGTAAACAAAGGAACTTGAGAGAGAGACAAGCGAGAGGATAAGAGAGTGAGAAAATTGCTCAATCATGCTGTGTCAAAACCTGCCCTCGCGGAAGCGAGTCAGCACTCCTCTTGCATTGTATCAGTCACTGCTCCATCCACCACAAATTCTGTATATAGACAGGAGACAAGATTCTCGCATTAATTGCTCTGGGAACTAAGATTTTTTTCAAGAGGAAGAACGAGGACGATGACGCGTGGAAGAATAGGTTATAAAGAGGACGAGGACAAGACGTACAAGTTTTTATCATGGCACAGACGGGAGGACAAGATTTGAATTGTTATCATGAAGTTTAGGACAGACGGACAACTAGCCGACTCATTAATTTCCAATACTTCCAACTCGGCAAACCCTTGTCATCACCCTCACAGCCTTGCAGCCAGCCTCACAGCCTTGCAGCCAGCCTCACAGCCTTGCAGCCAGACAGCGCCCCGGAGAGCCAGCGCGGCCAGCCTGTCTAGTCAGCATTCTTCACATCTGTACCAACGCCCTTGGAAAAACCCCCCTTCTGTTTCAGCGTACGGAAGGACTTGCCTGTGTGACTCTAACACAATTTTAGTGAGTATACAACATTAGCTGACCTTACAAGAGACATACTTTAAAAACGCCACTCGTTTACATAAATAACACCTAGTGTTATTAGTGTAATATGTAAAATACATCTAGTGATATGTATTTTCACATTTGTTTTTACTTAAATAGCCATGTGAAAAAATTTCAAGTAATTAATTTTTTCAGATTTTTTCTATAGATGTTTTAAATATGCTTACCGCAAATTTTTCATAATTTTTGTAATTCTTAATAATTTGTTAGCTTCCCTTATAGTAATAAATATATATTCAATTCTTCTTCTTGAATGCCTTAAAAGCCAGGAGATGGGAGATAATAGTTGACTTAATTAAAGTTTTACTTATGATGTATTGACTCTTAAACAAAGTTAGAATGTGAGTGAATTATTTGCTAGTATGTATAGTATAGCAGATGTACTCCTAGTCTCTGAGGAAGCAGGAAATGACAGTACAGGGAAGTTAACCTTTTGTTTGAGGAATTAATTCTTGAATGGACCCTACCCATAACTACGTCATAGTTTGTTTACATCGGTGCAGTCCGACGAAGGTGGGGGTCACGAAGCTGAGCGGGCGGACGGTATAGTGAAGAAACGCAACACTGTGTCCTTTAAAATGCCTCATGCAAACTGTTGTTTTCCCATTTTGGGTTTGCAACAAGTGGGACGAACTCCTTCTCTACGGTTCTATCAACCGCCTAATCGGAGAATAGAAAGAAAAATTGGATAAAGCTGGTAAGAAACGACAATCTCCGGACTCAATCCAAGTGGACAAGTGTTTGTAGCTTGCTTTTTGCTGGTGGCCTCAAAACCTTCATGATCAATGATCCCACAATATTTCCGTGGTCAGCGGAGTGGCCTGGAGTGATTGAAACATACAACAGGAAGCTAGAAAGTGAAAACCCACAGCAGAAGTAGCCACAAGTTCATCCAACACCAAAAGGATCAATCCGCCCCCACTCATCACTCCCAAACACTCAAAAAGCAGACGTGTTACAAGCACCCAAGTAGAAAACCACCTACACGAGAGGACATCACTCAAAGGTAAAGAGCTATGTTAAGATTAATTTTAGTGACCCTGTCTTATTTCTTTTACGGTGTGTGTGTGAAACTGTCGCCGATGCGAATTCTCGCCGAAACACCAATCAAGAACTCTCGCTGACGTTAAATTTTTACCTAACTGGCTTTGGGCACTTAACTTACCTGACTGACAACCTATTGCTGGTATTTCACCTGTATGCAGAAACACGGGTAAAACCTGATTAAATGTGTACATTGAGTCATGAAATCTCAAAAAATGGAACACTCGCCGAAGGGGGCGAGTTATGATCGGGCGACATTTCCCAGGTATCTGTTTCCCTACCTTATTAAGGAGTACGTAATCTTATGTCATTATCACAAACCGGAACTCTCGTCGACGGTAAGAGTTAGGGTTTCCTTGGTATTTTTCTAGTTTCTACTAATTTCCAGATGAACACCGAACTTCCTTTTTTGGGCGAAACTATTTTTTTCTGGTGAGTTTTGATGTGTTTTTGAATTTAAACTGACAACCATTTCTGTCGCAAATTATTTTTTATTACAAAAGAAATGACAAAAAATACTTTAACCTAACCGAAACCTATATCACCTAACCTTTAACCTTTAAACCCAACCTAACCTAACATATACCTAAAACCCAATCTAACCTATACACAACCTAATCTAACCTTTACCTAACTATAAGAAAAAAAAATTATACAAAAAAAGTTATTTGGGGACAGAAACGGTTAACATATAAATTTAAAACACATCAAATTCACCAGAAAAAAAGTTTCGTTCACCAGAGGAAATTCGTTGTTCTTAATACCTCTATAGTATTCTAATGTTTGCCAATACTCCCCCTCTTCCCCCAAAACAAGCTTGTAGACCTGGAGGAATGCGAGATATTGGGTGGAGTACATAAAATGCGTCGCAACACATCGTTTCAGAGTTGGGGGTTTTTTAAAACCATAGATCTAGGGAATAATTCCCTAGAATAGAAAATTGTTACTCTCCAACTAGCTCTCCCCTAGTTTAGGAAAAATTATGCTTATGTTAGGTTAGATACCAGAGGGTCGAGAGTCGAGTCCACCCGCAAGGAGTTAGGTCCATTTGGTTAGGTAAATTTCCCTAGATCTAGTGAAATTACCCTACATCTAGGGAATTTCCATCCCATCCATTACTCCAAAATAAATGTTTTCGATGCATTATTTGTTCCCCACCCCGAAAACCCCCCATTCGCACAGGTCCCCAAGCTTGTTTGGGAAGGCGGGAGAGTATGGGCAAACGCTATAATTTACCGGTACAGTATAAATATTTTTAGGTTTGTTTAGGCTAGGTTTTGCAGAACTTGGTCAAGCTTTGATAAATATAAATATTAAGTCGTTAAAATAGAAACATTTGACAAAGTGAAAAATTGGAACTCTCACCGACGGGTACGATAGATACGGTAGAGGAGAATACCATAAACCCCTCACGGGCAGCAGCCGGGTTAGGTTAGTTTTTTATAAACCCATATTTTCCTGGTAAAATTTTGGATGTTTTTCGGAATAATCAGGTTAGTTTTTTTGAAAATCACTAGTTTTTTTACTGGGGATCAAAAGGGTAAAAAGAAAAAAAGTAGGGATTGCCTAGAAAAACAAGTCAGATTCTTTCAAAACATCAAAATATATCAGAAAAATACCGTTTCATCTGAAAAAGCCTGGTGCCTGGAACTCTCCGCTGTTGGCAAGTGTTCCAGTTTTTCACGTCGGCGAGTGTTCCTATTCTCAGCGACAGTTCCCAATGTATATCACATTTCAGCGACAGGACTCAATGTATACATTTAATCAGCTTTTACCCTTTGTCTTGCATACCTAACGAGGGGTCGGTACTTAACTCTTCTATATTTACAGAATACTTCACATGGCGTGAATACCAATGTGGCTCGAGGGCAACAAGAGCCAGCCGTCATCTCTGGTGATGAATCTGATGAAGAAGCTGTAGATGATGTCAGCATCTTGGAAGGCCCAGAACCCAGTCAGGTGTGTGAAGCCCATCTACAGCAACAGAATGCTTCATTGCTTGCACCAAACAAGGCAAGTTCAGTATTTAAACATGCATTTAATCAGTATAGATTAACTATTAGGTCCTAGCAATATGAGATATAGTGCGAGATATTAAGTAAAATGTGGTAGAAACATCTCGGATAGGTGGATCACTAAACCCGTCTCATTTTTTCCCCCTTTTTTTATATTTATTTCCAGAGACCCAATCCCATCCCTGTGCTGGTCTTGTTATTTGGATTTTATAATTTCATTGGCATAATTCATGAAGGGATGGTATGAAGTAAAGATGGGGGCATACACTATGTTACGCATGGCCTCTGTGCTCATCTCTGTCGCAATAGCCCTTGAGCCTGCCTGCTGTGGTGGGTGAGAACCCGCTACCCTGGGACCAGTGGCGGAACTACGGGGGTGCCTGGGTTGTCCTTCCCCCCATTTTTACACCCCTTGTTCCACCACTGCCCGGGACACAGGGCTAGTGTGACATCCGGGTTACCACAGTTACCTTTCCCAGGTTTCCCCCCAGGTACCCATTTATTGAACAGTACCGAAAGGAAGGTTGAACATCTGGGTTGGCTACACGGCAACTGCCCTGGCTCGGATTCGAACCAGGGCCCGCAGAGTTATAGCCAGGCGTGCTAGTCACTACACCACGGAGACGACGGATAGTATAAAGGTCATTTATATTTGCAGGACACTTCACTTGATGCTGAAGGCCAAGATAACGCGACAGCCTTCACCTCTGATGAAGACGAAGTCAACATTACCGAGAATCAAGACCATCCATACTACAGAAGCACTCACCTGTTGCTGAAGGATGATTTACAAGATCTTTTAGACCAAATAATGTCTGAGTTGACAAAAGATGACTCTCTTAATGATGTGGTAACATTGAAAAAATTCTTGAAGGTTACTGTTCAGCTCCTAAAAAATGTTAAGGAAGAATATGAGATTGTTACCGAACTGAGGGATTGGGATAGATTTCTTCTTCGAAGGTTTCAGGGGTCTGATGAGGACATTAGATTTTGGACTGGATTCTACAGTTATGCAGCATTGATGGCATTTTATAGGAACATGCTTGAGCCTAATGAGAATAAGATCAAACATTGGGGAGCTATTTATGCAGATACAAAAAATGTTAGTCATGATAAGGGTGGGCCAAAAAGGAAATTACAACCAGTTGATGAAATGTTTTTAACTCTGGTTAAACTCAAGCAAGGATCTGCAAATCAAGATCTAGCAGATAGGTTTAATATTAGTACAGACATGTCTCCAGGATATTACAACATGGGTTAAGTTCATGCATAGTGCACTATGTCTATAAACTGCTGGATGTCCCGTGGAAAAGTTCGGAAGTACATGCCAACTTGTTTCAAGGAACTGTACAGGATGTACGTGTTGTTATTGATTGCACTGAAATTCCTTTGCAAAGGCCATCCGACTTTGAGTGTCAGTCTGCCACATATTCTAACTACAAACATTGTAACACATTAAAAGGTTTGGTAGGAATAAGCCCCTCAGGTGTCCCAACCTTTGTGTCAGATTTATATGAAGGTAGTATCTCAGATAATCAGTTAGCATTTGAGTGTGGCTTAATGAAATTGTGTGAGAAAGGTGATGTTATCTTGGCAGACAGAGGTTTTACTTGTAAGGAAACTATGGCAAAACTCGGCATCCGCCTAGTTATCCCACATTTTCTAGGAGGAAAGGATCAGTTGGATCTACTGCAGATTACTGAATCAGTGGCCATCGCTCGTGTTCGTATTCATGTTGAAAGAGCAATTGGACGTATCAAACAGTGGCACATTTTATCAAGGACATTGCCAGTTGCTTACTGGAACTGCGCTAATGAAATTTTCCAGTTGTGTACAAAGTTAGTCTTGTTCTGGCCTCCTTTAGTAGGAAGCGAGTAAAAGTAATTCCTGTCCGGTAAATCAAGTTTATTAAGTTCCAAGTACAATATACCAGTATAGCCTTTTGTCTACTAACTGCTAGAAATACATCTGTTTAATAATTTATTGATAATTTTAATTCCATTACTGACCAACAACACCCTGAGCAATCAGTGCTGGTACCACATTATGGGCATGAAAATCAAGGAGCTTTGATTTTGTAACTTCCCAAAAATCTGAGTCATACTCAACATGGATAACTAGTAAATTTTCTCCAGGATTTGTGAAAAAAGCTATATCACACCAAGTTAATTTTGTTATTGCCATTTGCATTTGTACTTGATAAAAAAAATTATGGTTGGCCTTCAATTTATACCTATCATTGGTTACCATTACTGGGAAATAACTTTTTTTTTTATTTAATGCTACTGCTTCCTGTGGAGATACTAATCTGCATGAATAGAGGCACTTTACTTCTAGTAGGCCCATTGGTACTCCCCTTTCATCCAGTACTAAGCGGTCTGGGCTGGCGGCAAGCTGGCCATTTTGAACGTCTACAAATAACCGCAACTCTGTAGGTTACTCGCTTACCTTGTGGTGTTCTTTTAAGTATGTTGGGCTGCAACTTCTTCATTTTCTAACCCATACAGCAGAGATGGAATTGATGTCCGTGAAGGTCTCCAACAGTGATGAGGGTCCTCAGGATGCTTAGCTGATGGCTTTCCACAGCAACGCTTGGCATTACTTGCAGTTATGCGGCCTTTTTTTTGCCTAAACCATTTGGAATTCCCTGACTGGCCTAATGTTGATCTTTCTATATTAACCTAGTGTTCTACTGTTATCTACAAAGGAAGATGCATTAGAATCAAATTCATTAAGAATAAATCATAGTGATTGGTTTATAGTACTGAATGATACAAATGTAATAACACTGCAAGGGTTTACATGCAATCCTGTCTGATTAGGGCAGCATGTAACAACCCTTGCATGGTTATTGCAATCTGCTCATCACTACTATGAAAACTGAATCACTATCTCATGCATAATACAGGTTACGTCATCTTGCCTAAAGCATGTTCTGCCAAGGAACTCCCCAAGGGTGTTGCCATCATAACAGAAGTCTCCAGCTATCCCTTTTGAAACAATCCTTCAATCAAGTTGCAATACATGCAAGTTAGCATTATTTAACCTGTTTTCAAGAGAACTTCTTGTGGTTTGTTTCCTTCACTTATAAGAACCATGCGGAAAGAGTAGGTTAATCCCAGCCCAAATAGATCTACCAGTGAGGACATAAATCTCACAGGGCACTGGGTACATGTAATGTGAAAGGAATTAATAAGAGCAGGCCAAAAGAGGTAAAAGTTGAATGTTAGTGTGTAAAGGTGGAGTTAATGAAGGTAGAGCAGAGCAGGAATACTAATGAGTAATGAGCTAGAATCTAAGTGTGTGAAAGTCTTGTTTGTTTGGTACATACACAATCAGTATGTGTCAAATAGTTATTCGAAAAAGGGATATAACATGACTTAGGAAAGGCAGACGACACACCTGTCAGCATATAATGAGTTTATCTGGTCTGCAAACAACCATAAAGGAAACTATTCTACATTTGCAAGGGAAGGATAGACCAAAGGAAGGCTGCTCTGCAGCACAACAGTTGGCAGGAAAAACCACCATGCTAAAAAAATACTAAATAGAAAATTTCATTAGAAGTTCGAATTAAATGTACTAACTATACCAGTATACCACTATCCCTACAGTAACTACTGTGACAGATTAAGCTACAAGATGCAACAAAAGAGACACTGTAAAAGATTATTAAAGATTATTACAATTTCATTAGAAGAAATATCAGTTCAATATTTAATATTTAAATTCTATTAAACTCATCTGTTCATAAAATTTGTCATCTTACCTGCAGTAGCTGTTGTACCCTCTCGTCTGGAGTGAGAGTGATAGCCGTAGTGGATGGACGGGGAACATCATTTTCACTGGCTGAGGTAGTGCTGGAGTCGAGCACCTGGAGGATCCCAGCATCGTGGTTGTCTTCCTTTATTTTCTTAAAGTCCGTCATCAGTCCACGATGTTGTTGTGATGGGTCGGATGTAGGGGCTTGAAGGACATCATACTCCTGGAACCCCTCAAGAGCCCTCTTCCGTTTTAGAGTCCTTCCGTATTCGTGCTTCTCCAGTTCCGTCTCCCTGAATGGAATATCTAGATTAATGAATCATGAAAGAAAGTGCCACTGGCTTTATGGTAGTACCTTTGCAGCATGCCAGTAAGAATAGATATTGCCTATTTACCAGTAAATACACATAATACTGAAATGCATACTACAGAATATATTTTTGTATAATATTTAATGTTATACATACCTGCTAATGTTGGCCGTGTACATCTCTTGGCTCTCCGCGGGGGCTTATGCCATTGTTGACTACTGCTTGTGCACGATTCTGGGGCATTTAGCAATGAGTGCCGGAAGTCAGCCAGTGCAAATATAAACTGGCAACATGATTGCACTTGCCTCCTCTTCCAGCAACACAGTTGCAGCCAGCATGAACAATGAGCCCTTTTGCCTTTTCAATGGCAACTGTGGTGTCATACACTTTTTCTTTGAACGATGACAACACTTTTGCAGCAGTATGGACAACCATTCCAGATGAGTTTGCCCTAATTTTATCCACATGTCCAGAAGCAAAGAAGTTATAGCCTTTCCTGAGAGGCTTCTGGGCAACTGGAAGGCAAACTGTGCTGCTTTCCTCGTCACCAGATCCTGGCTGTAAAATTTTTACTTTCCTCTGCAGAAGATAATTTACTATGCAGCCATAAGAAAATTGTGTGGAACACATGATAAATCGTGTGTCCATTGATCAGGTACAGGACCAGGTGTATGGGTGGAGCTAATGCAGAGATGTACTTGGCCGTAACATCGCCGTCAGGATCACAAACGTAGCGAGCCATTCCACTGTTTGTGAGGTCTGCACTCTGTTGAGATTGTAGGATAAGCATTACCTTTCTATAGCTATAATTGAAATACATGCTAGAAGATAAGAATATTGCTTATTTAAGATTAGCATTTAACACGAACCCAACTAAAGAAACCTGCAACATCACATTCCATCACAAATTAAATTAAGAAAAAGATAATAGTATTTGGAAAATTTGCAGAAAGAGGTTCTCAAAACTAACGATATTTTTAGACCTAACATTTAGTGTTTCCCTTTTTTCCTGAAAACTTTTCTCTTAACTTTTTTTGGGACCAGGGCTTAATGACAGTTACGTTAACGCTGTAAGATATTACAGCGGACCGTGCGTGACGTATGTTATATTGCGGGTAAATTCCAGCCCGCGGCCAAGATCCGGCCTGTGAAGGCCTAGCGTCCGGCTCGCCAGCCTGCTCATCATTAACATTGCAATCAGCCACACTAAACCCCAGCCAAAAAAAAGAGATTATTATTCTGCCGCACAGACAGCATCTGCCGGACATATCTGCTAATATCGGTATTTGTCCAGATGAACACAAAACTCACTTTGGACACTCGCAATTTTTTTTTTTTTTTTTTTTTTTTTTTATAAAGGTAGGTATAGGTAAAGGTTAGGTTTTTTTTGCTTGTTTGTTTTTAGTTAGGTAAAGGTTAGGTTAGGTTTAGGTTCAAATTTTTTTTTGTCATTTTTGCAAAAAAAATAAAAAAAATAAAAAAAACGACAGAAACCGTTAGCAGATTCATTCAAAACACATCAAAACACACAAGAAAAAAATATTTTCGTCCTCCAAAGCAAGTTCGATGTTCATCTGGATATTTACCCTAATATCTTACAGCGTAGCCGTAACTCTGTTATTAAGCCCCTAAGGTACCTGGAAACGGTAATAATGGACGAGAGTTTCGCGGTCGTTTCAGACACCGACTATTTTTTCTTGGCCTACAATAGGTTCTTGTTCTAATGGTGATAGTTTTATTTTGCGCAAACAAAACCAAAAAATAATAATAATAATAAAAAATAAAAAAAACCTAACCTAACCTTAAAGGCTCTTATGAAACCTAAACTAATCTTATAGGTTTTAATGAAACCTAACCTAACCTTAACCACAAAATATCCTTTTTTTTTTTTTTTTTTTTTTTTTTGTATGGGTTTCCACACAAAAAAAACTATCTCCATTAGAACAAGTACCTATTGTAGGCCAAGAAAAAATAGTCGGTGTCTGAAAACGACCGCGAAACTCTCGTCCATTATGACCCCTGGAACTGTCGCCGATAGGAATTCTCGCTGACGTCGGCGAGTGTTCCAATTTTTTTGGCGAGTGTTCCTATTTTGGGCGACAGTTCCAGTTCTTGATCTTTATATTACAGCACCTAATATTACATTTAATCAACTTTACCCTTGTTTCTGCTTTCAGGTATTAAATACCAGCAATAGCCTGAACAGTTAGGTTAGGTTATGTTGGACACTAACCAATGACCAAGTTTAGGTTAGTGAAAATAGTGAATAGAGCAGAGCTAACCATCATTATTGTATGTGGAGTACCTTAACTGTTCATTCAGACTGCATGCAATACCTACATCTGAACTGTTCACTGCACAAGTGGCACATGCCAAAACTAGTGATATAAGTGATTCTACAGACTGCTTATTATTTGTACAGCCTTCATGCATCTATTTCAACACCATTCCCTCCAAATTTTGACACATCAGAACTTAAATTGTGGAATATATATATATGTACGTCCCTACCACTTCCTTACCTCTGGATGAGGTTCTGTTGTGACTCTGTTTCCTGGTTGAGAAGCCTCTGCATATCAGCCATCTCCTCAGATCTTCTCTAGTGTTATCAACGAGAACGGAGCACGGTAAAATAGCACCTGGAATGTCAATTTCACGCAAAACAACTCGATATTCTGCCATCGCCGTAGACTTCCCTTCGTAGGTTCCGTAGCGGTGACCCGACCTTCGCCAGAATGCACCGATGTAAACAAACTATGACGTAGTTATGTCTGGGGCCCATTGGACGGACGGTTCATATTTTTGTCGTGGCGGGTCATGGCTTCAACAAGCAAATCGGGTGAATCAAAGAGTGATATATCTACAGATATCGATCACCCTCTGTTGATGGAAAATACTTTAAAATTAAATCTAAAGACGGTTCTAAGGTAACGTGCAGATGCTTGCTGTGTAACCGCCATGTCTCTGCTGCAAGCAATGCTACAACGAATCTACACTCATCTGAAGGTAAGTGTTTTCTTAGACATTAAAAAATATAAATGCTACCGTCAATAACACTATAGTTGCCACCTGCATTAATTTCGCCAGGCGCCATATATTACGAATTTTAGCATCAATACAGTGGAAGTCAAAGTAGTTGGCGTAGCGATGCACGGGTTTTTCCCTCTCATAAAATCTCAACCGTTAAAAGTGAATTATTTTTATTTTTTTTCATATGTGGCAACTCACCCATAGATGAGGGTTTTGCTTTACCGCGCCATGCAACGGTCAGTGCTTAATTAAGTATGACGGGTGTCTTGTCACCTCTGCTGTCTGTGCCCCAGATATTGTGAAATCGAGCGTTATTAAAGCCGCGGTCACACGAGCAATTTTTCCGTCAATATTCAGCCGGCAATATTCAGCAAAGGCAATACCTTGCCGTGTTTTGGTCACACGGACTTTCACAGAGGTAGCCGAGTTTTAATGGCAATTTCTATCGTATCTGAAGAAGCGTCTTTGGAAAAATAGGGAGAAACTGGTTCACAAATAGGGTGGTGAATGATTGGAATGGATTCTTGTGTATGGAAGCGCGTCAGACATCAAACATCAAATATTCAAACATCAAAGTGATCAACAATAAGTTGGTCCAGTTCAGTATCCCCTAAAAATTTCAGTTATTAATAGACAGTCAACAAAGAAAATAGAAACCATCCCTAACTCATGTAAATTTTCCTAAATGTATTATATCCTTCAAAATGCTTAAAACATGTACAAGAATGTACAAGACTTCACAATTCGTCTTGTAATCGGTTCTTGCCACTATGTAGCTTATTTATTTCAGCTTCTGTATATTGAATTAGAGCGTGCATTAAGAATGAATGTCAAATAATATGCATTGGTAGTGGGAATTTCCGGGAATATTCAGCCAAGAACACCAACATGTTCGTCTTGACTTTTTGTCCGCAATTTAGCCGACTTGAGGCCGGTTTGGTCTTGCTGGCTGAATATTGGCGGAAAAAGTGCTCGTGTGACCGCGGCTTTACATTGTGAAGCCTGGTTTAGGTAGTGTGGTGATGGGGCGTAAGCCTAAACTCACAAGTGATCAGATCACCCTTATCTACTCCCTACACAAAGCTGGTTTTAGACCAAAAAAGATTGAAGAGGAGACAAAAGTCTCACTAAGAAGTGTTGCGCGCTGGTTGAAAACTTTTAAGTGTTGGGTTAAAAGGTACCTGGAACTGTCGCCGATAGGAATTCTCGCCGCCGTCGTCGAGTGTTCAAATTCTTGATATTACAGGACCCAATATATACATTTAATCAAGTATTCACCCGTGTTTCTGCATTCAGGGATGAAATACTATCGTTAGCTTGATCAGTTAGGTTTAAGTTAGGTGCCATTGTACAGGTTAGGTTAACATTCCACGTCGGCGAGAGTTCTAGATTGGTGTTTCGGCGAGAATTCCCATCGGCGACAGTTCCATAAACCGGTTAAAACACCAGCTGGAGACCTTAGTGTAGCCGTTACCAAGGTCGGCTGATATTTATAGCCGTTACTCGGCTGATATTTTGATAATTTGTTCATTTATAGCCATAATATGACAAATGAAGACAAAATGACACAGACTCTCCAGATATTACTTTTTAACTTAACTGAAATCATGGATGAAGAAATGTACGTATGAACGCCACCAAACGTCTGTAAATCGAAAAGAAGCATTGCCCTGGCGACTTTAGTGCTATTGACGGTAGCTCAAGCAGTGAAGTTAGTGTTTAAGAAGTGAACCTCATATATTAGTGACCAGCTATAGTATCAATTTGTATCATCTAACTTAGCAGGCTTATGGGACCAGGGATATTCAGGTTAGTGTTGCAACATTAATGGCTGTATTACACCACCCTATTATCGTGTAGTCTTACTTCAATGGTAGAGTGTCACATTTTAACATTTGTATATAAGTGGCGACATTTTGATCACATAGGTTAAGCCTATACAATTTTGAGTAAGTCAAGTTTATGCCCACCCTCAATGACCTTTTATTCTTCTTTAGGTTATTGTGAAGCTTCTGACCACCCATGATTTTTGCATTGCATTTGTTGTTCATAGTATATTTTTTGTGATTTAATCGATTCTGACCTTTATTTCTGGTATAATATTCTGGTATTTCTGGAATAATAATGGAAGAAAATTAAAATATGTTTGAACTAATGAAACCAAACCTAACCTCCACCTAGACAGACTACATGAGCTGAGAACAAAATTATCTATAAAGATTAAAAAATCTCATGAAGGGTGGTCATAAAATATACACTAAGTAAATACACTACTCTAATAGATATTGTTGTGCTCATAGTCATATCACCTAGTCTGTCAAGGATGTTAAGTTAGGTTGGTCCTTTATTTTAGGTTTGGTTAGGTTTCTTTATCAAGCTTTAGTTATATATATATATATATATATATATATATATATATATATATATATATATATATATATATATATATATATATATATATATATATATTATATATAAAATATATATATATATATATATATAATATCTGTAATCTGTAATAATACCTAAAGCTTTCATTAGATGGTTCATGTTTATTTTTTTCCCCAGCGTGTTCACCTTGGCATGATTCAAACAGTGAAAAAGTATGTAGCAACGAAACGGAAGAGAAAAACAAGTCTTGATGGAAGTGCTCCATCTTCATCGCGTATATGACAATAGACAAGGTTGTGACTACTGTTACAGATAACGGCTCTAACTTTATCAAAGCATTTAAGGAATTTGGCCTCAAGGCTGTCGAGTGCGAACAAGTTGATATTGACTTTGACGAATCCCAAAATGATTCAAACAGTGAGGTTGAAAATGATCTGCCAATGGAAGTCAGTTTGTTGGGTGAAGATCAAGACTACTCTGATGCCAGTTTGTTGGGTGAAGATCAAGACTACTCTGATGCCAGTTTGTTGGGTGAAGATCAAGACTACTCTGATGCCAGTTTGTTGGGTGAAGATCAAGACTACTCTGATCCCAGTTTGTTGGGTGAAGATCAAGACTACTCTGATGCCAGTTTGTTGGGTGAAGATCAAGACTACTCTGATCCCAGTTTGTTGGGTGAAGATGAAGACTACTCTGATGCCAGTTTGTTGGGTGAAGATGAAGACTACTCTGATGCCAGTTTGTTGGGTGAAGATGAAGACTACTCTGATGCCAGTTTGTTGGGTGAAGATCAAGACTACTCTGATCCCAGTTTTAACCTGTCCAAACATGTACGTGGCGCATCGCATACACTAAGTTTGGTAGCCACTACCGATGCTAAACACTCTTTAAAGACTTCTTCATTTTCAACTATCAACCACTCGGCGATGGGAAAATGTTCCGCACTTTGGAATAAGAGTCGACGACCGAAATCAGCTGAAATAATTAAAAAGGTATTGAACTGCACCTTACGTCTGCCTTGTCCAACACGGTGGAACTCACTATACGACTCCCTCACCGTGGTACTGAAGCACAAAGCAAAGCTCCACCAAATAATGACTGCTCTAGAGCTACCAACATTCAAGATTCATGAAATTGAATTTCTCCAAGAGTATGTTGCTGTGCTGGCACCAGTTGCTACAGCGATTGATCGCCTCCAAGGGGATAAAGACACTTCTTACGGAGACCTGCCGCCTACTCTACTAACTGTGGAAAATAAACTGAGTCAACTGGAATCCAAGAAGCTGAAACATTGCCGTCCACTGATGAACGCCATTCGTGTAGGGTTTCATAGGAGATATCAAAATTATCTCTGCTTAGCTAATGAACAGCAGGTCACCGACGCCATCCTTTCAACAGCCACGCACCCGTACTTCAAACTGCGTTGGGTAGACATAACTTGTTTAAACATAACTTAACTTGGGTTTAAACATAACTTGGTAGACATAACAAGTCTCTGAGTCTTGGGACTCAGAGACTCAACTAGGAGTGGTAAAAAGGATTTTAATTCGTGCTGCCACTACTGCCGACGAAGACGGCAGTCTGCCAAGCAGACGACAATGCATCTAGCAGCGGTGCATCAGACAGCGATGAGTACTTTGACTTCGCTCACAACTCTTCAACTTCGAGCTCCTCGTTTGCACCATCTGCAGAGATGAAAGTATTTGCATTTCTGCAAGATTCCGATCGGACCACCAACAGTTTGGAAAAACATCCTTTCATAAAAAGACTGTTCCTCCGCTACAACACTACTTGACCATCTTCGGCACCGGTTGAGCGACTATTCTCATTCGCTGGAATCACTCTAACTCCCAAAAGAAACTCTTTCAGACAAAACCTTTGCAAGATTAGTTTTGATCCGCAGCAACCGTGAACTTATGTTAAAAGAGAATTTGTAAGATGCCTTATGTGTTTGTTTGTCATTTATTTACGTTTATGTCTCGTCAACTCATTAATAGTTAGCACAACATATGTTGTTGTTGTTGTTGAAGGGCTGTGATGTCGAAATCGACGATATTCGCCCTGGTGTACAGCCGTGAATTAATCACAGTCGGGACAGTTGATTAGTCTTCCTCAGGAAGGCACAGGTGAGGCGGATGACGGCGGGGCGTCGTGATGGGTGGACGGCAGCGGCGGCCAGCAGGGTGGGCAGGTCAAAGGTGGTGACGTTCAGGGCGATGAGTTGACCACGTAGAAGTTGTCGGTGGGAGTGGAGCGAGGACACTGAGCGAAGTGGTCATGGACTCCGGACGTTCCTGCACCAGGGGCAGTACGGGTCGGCGTGAGCTCAGACGAGCAGGGTGCCGTATGTTGTTCCCGATCCTCGGGGGTGAGGGCGACATCCAAACGCGGACGTTTGTCCCTTTTCCACGGG
>JACEEZ010008639.1:0-25470 GCA_016584305.1 Chionoecetes opilio
AAATCGAGAAAAAAGATTGTAGCAGATATATGCTTAAGAATCTTCTTATTAAGTATAGAATCAAAAACTTTAGAAAGGCAGGAAGTCAAAGACTTACAGCAAGAAGGAAAAGGTGGAAGTAGATAGACAAAGACGGAAAAAGTTTGATCAGGCAGGGTGCAAGCACAGAAGCACAGTTTTTGAGAACAATAGGAGGAACTCCGTTAGGACCGTAACCTTCCGATGATCTAGGCCAGAAAGGGCAAAGAAAACATCATTACAAAGGATCTTAATAACAGGCATAATATAGTCATAGGGTGGAGGAGAAGGAGGAACAAGCCCTTTATCAACCAGAGTGGAATTTTCAGCAAAGGTCTGAGCGAAGAGTTAAGCTTAAAAAAGGATATGAGACAGCTGTGGAGCCACCTGGGTGAAGCATAGGAGGGAAAGATGAAGAAGAAAATTTTGTTAGAGATGTTATTACACATTATTTTTAAACATAGAAGTAAATACTCGTGTTGGTGTTGGCCTTACCTGATCCATCGGGTGGAATAGGCGAGTTGCATGGCTGTAAGGGTGACGCGCCACCACCGCCCTTCCCCCCGCAGGGAAGGTCCGTCTGGGAAGGAGATAATTATGAGTGTGTGTGTGTGTGTGTGTGTCTGTGTGTGTGTCTGTGTGTGTTGTGTGTGTGTGTGTGTGTGTGTGTGTGTGTGTAATTCACCCATGCTTTTTGTCCACGCTAGTCACACACACGATCGCCAGTTTCACTCCCTATGAGCAACCTGGTGGTCATAATGACCGGTTCTATGGTAATACCTCACACACAACACAAACCCATCCCCTTCTTCAAAGGTCATGGTAACCGCCCAAATGTGTCAATGAAAAATTCCCGGTTGTGTGTGTGTGGGGTGTGTATTTACCTAGTTGTATTTAGCCAGTTGTATTTTACAGGGCCTGAGCTACAGTCGTATGGTCCCGTCTCCACATCTACATTTTATTACGCCTCAGTAGTGCTTAGTATTGGCCGAATCCACCACCCCGGAGGGAGGATACAACCCCCGGCTAACACCTTAGGGCCCTATTTATAAAGGCTCCATAAGCCTTATGGGTTTCCCATAAACAGACAAAATTGCGAGTTCGCCATAAGTTACCGACAATCTCCATAAATGCTGCAGTTTTTCCATAAATTTTCCATAAGCGCTATGGGAGGTTCGGAGCTCCCATAAGGACCCTTATGTTGATATAAGATGTAAACATGACAGCGCAACAACTCTTCCGGCAGCGCTCCCAGGAATTTTCGTGCCAGAAGAGACGTTTTTCGGCGAATTAGTGACAAAGAACTTGTCAAGAGTTATCAGCTGAATCATGAGGGAAATATTGTGTCACTCTCGTGAATGCATCCCTCTAGAGTAAATAAGAATGGAACCATGCGGCTGACAGCGGGAATGAAAATTATAATAACATTATGATTGTTTCCTCGCCATGGCAAGATACAGCAGTGCAGCTGCGCAGTGATGACCATGGAGCAGCAGGAGTGGACAGGGGAGATACTTGTCCAAGGCCGTCCATGGTAATACATTTTATACTCAAATTATGGAATGGAACTGTCGTCGAAAACTTCTGTTGGCGAGAATTCTTGGTTGTTGTCTGCCGACAGAAGTTTTCGACACAGTTCCACTTGTACTAATAGATGAAAAGGATTAATAATGGGTTTTCATTGTTTAATTGACACAACAATTTTTCGAAGGCATTTTATTTTTTTATTAGTATTGATATGTTTATAATAAATTTAGCTCTTATTTTTGGCAGAAATGAAGGTAAAGATTCGTTTTAACTACGCTGTCATATCTACCCTTTGGAGGGCTATAATTTCAGCTTCAGCATGTAGTGGAGGATACTACCTACTTCCGGAAAAACTAAAAATAATACTGAAACCCGAGTAATTTTTTTACACTAGGACCAGACTTCCCTGCACAATTGGGAGTGTGGCTTTACAGGGATTTTTTATTTTTATAGGGAGCTTTCGGGTTTACCTTAATGGATTTTAAGAAACTCTCAATGAGTTTCTGTCGCAAATAATTAATTTTGGAGATATAAAATGTTTGTAGTAGGAAGCGTATAGGACATATTAAATTAACTAACTAACACCTTTAGATTCACTAACCTAACCTAATGTAACCTAAACCCACCTTTAGATTCACTAACCTAACCCCACTTTAGATTTACTAACCTAACCTAATCTAGTCTAACCCCACGTTTAACCTCGGAGCTTGAAGGTTAGGGAAATTTCCCAAATCGAGGGGAAAAATTTCCCTAGATCTAGGGAGTTTTTACACCTACGTAACTCCAAAAATACGTGTTTCCGACGCATTATTTAGTCCCCACCCTAAAACCCCGGGGAAATTTTTACACTAGGACCCAAATTCCCTACACAATTGGGAGTATGGTTTCCGTTCACCTTATTGGATTTCAAAAAACATTCAAATCTATGAAAACGTTTTCTTAACCTTTTCCGACCTCAGCACCCCCTGTAGTTTAGGTCTAGGAAGTCAAGCACCCCCTATTTCTGGCTAACATCTGGTTATAGAGACTGGGAGTTGCTACACTACTACAGGGATAAAGTAAAGTGAAGTGAAGTACTGTTTGATCATTTGTTTTTGTTCATTCTCAAAAAAAAAACCACCAAGGATGCCAATACTACAGGCAAAAACAATGGAATGATCATCTCCAGCGCTGCCCTCGCCACTCCAGGGTTACGCTACTAACTGATCACACCCGAATCCAGACAATCATAATGTCGGAATTTTGTCTACAACCCTGGTTTACCTGCCAGATCAATAATCTCCTCCTTTAGGTTGTCAGCATCACTCCTGTCTGTCAGGAAGGGCTGCTGAAACCATTCTGCAAATGTATGATCCTTGGGAAAGTACTTTGTCATGGTGGTCTCAAGGTGCGAGAGGTGAGGCCAACAATTTTTTTCTACAAGCAGGGGAAATGCCCGTTTTAATTCCCCCAATATCTCGCCCAGGATAGGAAAGTTACCACTTTCCCCCCCCCTGGGATTCGCCGTTTCCAGAGTGAAAGTTTCTTTTTGAAGGTTTTCTCCTTTTCTGCAAAAACCAATATTGTTAGCAAACATCCCTTGCATGGAAAAGTTGATTTTCATTCAAATGGCTGAAAAAGTCTCCCAGATGGGAACAGAGAATTAATATTTTTTCCTAAAAATTTTCAGCGACCCTTATTCCGATACCCTCCGGGGGGAATATTGCAATATCATACTTGAGCTCTGTAATAGGGGTTCGGGTTTTTTCCAAAACTTTGAAGCCCCCCCAAATTCATTGGGGAAAAGGAAAGGGGCCTGATGTTCACACCCCCTTTTCCTCACAATGTCACTTCAACACTCGGTCTGGGGTTTTAAAAGGGGACGACCCCGGATGAACTTCACAACTTGAACACGGGGCCCAGATAAATTTCCCTGAGGTGAGGCGGCAACGTCTATGCGCCCGCCCCCTATACCTTCTTCCATTTGATATGATGTTTTCTCAAAGCACTCGCCCCAAGAGTCGGAAATAATCAGCTAAATTCATCGCTTTTTCAATGCCTAGCAAAAGAGGTTTCATTTTTAAATTTTTCACCATCCTTGATGTCCGGGGTATTAAAAAAATAAAAAAGTTGACTTTTGGGGTTTTTTTTTTTTTTTTTTTTCATTTGGGGCCTATAGCGCCTGAGGCAGGGGGACCCATGGCTCGGATTGAAAAGCTTGGGGGTTTCCCCTTTGGAGGGCTGCTGTGATGGTTGGCCCTCCCCCGTGGTGGCGCAGGCGGGGCTTTTTTATAGTGACGCCTGATTAGGGGGGTTTATGCCCCCCCCTTTTGCCCCTCTGATGCACTCCCAAAGGTTTAGAGTTAATGGGAAAGGGAAGGGTGGGTGTTTTTAAGCCACTCGAGGGTACAGAAAGGTTTGCTTTTTCGTCGGGGATAAAACCGGGTCCCCGAAAAACCCCCAGTCGGAGACGCTAATCACTTGCTCCCCGCCCCCCAAAAATGGGGGAAAAAAACAATTTGTTTCCCACCCAACTGGAGACAGATCGGGGGGGAGTCCATAATCTCCTGAAAATCTGGTCCAAATTTATGTTGAAACCTCATATCGGAAAACCCCCCCCTTCGATGACATTTTGGGACAAAAGCACTTTTTTTCTTTAAAATTTGGCGGGCCCCTCTGTTCCAAGAACCAGTTTCCCCACCCAAAATGGTGATGGTTTAAAACCAGGTTTTCCGGACCCAAATGCAAAGGCCTTCTCCCTGATGCATAGTGGAAAATCATTTTATGGGAAGGGCTTGCAGTTTGGGGGGGGTTTAGGGCACTGGCTTAAATTTCCAAGCCCGGGTAAGTCCCCTCTCGGGGTCCATCTGCCCTCTTAGCCTGCAGTCGTAGTCGTTCATGTTCTGCAGCGGATGCTTCCCTTGGTGTTTTCGGAGTCTAGCTTCCCTCAAATTTGAGGGGCAAATAATGAAATAGCAGGTCATAATTGGCCCGGTTTGGTCCTCCCCGATATCCATGAGTGCGTAAAAGCCATACGAAAAATTTTCGTCACTTCATTTACGTTTTTTGGGGAAATTGCAGAATAAAAACAACCCAAAATGGCCCAAAACAAAGAAGCTGTTGCAAAACAGCACCAATCTAACTTAGCCCAATTGCCCTTTAAAAAACAAAAAACCCCAAAAATTTTCAAAAAATTGGAGAAAACTACTTTATGAGTGATTTAACAGATAAAAAAAACAAAAAAAGAAAAATTTTTTGTATCAAATATAGTAAATATGCAAAATAGAATAACAATAGTATTTTCCCCCCTTGGGGGAAAGGGGTTTAATGAAATATGTGTACAATTTATAGAAAACCCAATGATATTTTTAATAAAAAAACTAAAATTTTTTAAATTTTTAGGTAGGCTCAAACATTTTTAGGCCCTTTAAATTTGGGTTTGAAGATTTAAAACAAGCGTCATAATATTTTTCTTTCTTTTAAAAAAAATGAATCGAAAAACTTTGAGAGGGGAGAGAGAAAAGGGGAAAAGGAAGGAGAGAGAGGGGGAAAAGGAGAGAGAGAGGAGAGAGAAGAGAGAGGAGAGAGAGAGAGAGGGGAGAGGAGAAAAAAAAAATTATTGAGTGGGGTTTAAAAGCGAATGGAAAGAGGGGTTTAAAATGTCTTCCCAGAATTACGGAACTTGAAGTTAAGGGAAACACAACGATGGGGGGTTTGGGAGCTGCCCCGCTACTACCCCAACTACTGCCTGCAGCGGCGGGGTTCTACCGCCCTAAATGTCGGGACTTTCAGAAATCGGTGGTAAATCTCAATAAAAAGTCAGTATAAATGGGGTTTTAAAGTTTTCAAATAAAAAATAGTATTTTGCCCCAAAAGAAATCCCTTCGAACTTTTGTACCCATTGCGAGGAATCTAAATTGACTGCCAAAAGTGGAGCTTTTTTTCAGAAACCCCCTAAAATTTTTTTTCAGCCCCCCCCCGGGGGGTGCTAGCACCCCAGGTTAAGAAACACTGCTCTATGAGCTTCCGTGCATTTCATATTTTCCCGGAAAAATATAAGTTTGTTTTTAATAGGAAGGATAAGATAAGATAAGATTTTCACCTATCAACACTTTTTCAAGTACCCAAATACCCAAAGGTTTTTTGCTATAAAAAAGCGCCGCCACGTTTAGCACGAATAGGCGGGCTCGAACCGCTGGGCCGAATGCACGGGGACCCTGCCATTCGGGGCCTCACGTCCCCTCCCAAACCCTTTCCACCCTGACGGGTTTAAAAGGAAGGAGAGTATTGAATATGCAAAAAATTAACCTAACCCTACCTTTTGACTCAATAAACTAACATAACCCCCCCGCTTTAAACCCCCTAACTAAAGCCAAAAACTACATTGAAAAATTGTCCCCCAGCAAGGAAAGAAAGAGAAGAACATAGGCGATGCAGGTCCCAGAGGAAAAAAGAGTTTAGAGGCACGTAAACATTGTCCTTCCTTCCTAGGAAAAATATGAATCCTATGCCCTTCCCATGAATCCCAACCCTTGATATCCCATGAATTCCCATGGGAAATTTTCTCCAAAAGTAATGATTTGCGACGGAAGCCCCCCTAAAAGAAATGTTTCCTAGTAGTCCCGGCCGATAGGGGTACCATCTAAAATTTTTGGGGTTTGACGTAAAGCATGAAATCTGGGAAAAAACATAGATAATAATCAATGAAAATTCCAAATATGGCCCACCCCGAAAAAATCCTATGGTAGCCGTGGCGGCCCTTTTACAAAAAGGGCCGTTTTGATCGCGATTTTTTTTAACCGGACGACACAAATGCTTTTTTTATGTTCAATGAAATGAATCTAGATAACAAAATATGCCATAATTTTTATTCTTTCCAAAAAGGGCCACAATTTTTCATTTGTGGGTTTCCAGCAATGTCAATTTAAAACCCAACCCGGGAGCGTAATAAATACTGACTCATCAAAATTTTGGGAAACCCCCGCGTTTTAGGGGGTCAAAGTTTCAATGAAAATTACAGGGGCCAAATGAAATAAATTTACAGGTAAGTACATATTTATTTTTTAAAAAGCCACTATTATCTATGACCCGTGCCAAATTTCAAAGCTTTGTACGTATAAACCCACAAACTTATGATGGATTTAAACCCATCTGCCCGAAATTTTTAAAAATAACAAATTTTGTAACGGCAAAAATTTTTTGGTGGCTAAGATATAAGAGAGATAATTATTAAAATGCCTGGCTTAGTGATATTTTTTTTGGGGTTTAATTGACAAAAAGAATATGGGGAAATTTAAAAAAGTTTGTCCCACAAATACAGTTTGTTTAAAAATAATCTAAACTCAAAAATTTTCAAATAATTTTAGCTATGTATATAAAATTTCTAAAATTTCGCAAAATTGGATGTTTTTTTAAACGCAAATTTTAAAAACATTATTCCGTAAAGGGTGTAAGCCCTTCAACAAGCTTCCCCAAAATTGATTTGAGAGAAAAAGTGGGAAAAAATAAAAAAGGCTCCCCGTATATAGATATGTTTCCCTCATCCCAACAAAAATATACCCAATATATATGAATTATAACAAGTTTCTCTGAAAAATTGAAGATTTGTGATATGACATTATTAAGGCCCTGAGTAAAGCACTGTAACGGAACTTTTCTAGGGTAGTTTTCCCGTTTATCTTTTTATACGTCCAATTTTTTTCCACCACAAAAAGGGACAAAGCGGTACATTTCCAAAAATAGCTTGTTTGCAATTGCATCGACCCCCGGGAACCCTTTTTTCATTTTTCAACAAATAAGCTCCCCTTTATGAGTGCTTGGGTTCAGGAAGCATGGACCCCCAGAGGGGTTTCCCGTTGTGGGGGGTCGATCCATCCCCAATCCCCCGGTTTAGGGCAGGGTTTCCCTAAAACCTTGAGGGATGTTTCCCCAGCATTTGGGCCCCCCGTGTAAAACAGCCCTTTTATTTGTTGTAACCCGGGGTCCTCTGGTAGGGGGAATAGGGTTCCATGGCTCGTCCTTTCTTCTGAAGAGTGCCCTTTGAGCTTCTCTATGTTGAGAAAATTTCTGGTGCCCATTTGGGAGAAAAAGGTGGGAACCCCTCGAGCACTGCCACAACGTCCCTCAAAAGATGTCTGCTGTCCCCCTTGGGGAGATGGAATAAAAGCTGGGGTCAATTTGTCAAATTAAATTTCCAGAAAATCCCCGGCGCTTCTTGCCCGTGTAAATTAAAAAGACGAGACTTGTCCCCACCCTGTGTAAAGTGGAACATCGGGAGGGCCTGTGATTATCTGGTCCGAGGAATGCTGCAATTTTCATTTGCGGGAAAATACCTGAAAAAGCGGCCTGTCCCAAAGGCCCCCCAAAAACCCTGGATTTTTTAGTTTGGTTTTTTTGCTGACACAGCCAATACCAAATATATCTGTTTTCCCCCGTACGCAGAAGGGAAATTTTTTGAAATCTGTTTAATTTTTGGGCCCAGATATAGGGGGAATATAGAGTTTTTGGGAATGGGGGCCTAAATTTTCATAAAAAAATAAGTTGGACATTTTTTTAAAATATTAAAAATAGCCAAAAACATTTTCTACACATTTTTTTCCATCTATAGACACCAATGAAATATATTTCGGGGGGGTTCACGAGAAACCCCACCTAGCCCCTAACTAAAAAACGGCCATTTTTTTAAAATGGGCCCCCACGATTTTCCATAGGGGCGTTTTCGCGGGGGTCCCCTACTCGATTATTAATTAGACTATTTTTCTATGACTGTGCCCCAAATTTTATGCTTGTACGTATAAAAAACCCCCAATTGTTAACCTATTTTGCCCGAACAAGGACCCTGCAGACTTTTAGGAGGCTGGCGTAGGCGATTACTGCGACGGGGAAAATTTTTCCTTTCCCTTTTCCGCTGAGTGGCTTTTGTCAAATGGGCGGCGACTTTGGCGGGGGTTGGGGGAAAAATCTCCAAAGGCAGATGGGAAATTTTAGGGGTAGTCCCTGAGCAGGGGGCCCATACGGACGCAAAATCGGCGATTTCTCCAATAAAACTCCCCTCCCCAGCTTTACGGGGATTTTCCCTATCGCCAACTCCCACCACCCGCCTGCACGACCCCATGGCCTGAAATTTTGTTCGGGGAATCCCCCGGGGACCGATCTAAGCCATGAAGGTGGGGGCGGAGGGGGTCTGACGCTGCTTCGCCTGATCCCGGAGATTGTCAGCTCTGGCATCACACTCCGGCTGCGCGCTGCCACTTTGGGGCAAAGCACGGGAGAGGGGCACCCAGACCGAAACGGATCCCGAAGAGGATTGCGCGGGTGATCTTCGCTAGGCTGGCGTTTTCCCTTAGTCCGGGAGACCTCGTTCAAATGCATGTCGTTAATGCCTACCGGCGTTGCTCCATAATCTTTTTTGACAGTCTTCACAGTGCCCCCGTGCCCGTTAGCTTGGCGAGGTGGGGGTGACGAAATCTCTGACAAACCCTCCCACCAAAACAAAAACCTGGCATGTCAGACGAAAAAACTGGGGTCCCCCTCAGTCTGAGTAAGTCGGAACCCCATATGCCAAGAGGGGCGAAACTCACCGACTAGATGGCACAGAGGCAGTTCGGGAACTTTATCACATACCCCAGGGGGAGCCGTCCACATTCCCAAAATTGTTCTGCCCGTACAGGGAAAGTAGTCGGCGACACCACTCGAACACTCGAGTGGGCGGCCGGGTCCATCCACAGGGCTCGTTGCGTGGTGGGGTAGTACCATACGGAACGGGGACGGCAGACACGGTGTTGGCGATGTCGTTATAATCCCGGGCCCCAGAAAAACTTTGACGTCTGGGCGTTTCTTTCGCCAAATACCATCCCCTTCGTGCAAGCGGCCGAGAACTTCCTAGCGTAGGTGGTAGGAAAGGCTAGTCTCCCCCCTTATACGATCATTCAACCCAATGACAGCAGACCACTCCCCAAAAGGGCCCGGGATGATACTGTGAACCGAAGGCGATTTCCGGGAAAACCCCTGTAGGATGGCTTTTTTAAAGAAAGAGTACGGGGATCACGTGAAGCCAGCACATATTTTTTCCCAAATCCTGGGTCTCCCAGGGGCGAGTCAAAAGCCTTTTCTGTGCAGGGGACCCCTCCAAACCCAAAATTTAGGTCTGGGAAAACGGTTGATTTCACTACGTGTGCGAGGATTGGCTCCGGATCACAGCCCGGTGAGCGTAAAGGGGGTATGGTATTTGGTGCCCGCCCTTTTCGCCAACTGGCTGTAAAATGTACAGATTAATTCTCCGCATTCGCTGCAGCCCCGGGGTTTTCTATCTCTGAAGAAGCTTTTGGGTTTAAAATGGGCACCAACGGCGGTGATCCCCCTACCCGATCGAAATAGGCAACCCGCAGGGAAATCCGGACTTCTGACATGCCCATCGCAAACAGCCACTCCAGCTCAATTACAGCATACCGACTTCTGTTGGTGAGGAAACGTGAACCAATGAAAAACCCTAGTCAGAAATCCCCGTGTTCGCATTAAACACGAAACCCAACCTCGCGTCCTGGAGCACTCTGCAGTACGTCGGGAGTTTCGGATCGAAGAATGCCCGGATGGGTGGGTTAAGCACCCTCTTCACCTCGAGGGAATGCTGCATCGTGGTTCGGTCCATCCCAAATACGGTTTTGCCAAAAAGATCTCGAAGCGGGTTTGGGGGCCCGGGGGGATTCCTGTGAGAAGCTCCCCCAATTTGGGGACCAAACCCTGAACGACCGTAAATCAGTGATGTTTTCCCGGCGAGGAAAATTCTTATGGCGGTGACTTTTGGATCGTTCAAGGAGCCCTTCTCAGTGACCCCGGAACCCACAGTATTCCACTTATTTCCCCGCAATAGAAAAATTTTAGGGTTTAAAGTATGCCGGCCCCGTCGCATCTTCGCATGATGTCAGTCACTGTTGGAGGTGTGCCCCCTATGTGTGTCGTAAGCGAGGATCTCGTCGAAACTTTTATGGGGTAGGGATGCCTCCCAGAGGTGTCTCCTCGGCGGTTTTATTTTTCCCCGGAGGAACCCCAAACCATGACCGCGCGCTTGAATTTAAATCTGCCCCAGGTGTAATGAAGCACTTAGGGCCGGTCTCAGGGCAAACGCGATCTGGTGATACCTCATGGCGGCGTCCATTGTGGTATCCAGCGGGGGGGACCTGCTGCGATATCAGCGACCGCAACGTTGGTGGGAAACATGGGGGATGTCGGACGCCAACGATTGTTCACTTGGTTAAGTCCACGCAATTCTGTACCGGGATTCTTCTTTTTCACAGGCACCATGGGGGGGAACCAATCCGTAGGGAGTCCCGCACTTATGTTTTGGGAAGGGGTCATCGAGTTACTTCTTTATGTCGTCTTCCCCGCTTAGGGCAAGGGGTTGGCGGTGGGGACTACAAATGGGCTCCCCGTCAGAGTAAGTTCTACACCCTGGCTTCCAGTATTGTGCGCAACGCTGATTCGCCCCTAACAACGCGTGGAAAACATGTATCGAGATGTTATCATTTGTGTATCACCTCCCATGGTCACGGGGCAAAGAGACTGGTGGGCGCGGCGGGGAAAGCGCTACATCTGAAACCCTCCGTGGGGACTATCTGCTTATCTGATACAAAATGGTGATTTGTTTTGTCAAAAGGCAAACAGTTCTGTTATGTTGCCTCAATTCTCAGGAACTGCTGCCAATTTCCTGGAAAACAGTTGGATCCGTCAACTCTCCTTCAATGCCTTTCCCTGCACGTTTTGTCCCTGGCTTGATATTTCAGCTGTTGTCATGGTACTGGTCCAGACTATGTCCACACGACAGGCTCTTTTGCAGGTGACCTTGTATGTGTGGCAGAATACTTTCAGCGGCATAATCATCAAAGGTTTTGGGCAGCAACTGGTTCAGGAACGTTCACCAACCTGCCCCGCAAGGATATGACGTTAGTATCTGGTTTTGGAGCATCACTTCTGACCCTGCCACTCTCCTAGACAACCCAGTATATCTGTTTGGTTCCCAGTCGTAACTTCCCAAGCTGAGATAAAGATGGGGGCATGCTTTGGTTTTCCATGGCGGAAAAATTCTGCAAGATCACCATCTCGTGTTTGAAGACGCAATGGTAGTTCTTGAATAAAGAGTCTAGTCACTCTTTATCGAAGTTACTTGCAAACATGTGTCTTGGATTTTCTTCTCTGGAGAGGATCGACTAAACAATGGTATTTAATTCTTTTTCATTGGGCTGCAGTAATAGGTACGTTTCGGTATTTACGGTAATAAATGTATTTCTAAAGGTTCATATGCAAAACTCTTTGGTGTAAACAGATCACATTTTAAATGTTTGATATAAATTTTTCCTTGTCCCTCAAGAAACATAGTCTAGACACCTTATTTGCTCAGAGTTATCTGCAATATTGGCCGAGATATAGGGGAATATAGAGTTTTTTGGTACTGGCGGGCACAAGATTTGCATAAAAATGATACGTGTGGACATTTTTTCAACCTATTTAACATAGCAAATCATTTTCTATACATTGTTTTTGCTTCTATAGACACCATGAGACGTATATTTCGGGGTGGGGTTGCCGAGATCCCGATCGTAGCCACTAGAATAAAAAAAAGCGGTAAAAGCCGCCATTTTGGTAAAATGCCACCACGGCTACCATAGAACGTTTTTGCGGTGGTCCATATCTGGAATTATTCATTGACTATTATCTATGACTGTGCCAAATTTCATGCGTGGTACGTATAAACCCACAATTGTTACACCTACTGCCTGACTATAGAATCCAATACACGGTAAACAAAACCACACTCCAATTGTGTTTTGGGAAGTTCGATCCTATGTAAATAATACCAAAACCACGCACTCCCACAGTCCCAGCTTGTTTTGGGAGAATGAGGGAAGAGTTATGGCTAACGCTAGACATTTACCAAATAAGCATTTCATCTTTCCAAAAATATTTGTGGAAGGGTGACGGAGGATACAGAACAGGTCAACCACGTAGTTAAAAGGAAAGATAAAAAAGCATTAGCCAGGAGGCAGTGAATGACCAGACAGAGATACGGCAGAATACGTAGCTACAGATATCGGCAGTATCTACCTAGCTATACGTATACGGCCGTATCTCTGTCTGGTCTCACTCCCTCGCTGACTTTGCTTCCTTTTTTTCCTTCTTTACTACGCGGTTTACCTTTGTGTATCCTTCCGTCCCTCTTCTACCATTACTTTTGGAGATTATAACATGTTATTTATAGGGAAGAGAGAGAAAGTGTCTACATCTGTTCCCATCTGCGTCAGAAGTTTCTACGGGCTGTTATTTACACCTATATATGAAGTAATCCTTTTAAAAATTGCTTTTTTTCAGTCCGTAAAGTTCTCAAACATAATTTATAGCTTACATTTTACTGATTTCAAGCGTTATTTCATGATCTAAGAGATATTTTAGGTAAAGTTAAGTGCTCGTTAGCGGGAAGTTATGTCAGCCGAAGCGCTTTAGACCCATAGCTATTGGGTGAAATTTAGTTCCATAGCTATGGAGATCTTATGGGTGAATTTATGTTTTATGTCAAGAGTTATGAACATCCCATATACCTAATTATAAATACCGCGTATTGGTAACCTTTCCTGCTAGGTGGACGAGGTGCTTCGGTTATTTTATGTAGAGGCGCCCATCTTTTTTTTTTCCGCTGCGCCCGGGGATCACCAGGGATTTATCGGTTGTGAACCGAACGTGCTAACCACAACCATACTGTTTGTACAACCCCCTGCGTGTGTGTGTGGTTGTGTGGTGTGGTGTGTGTGTGTGTGTGTGTGTGTGTGTGTGTGTGTGGTGTTTGTTGTGTGGTGTGGCGTGTACTCTTGTATGTGTGGTGTGTGTGTTGTGTGTGCGTGCGTGTTTTTCGTGTGTGTGTTTTGTTTGTGTGTGTGTGTGTGTGTGCGTGTGCGTGTTAGTGTGTGTGTGTGTGTTGTGTGTGTGTGTGTGTGTGTGTGTGTGTGTGTTGTTGTGTGTGTGTGGTGTGTGGTGTGTTTGTGTGTGTGTGTGTGTGTATGTGTGTGTGTGTGTTTTCGTTTTTTTAATTGGTAATGTAATGTAATATCAGATTGGTACATCTGAGGTTTGTGTTTTAAATCAACGATTGTCAGGACCTACCGGTGAGGTTGTGTAATAGGTGTGTTTGCGATGAAAGAGAAGACGTTGAGGCAGAAGGCCACGTCTGGCTCCGACTATCACGCTCCTTTCCTCCCCGTCTTTATCTCCTCCGTAAAGTTTGATTCCCCATCAGCGTCTGTAATTGGAATGAAGCCTTAATAATCGGTACAGTCTGTAGGCTTATTGGTCAGAATAGATTGCGCTCATTCAGACCTTAGATTTTATGTGCAGTTTCCATAAAGGCGCGGTCAGAACGGACAATTTTCTGCAATATTACACCCGGCAACGCAACGCGGCCAACGTCGGATATAATTGCGAGTTCTAATGACAATTAAAAATGAACCAACGTTTCGGTCTTTCTGCAAGACATATTGCGCAATATTCCCACCACAAACGCATATATTTGACATTTATTTTTATGCACGCTCTAATTGCAATATACAGAAGCTGAAATACATAGCTTACATAGGGCAAGAACCGCTTACAGGACTAATTGTGAAGCCCTGTTCACGATCTTGTTACGTGTTTTAAAGCGAAGTTGCAGGATACAAAAAACCAAGAAAAATTTGAATGAGTTATGGCTGTTATACATTTTCCTTGTGACGGTCTATTAATGAACTAAACATTTAGGGATACCACCAACTTATTATTGATCCTTTGATGTTGACCTGTTGAATTTGTTTGTTTTTATGTCTGACGCACTTCCATACACAGAATCCATTTCAATCATTCACCGACCGTATTTTTGTGAACCGTTTCTCCCTATTTCTCCCTATTTTTCCAAAAGAACGCTTCTTCAGATACCATCTTGAGAAGCCACATTGCCATTCAAATTATTGCTACTCTGAAAATCCGTGTGGACCAAAAACACGGCAAGGTGTTGGCCTTTGCTGAATAAGTGCAGCCTAAATATTGACGGAAAACTTGCTCATGCTTCATGTGACCGCGGCTTAACAAACACGTAGTCACTCCCGTTATTTCAAAACACTAAATGAGGGCTGTCAACACCTTGCCTAAAAACTACTCTACTCTCTCAACTTATCTTCACTTGCACACTCCATGGCAGGATTTTGCTTTAAAAGCACTTGATCCGGAGAGTATCACATGCCTGAAAAGTTTTGAGAAGAGAATACCTATACCTCGTGACTCTCACAAGTCCAAGATGGCATCGAAACTACGTCCATGAGTGTCCGTTGAGTCCCTGTGAAGTTTTTAGGGGTTGGACGCCTGGGCGGATCACATGGATATTTGATGATGACTCCGGAGGCAGGTGAATACGGACTATGTTGTCCGCTGTCGACTAAAGGTCTCCATAACGCCGCAACCGCTGCAGTTCCCATTCTTCCGGACGGTTGATTAGCGGCTACCTGCCAGTTGTTCAAAACCTGCCTGCAGAAAATAACATCAGGTCATACAAGCGGCCCGTGTGGTGGGGGAAGCAGCCTTAGCGTGGATCTCCAGGAATAAACTCTTGTGAAAAGCAAACCTGTCTGGCAGTACTGTTATTAGGCCAGTTAGAGGGATGCCAGTGCGCGCTTCTTCGCATGACGAGTGGGGCCGTCCATGGCTTTGGCACAGTTGGCACTCGTGTATTGAGGCGTCCATCCCCTCGAACGTAACAAGCTAGCCGGACCCCCCCGTACCTGCAGGCACCCCGTTCTCCACCGCCCCTCTGCACCTCTAACAAGCCCCCAACAGCCCACACACCTAGCCACTCCGCACCCACACAAGCCTCTCCAGCCGGGAGTGATGGCTAAGTTTAGATAAATTTGAAGCAAGAAGAACATATGGCGTCTTTACACCGAGCGAGGTACTTTGGAAAGTGCATGTGGTACTGAGGGCGTGGGTGTCTCAATAACTAAATTGGGCCTTTGCTGCGCAGCCCGCGTCGGTTACAAGCAGTACTGGGAGATCAGGTTATAATCCGATCAAAGTAGAAATAAGTCCTCTTGAGGTAACTTGAGTCCACGTCCCATAGGCACCAGCTGTCACTACCTGTCTCAAGGGCAGGGCGGCGCAGGCGACGCGTGTGAAGCCTTGTATATAACGCGGGTAACCCCCTTAGACCCCAGAACCTCTCCTGGCCAGCCAGCGCCCATGGCGCCGCCCTGGCGCTGCAACACCGACTTCGCTCTGCTTTGTCGCAGTGTCATCATCCTTTGGGGGGTTATCCAAGAGCGGGCAAGTGCAAAGACGGGAGGTCAATTGTTTCAATAGGTTCCTAAGTGCCTAAAGATATGAGCACGTAGAGCAGCAGGCGCCAAAGGCTTTGTCCATGTGGTTTAGAGTAGCACTACCTGCTGTAGTGGTCCTTGGAATACCCGCAATAGGTCCCTGGAGGTCCATGTCGGCTAACACTCTCGCAGTCCCCAGGCACTTCCACCCTTCCACTGAGGTTCCGTATCTCCCGTGACTCCTCAATCCACGTTCCTGCAGAGAAGACATGATGAAGTTAGCATGAAGGGCATTCTCTGCAATATTATCTTTAATAATAGTAATATTAAAGGTTCAGTCACCTATGAGCGAGGATCGGGGAGGTGATGGGAGGGAAATTAGCAGTTTGAGCGTCCTGAGTCACGAAGCTAAACACAGCAGATCAGCTGTAACCTGGGCCTGCCATGTCCTCTCGCGAACATCACCACCATGTCGGCCCACAAACTCCCACGTCTGAGGCAAACACCCATCCTCCCACGCTCGAGTTCCTGTTGACAGGAGACAATTATGTTTTATTAACGAACAGGACGCAGCCTAGTACCTTGTATAGGGCAAACAAATAGAAGTCAGCGTCGATAAGCAAGTGGGTACAAGGGTGGCCCCTGGGATATACAAGGCCAAGTGCGATCGCCTGTGTTACGAATGACGTGGCGGAATCAGAACCGGGTATTTATTGTATAGGGGATCGAACCAAGGGAAAAAGTTTACTGTCCAGAGTTATTTTGCCCGCTACTAAATACGTTTATCAGTATAATTATATAATTTATCTTTTCGAAATGCTTTGTTATAGTAAGATTATCACATAAAACACAGTAAAACACACTAAATACATGCAATTTTCAGACTGACGGAAATATGGCATGAACTCAACGGACTCACTTCAACTCGGCGCCATTTAACTTTTTGTGTGAGAAAACGTTTGACATGGAGTATACAAAGGAAGCGGTTTATATTGAGTGAGACCCAAAATCCCTTAAAAATATTTAGCCACCGTCGAGTGGCCTAGAGCACCCCCAATGCTGCCCATACTCTACCTTTCGAATGCCGAGTGCATCGAAGGACCAAAGGGGGGCGGCATGAGCCTCTAATCACAGGCTCGCTAATATAATCCTGCCTGCTCCATGCAACGGGTGAGGGCCAAACATCACAGCCCTCAAACTTAGCCTCCAGGGTCCCCCTACATCCAGCTTACTGGGGTCTACTCATCCTGCTAGGTCATTGCCTACAGGTGCTATACGGCTAAAATGTAAAAAGAATATATGATATCAATTATATATATATATATATATATATATATATATATATATATTAATATCTGTAATATATATATATATATATATATATATATATATCTTATCTATATATATATATATATATATATATATAATATATATATAATATATATCATATATTATATATAATATATATATAGATATATATATATATAATAATATATATGATATATATAATATAATATGATAAGTATATATATAGATATAAAGATACCATGTCTACCATTCATGCAAGATATATCATTTGCACGTGCATAATTTAATACACAGCTTCAGCACTGCACAAGTAGTAATAATTAATGATCTGCACTGTAGTGAGTGCTGATGAGGATGGTGGCGCGGCTGCTTGAAATCTCTATTGATAATGTTTATTTAGTTTAACGCTAATAGTGCAAAGCAGAGAATCAACAATTTGGTGCAAATATGACTAAAGCATGAAACTTTTTAAACCAGTGTTAGTACATACCTAAGGTTTCATTTTCAGATCGGGAGGTAACTCAGATTTGCACCTCTGAGGATAGTGAGAGGTTCAATGACCTCAATTAACATTGAAATTGGGGGTCCATTTTTTCACGATTGCTGGTGCAGTTTTTTGTCTGTGTTTGGGAATCATTAAAAAGGTATGTTGCCATGTGTTTGGTGTCCTTTTTTTCTTTATCTTTCTTTAAGAGCCTATTTTAATACATAATCACAGTATGCACATGACTGAACCAAGTGCTTTAAATGGGGTCTTGACCTCAGAAAACAAATTGATTGAATACACATTTAGTTTATTGTGGTGTCCTGGAAACAGCTTGCATGAAATCGTGTTGTAAGATCATTCTGTTTAAGATCATCTTACGACCCATTCATCTATGGATTGCCTTCTCTAGAGCTGTCTTCACTGTCCTCAGCACACCCCTCCTCTTCTTCCAACGGCAGCTTCACAGCCAGGAGTCTGGAGCCTTGCAGGACGTTGTAACAGCCGGTGTCAGTGAAGTGCTTCGTCTTCATTGTCAGCAGGTGGCACACTTGTGTACACTGCACTCGAGACCTGTCGTCTTCCGTGAAGTGAGGTTGTGCTGTGGTTTAGCTCTCAGGATTAGAATGGCTACCTCTGTGATGGAGAGTGTTTGGGGAGCGAGAGTGGAAGTGGTTTGTGGTGTTGGTGGCGGGGTGTTGAGAGTGGTATGTGGTAGGAGTGAGGTTCGTCTGAGGCTAAGGGAGGTAGAAGGGTCGGAAGGGAGAGTGTATTGAAGGGTGTGGTGAGGCGCTTAAGAGACTATTTCCTGGAGGGCCGATCAAAAGACCTGAAAAGGAGCTTTGCCAGTGAAGTGACGAATTGAAAAGCGTTGTGATGAAGCAGGGAAATAGAGATAACGTTCCCTTAAGTGTGATGGAAGGTCCAAGTGAGCGAGATGGGAGGGGCACATGCGAGTGATGTGCCTTTAGAGGGGTACATAGCGAGTATGTACTCAAGCGATCTACTAAGGTTTCCTAGTAAGTCACCAGGGATGGTGTTTGGAAGGTAGTTGATCATGGAGCCCGCCCGATGGGAGAAAAAGGTAAACAATGACGCAGCTTGTGTGCACAAACCTCATTTCCAGGTTACTCTCGGGGCTGCAAGAGGAACGATACGGAGGTTTAAGAAGGTAGACCTATAATTTTTCCCCCAAATTATAACATTATAAATATTTTTATATTTATTTTTTTATCATTTCATCACATTAATATTATATATGTTTTCAATTTTTTTATCTCATTATCATAAGTTATCAATATATTCATATCTATAAATTAAATATTTTTCATTTTTGGTTCATATTTTAATTATTATAAAATAAATGTTCAAATCATTAGATTTTATATAATCCACATATCAAATGCATTATATATTGTTATTTCATTTTTATTATTTTTTTATTTACATTAATGGATTATATAATAATTTATCATTATTATTTTTTTTTTATCATTTATTTATTTACATAATCATAATTATATACACATTAAAAAAAAATGCACAAAAAAAAAATATCAAATTATTTTTTTTTCATTATTTATTTATTTTTTAATTTATTCATTTATATATTTATGCATTTATTTTTATTTTATATTTTACAATTCATCATTATCAAAATTAGTATTAATAATCATTATTTCATGATTTTTAGTTGCATCAATCAATTAATTACATTATCAATATAATCATTATAACATCAATATATCATTATGAATATTCCACATTTCCATATATTTATATTTTCATTCATATTCATTTCATATTAATCAAATCATAATTTTTCAATGCCGAAAATTTCAACATATTTTAATTTATCTTTTTAATTAATATACATAATTTTATTTATTTTAGATTTCATTATATTAATTCATTCAATCATTTCATCATTAAAATTTTTTCTTAATCATCAAATATAAATTTTATTCATTTAAATTCTCAATTATTTTTTAATAATATTGTTAATTTATTATTTACACCTATTAATATTTTTTTCATTTATCATTTATCATCATCATTAATTATTTTTTTTAACTTTCATTATTATTAATTATATATTATCAATTTGTATATTTAATTTCATACATATTGTTCTTAAATTTTTTGCAATCATCAGCAATGAATAATATATATAATTAATAAAATATTATTTTAATTCATTAGTTCATCATTTCATCATATTTAGTATATTTTAATATATTTTTCAATCAATTTATAATATGTTATTTTGTTAAATCATTTATTAACAATGATAAAACATTTCATTTCATTATTTATAAATCATCATCAATATATCATCAATAAATATTATATTATTTATCTACAATATAACATATTATTCAAAATATTCATCACATTTCAATTTATAATTATTATCTATTAATTATAAATATAATCAAAATATTATAAATATCATATATTTCATCATATTTATATATATTATTATTATTTCTATCATTTTATTCAATTTAATATATTTTTCAATTTCAAATATTCATATCATCACATATCAATTTTAATTATATATATTTTCAAATTTCATCATCAGATCATATTATCATTTATTCCTTTATCATATATGTTCACATATTTCATAATATGCAAATTCATTATTTTTATTCAATATATCATCAATTATCTTCATTTTTTTATTTCATTTATTCATTATATATTATAATCATTGTCATTATTATTTTAATAGAAATTAACATTTTCATAATTTTATATTTTTATATTTAATTAATTTTATTAATAATTCACATTTATTTTATATTAAAATATACATACATATATTCACACATATTTAAGTACAGTCATATTCATTATAAATTATTTTTTTCATTAAATATAATTGTTCATAATCATTCAATATTTTTGTTATATTTCATTATTATACATATTCAGTGTTCATTCAATAATAAAATATTCATCAAAAATTTATTTTTAACAAAATAATTTCATTTCAGTGTTTATAATCATTTTTTCATTATTCATATATCATCATTTTCATTCATATATTACAATTCATCATTTCATATTTTTTATTAATCATTATTTATTAAATCATTTTATTTATTTCATAATTTATTCATATCAATATTTATTATAATTTTAACTCAATATTGTTATTTAATCATTAATTTTATCACATTTTAAAATTCATTTATATACAATTAATATCAACATATCATTTACAATCATCATTTCATATCTATACATATATTTTTTACACAAATATTAATATCATTTATATATTCATTTTTAAATTTTATATTAAAAAATCATATACATTTTTTTTTTTTAATTCACATATATCAACATATATTTTCATCATATATTCAATTTCAGATTATTGCATTCAATTATTATAACATTATTCATTTCATTCTATCATATATATACAGTGCATCATAATTTATTCAATTTATACAATATATTCATTTTTCATTCAACTATTCCATGATTTTAATTGAATATAATATTATTCATTAACATAATTTAATTTCATTTGAACATAAATCAGATATTTGATATCATTGCATTTTTTTTCATCATTAGTATTTTTTCATTATCATAATAATTTATCTTATTTATTATCATTAAGGAGAGAATAGAGAAACGTGCGATTGTTAATCATCATTATTATATTATATTTTATTTCAAAATTTAACATCATATCATAATATATAATATTACATCATATTTATTTCAATTTCATATATAATTATTCATATATATTTATTATATCACATAAAAATCATTTACATCATTTTCATTTTAACAATTACATTTTGGTTCATTTCATAAATTTCATTATTATTTATTAATTTATATATTTTACAATATTTCATTATACATTCTTCAATCATAATACATAATTTTGTTTTTCCATCATATATATATTCAATCACAATCAATAAACGATTTAAAAATATAGTAAACAGTGGCATAATATAATAATATTTTATTTATAATGACATATATTTTATATATTATCATATCCTTCATTAATATTATCAATTTCTAATATTTTTTATTATTCATAATCATCATATTATTTTTTATACACAATATAATATTTTCATTTTATCAATTTATATCAAATTTATTTTTTAATTTAACATATATTTTAAATTTTCCATTATTCAAATATAACAAAATAAATTATTCATTAATTCAATACATATAAATTATTTTATATCATCATAATTCACAAAAATTATTTAAATTCATATAATTATATTTCATAATATTATTTATTTTAAATCATTATCATTATTTTTTCATTTATTTATATTAACTTTTTTCATAATTTATAAATCTATATTATTCAGTTACATATATTACATTTTTTATCATTCACATTTAATGAATTTTATTATAATTTTTCCATTATTTTATTATTCCATTTTTTGTAATTATCATTAATATAGATGATTATTTTTTTCATTCATTCATTTATCAATTTTTTCATTCATAAAATTTATTATTACATAAAGAAAAAAAAAAATCATCAATCTTTTTAATTATCAATAAATTTTATTAAATTGATTGTTTTCAATTCATTTTTATTATATCATATAACAATACATTAATATTAATTTAACATATTAAATTTTTTCTCATTCATTTACATTCATATTTATTTATCATATCATTCAATCATATTTATAGAAATTTATTAATTCGTTTAATCATTTCATTAATTTATTCATCATTTTATCATTATATTCATATCATATTTATGTATTAGTTGCAATTTTATTTCATCATCTTCAATTTTATTTATTATACATTTTCATTTTTTATCATGTATCATCATATAACTAATATAAATTTCATATTTCATCACAATTTTGATTCATGTATTATCATTTATTAATTCTAAATTCATTTTATATACCAATTATTTTTTCAAACAAATATTATTATATATTAATCATATTTTTATGTAACATCTTTATAATTATTACAATTTTTCATAATTTGCAGTATTTCATTCAAATCATTATTTTAATTCATCATCATATTCAACATATACATCTTTATTTATCTCAATAAATTATTTCATATCATCTCGTTCCATTAATTTTTATTTCATATTTTTTTATTATTCATAATTATAATTTTATTTTTAATTCATTATTATTATTAATGTTTACATTTATATTACAACATTTATTTACACATAAACCATTACCTTATAATTCATTATACAATATATTTAATACCCCCCAATGTTTTATCATTTATATTTCAAAATTTAATAACAAAATAATTATAATTCAGTTATTTATATATTAAAATCAATAATCATTACATGATATTTTTTCAGTTCTCATTCATATATTTTTAATTTTTTTTATTTTAAAAATATCATATAATTATCATCATTCATTCATTAATTATCAATTCATTTGTCATTCTAAATTTTTTATATTAGTTTCATCATTATTTTTTTTTATATTCATCATTTTATTGATTATTTATTCATATCATTTTAATATTCATTCATCATATTACATTTCAATTTATATTTTCATTCATCATCATTCATTATATATTCAAATATTTCATTCATTTCACAATTCATCATAATATACCATCATTATCATATATCATTTTAATTTAATTTTAATTTACATAATATCCATGCATTTATAATATACAATTTTACACAAATTCATATCATATAATTTCATATTCCATTTTTTCATTTATTCATGTATTCATTCATATTTATATCTATATATTTCATCATTTTATATATTCAAATATTCAAATTGATAATTAACATATTTTCATATTTAATATTCAATCATTTAATCATATATTCATGTTTTATCACAATTTATTTTACAATATCAACATCATATTCATCTGTAATTCATTGGATTTTAATATTATATTATCATATTTATATGTTATTTTATCATATATATCTCACAAAAACATCATTTTTTTCATTTTTATACATCATTTTTTAATAGTAATTGATGTCATATATTATATTAAATTTATATTCATTTATATTTATCCATCATATACTTATCATTCAAATTTCATTTTTTTGTATTATTAAATATTCCAGTAAAATCATTCATTCAGCAATATTAATAATATCATATATTTTTTAATAACACATGCATATATTTTTTAATTTATTACATCATCATTCATTATTAAGAATATTTTTTACATATTCAATTTTGTAAAATAATTTTTTTTTTTATTTATATTAATTCATTTAATACATATCATATTTTTTCATTTTTCATTTCAGCATCATTTTTAATTACAATCATGTAATTCATATATTAATATATTCATTTCATAATTATAATTCATATTTCAAAAAAAATTCATCATTATCCATATTCAATTCAATCATTATTTAATATTTCTCATAAATGACATTATAATATTTCATTATCAATATCATATCATTTCATATTTCAATACAATCTTCATTTTTCATTATGTCAATATATTATATACAATCTTTTATTTCATTAATATTCTCATCATTATTAGTATATACATTAGTGTTTTGATGCATCATCATTGTATATACTTTATATTTTTATTATCACGATTAATTTCATCATTACAGTTTCATCATAATTATTTATATTAGCATTAACATATCACAAAAATTTAAACAGTTATATTCATTCAAATATTCTCATGTTCATTTATTTTATTTTATCAATATTTTTTTTTTATATTTTCATTATATTACAATATCAAATTAATTATATCATTATATATTTAATATTCATATTTCATTATCATATTTTCATTATTCGATAATTAATTTATATAATATATTTTTTATTATAATTATATCAATAATCATTAAAATTCATATTTCATTATCATTATATCAAAATATATTAATTTAATAATATTTCAATATTAATAAAATTTATTCATTATTTAATATTTTAATATTCCCTTAATTTATTATATATATTATCATTATTTTCATAATTCATATTCAAATTTCATTTTTTAATATCATATTTATTTCATATTAATATTCTTATCATATTCATTATTTTCAATTATAATTATTCATCAAAATATTAATCTCATTTACATATTCAATTCTTAAATATTCATATATTTCAATATTATTATTTATATACATAATATTCATTATCATAAAATTTTTATTTAAAATTATTCATTTAAAAAATATTCATTATTATTCATATATATTTATTATCATTATTTATCAAAATTTCATATTACAATATAATATTATTTAATACATTATTATTATTTATTATCAAATATTCATTAATTCAATATTCATTTTTCAATTCAATTTAATTATTATTCATTAATTTTATTACATAATTAATTATAATTTAATATTCATATTTTCATATATCATTATATTTCAAAATATAATTTTCAATTATTTAATATATATTTCAAAATTCATTATTTTCATATTATAATATTTAATCAATATCATATATTATAATATTCATTATTTCAATTATTTCATTATTCCATTAATATCATTATTATCAAATTCAATAATTTATTTATTAATATTATTATTTTATATATATATTATCAATATTTTATTAAATTATTATTATTATTATTTATCATATTTATAATATTCATTAAAAAATAAAATAAAAAAAAAAATTTAAAAAAAAAAAATTTTTAAAAAAAAAATTTAAAAAAAAAAAATTAAAATAATAATAAAAAAAAAAAAAAAAAAAAAACAAAAAAAAAAAAAAATTTAAAAAAAATTAAAAAATAATTTTATTT
>JACEEZ010008640.1:7500-17500 GCA_016584305.1 Chionoecetes opilio
ACCCTACCCGTATTTCTGACCGCCTTGGAGACACACCCAACATTCTTGATCTTATCCTAACTACTAACCCTTCTGCTTACTCTGTGAAACTATTCTCTCCGTTGGGTTCCTCCGATCACAATCTTATTTTTGTAAAGTCCCAGTCCCACAGTGGCGAATAATTTGGGGAATCAATACGAATAACTAAGAATGACATCGCTTGCGATTGATGGCGATCTTTTGATAGAAAAATAGTGGTCCGTATTGGTTCTACCTCAAGACAGAATTGTAACGATGCGGTACATGATGATATACAACCCCATATATATACAACCCCATACAACATGATATGCGATGATATACAACCTCATACAACAGTATACACTACGCGCCAAAATATTGTTCGCCGCATCATAACAGACGCTCCCATAAAGTTCCCTTCACACATTCACACACAAAGCTCCCTTCACACACGGGGGAGGGGGGTTGTAATAAAGAAGGGGGTGTTGGTGTTGCTGGGGAAACGGGGTGGGGGGTGGAGAAGGCGTGGTGTTGGTGTGGGTGGGGGTGTTACCACGTGCTGATGGGAGTAGTGGGTAGGGAGTAACGGGGGGAGTGTAATCACGTGGTCGTGGGAGTAGAGGGAAGGTAGTCGAGGGGGGAGTGTCACCATGTGTTGGTGGGAGTAAGGGGAAGGTAGTCGAGGGGGGAATGTTATCACGTGGTGGTGGGAGTAGGGGGAGTGGAGTCGGGGGTGGGTGGAGGTGAATGAGAAAGGGGGGGGAAGCAATGCGATGAGATACAAACCAACAAGAAGTGATTCGAATTGATACGGTATTCCAGGGATGCAGTACGAATGGGCTTCAATTCGCAGACCTCTGCGATTGTTTTGAACATTCCAAAACAGTCGTATTGGCCTGCGGATGTGGCCGATCTAATACGAAAGTGACGACGAACTAATGAGGAGAAAGTAGAATCAATACGATGGTGTGAGATGCACAACGAATGCTGGTTCGTATTGGTTCGCAGCTAAAAATCGCCACAGTGGGACTGGGGCTTTACCTGTCCTATCGCTCCTGTGCCGCCTCGGGACCCACCTATAAGCGGAGGTGCTTCTGGCACTTCAACTCAGCTAAGTGGGAAGACCTAAGGCAGTACTACTCTGATTTTCCATGGAATGATTACTGCTTCCATGTCAAAGACCCATCTCTTTGTGCAGAGCGCATAACTGAGATCATAGTCTCTGACATGGAGGCGTACATTCCACACACTTTCTCTAATCCTAAAGCCCGTCATCCTTGGTTTAACTCTGCTTGTTCTCATGCTGTCCGTGATAGAGAGGTGGCTCACAAACGGTACCGTAACCATCCATCTCCTGAAACTCATGCCCTTTATATTTCTGCCCTTAATCATGCCAAATCTTTACTTCAACCTACCAAAAACTCTTTCATTCATAGAAAATGTCAATCTTTCTGAATCAAATTCCTCTCGTGACTTCTGGCATCTAGCAAATAACATCTCTAACAATTTTTCTTCTTAATCTTTCCCTCCTATGCTTCACCCAGATGGCTCCACAGCTGTTGCATCTATTTCTAAAACTGAACTCTTCGCTCAAACCTTTGCTAAAAATTCCACTCTGGTTGATGAAGGGCTTGTTCCTCCTTCTCCTCCACCCTCTGATTATATTATGCCTGTCATTAAGATCCTTCGTAATGATGTTTTCTTTGCCCTTTCTGGCCTAGATCCTCGGAAGGCTTACGGTCCTGACGGAGCCCCTCCTATCGTTCTAAAAAACTGTGCTTCTGTGCTTGCACCCTGCCTGGTCAAACTTTTCCGTCTTTGTCTATCTACTTCCACTTTTCCTTCTTGCTGGAAGTTTGCTCACATCCAACCTGTTCCTAAGAAGGGTGACCGTTCTAATCCTTCAAACTACCGTCCTATAGCTTTGACTTCCTGCCTTTCTAAAGTTTTTTAATCTATACTTAATAAGAAGATTCTTAAGCATCTATCTGCTCACAATCTTCTATCTGATCGTCAGTACGGTTTCCGTAAAGGGCGATCTACTGGCGATCTTCTAGCTTTCAAAACTGAATCTTGGTCATCCTCCTTTAGGGGTTTCGGTGAAACTTTTGCTGTTGCCCTTGACATATCAAAAGCTTTTGATAGAGTCTGGCACAAGTCTTTAATTTCCAAACTACCCTCATTCGGTTTCTATCCTTCTCTCTGTACCTTCATCTTAAGTTTCCTTTCAAACCGTTCTATTGCAGATACTATAGACGGACATTGTTCTTCTCCTAAATCTATCAATAGTGGTGTTCCCCAGGGTTCTGTCCTATCACCCACTCTCTTTCTATTATTCATTAATGATCTTCTAAGTCTAACTCAAAGCCCTATCCACTCCTATGCTGATGATTCTGTCCTGCATTTTTCAACGTCGTTTATTAGACGTCCAACTCAACAGGAACTAAGTGATTCACGGAGAGATGCCACCGAGCGCCTAACTTCTGATCTTTTTATAATTTCTGATTAGGGCAAAGCAAACCTTGTTTTGTTCAATACCTCAAAAACCCAATTTCTTCACCTATCTACTCGACAAAACCTACTAGATAACTATCCACTCTACTTCAATGACACTCAACTGTCTCCTTCTTCTACAATGAACATTCTAGGACTATCCTTTACTAAAAATCTGAACTGGAAATCTCACATCTCATCTCTTGCTAAAACAGCTTCTAAGAAGTTAGGTGTCCTGTGGCGTCTGCGTTTTTTTTTTTCTCCCTCCCAACTGCTTGCTCTCTACAGGGGTCTTATCCACCCATGTATGGAGTATGTCTCACATGTTTGGGGAGCATCCACTCATACAGCTCTCCTAAACAGGGTCGAGTCAAAAGCTTTTCGTCTCATCAACTCCTCTCCTCTGACTGACTGTCTTCAATCTTTAAATCGCCGCCGCAATGTTGCTTCTCTTGCTCTCTTCTACCGTTATTTTCATGCTCACTGCTCTTCTGAACTTGCTAACTGCATGCCTCCCCCCCTCCCGCGGCCTCGCTGCACAAGACTTTCTACTCATTCTCATCCCTATTCTGTCCATCTTTCTAATGCAAGAGTTAATCAGTATCTTTACTTTTTCATCCCTTTCACTGGTAAACTCTGGAACTCTCTTCCTGTTTCTATTTTTCCACTTTCCTATGACTTAAATCTTTTCAAAAGAAGAGTAACAAGACACCTCCCGAACTAAATTGGCTCACCCCTCTTTTTTATTTTATTCTCTTACTGTCTTCTTTATAGGGACTGGCAACTAAGCGGGCTTTGTGTTACCCATTTTTGTTGTGCCCTTGGCCAGTCCTTTGTGATGTAAAAAAAAAAAAAATTGAGAAGGAATGAGCTGTAGAGTGGTGATGGTGGTGAAGCACAGAACACTGAGATGGTAAAGGATGAACACCTTGAAAAAATGGGTGAAAGTGAGATGACAAGAAGGATATACGTGTGCAGAATATATACTGTGAGTCTGAGAGGATTACCCCCTGATAAATGGGAGGATAGTGTTGGAGTATGTGAGAAAGAGAAAAGATGCAAGAGTGAGACGACTGGTAGATATATGAAATTAAATATTTTTTCAAATATAATATGCAAAAAATATGTGTATGATTTTATAGTCACTTAAAATCTAAAATCATGCATTGTAAAGGAACAGCAAATTAATATTCCTGAAATATTACGACTTTTGGGCCATTTTGAGGCTTGGACATCCTGGTGACCCTCACTCATGTTTGCTGAAACATCATCTGTTGAAAAAAGTTTGTTGTTAATTAAATAGCAATAAATGCAAAAAGTATTTTCATTATGTTCTTCATAGGAATGAGGTGAATTTGCAGTATGGAAAGAAATGTAAGATTGTGAATAGGAATTGGGTAAAGAAGACGAGGAGGACATGTGAAATATGTATAGTGAGGAGAAAGGTTAGTTGACAGTTTTAGGGATAACAAAAAGTAACTGACAGTATCAATAACAAACAAACACTAGCAACTGGTATTATGTATATTTTAAGAAAGGAAATACTCGATAGGTCTTAACCCTCTACAGCAGTGCTCTTCAACCTTTTTTACTGTCGTCCACCCCTAGTAGTGGTTTGGTAAGAGCTGTCCACCACAATTTGTTTTTCTCTTTAAAATCTAACGGCTCTGACATTTTAAATCTAAATATATCATTCTACAAAATATATAGGTAGGAAAAGGCAGCTTCACTCTTATTTCAAATTTACAGTTAACATATTCTTCTGTATAATAATTATAATAAATGCAGTATAAAACTATAAATATACAAGGATAAGTTAAGCATATTTTCGAAATTCCACAGCAAATGCATTTTTCTTCATGAAACTAAAGTAAAATTGCACCTAATATGCATTATATTTGGTAATCCAGAAAACAAAGCCTTTTCCTTCAACCAACAAAAATCAGTGGCTTGGCTGCTGTTGCAATTTGTCTGCTATCAGCTTAAATCGAGGCATCACACAATTTTCATGTGCAACCCGTATAAGAGGATCCAAATTCAGAATGACATTCCTTTTCTATGCCTTGATTAAAACTAAGCTTGAGAAACTTTGCTGACACAGACATGATATTGGCATCTGCACAAATATGGCTGTTGCCTTCTCAGCTTACTCCTTGTAGTCCTGACTATCAAGCAGGACAACCCAACAATGCAATGCATAGGATGGCCAAATGTTTTGAAAGCTGCTTTTTAAGAATAATCCACTGGAAGCTCCAATAAGGCATCATAAGCTGTTCATCATCTGAGAATAGATGAAGCTTCCACATGTTGGAGGTCTGAGGTGTCTTGGAAATAGAAGTCATTGTTTTCCTGCATCAAAGTCAGGTGTCTAGTAATCCAGGGGGACATTCGTACCTCCAGTGTCTGCTCTGGTGTCTGCATATACCATGTGCCCAGCCACTGCCAGCCAGCCATATAGGTATCAAGGACTTCAAAATCAGAACAACACCTCTTATTTACATTGATTTTATTTTTTTTCACCTTCATTTTGAATCCATTTATTTTCCATATACTTGTAAAAATATCCCCACCTTTACCTAGTTATATATCATTGATTTATTTTCCCTTATCTATACCGACACGTGGGCATGATCTCGTCCACCCACCTGTTCACCCCAAGACAGCCGTCCACCCCTCACTCAGTCTCGTCCACCTCAAGGTGGACCGTCCACCCAGGTTGAATAGCACTGTACTACATGATGATATACTATTTAAATCTGAATGCCACTCAGTGATCCACTGATTCTTAACATTTCTTTCAAAAGCAAGCTTCAACCAAAGAGGATTATGTACTTCTTGACTTAACCATATCCCAGACATACCCGAATTGTTCAACAACATTTGTATATAATTCAACCACGGTGATTTGAAGTTATTTTCGTTGTGCAATTTAAATAAACATTTATACATTACACAACAAAGTTTATCTTGTTTACCAGAGATCATTTTTGAACAATAATTTAGCATTCTACTTATTACATGAGATATAAGGATAGGATATTTACCCAATTCCCCATATTGGGTAATAGCAATTCATAAAGTAAATAAAATTCATAGCATTACATGTAGTTTTGCGAACATTAAGTATATGCTTCAGAAATGTAACGTGCACAGTTTCTATTTCTTTGATGGGTCTGTAACCCCAAATCTCACAACCATATGTAATAACAGGCAATACCATCGCGTCAAATAATTATAATTGCATATCAATAGGAAGATCAAATTTTCTACACTTTGCGACTAAGCTATACATTGCTCTCTTTCCTTGCTGACAAAGCTGCTCTTGACATGTTTTAAAGCTTCTATTATAATTCATATTTACACCTAAGTATTTATAATCCTCAACAATGTCGATTTTTTCCCCTTTAAACTGAAAGTTATATTCCCATTCTCTGCTATACATTTTCCCTTGGAAAATATAGTAATTTATGTTTTTTTGCAGTTGATATCTAATTTCCATTTGTCACAGTACATTTCCATAGCTCTCAGTGCATTACAAAGACCTGCTACGTTGTCAGCCAGTATAACAGGGTCATCTGCGTACATTAATACAAGAACCCTAAGCATATCATCGATCCATTTATCATCTGTCTTGATATAATTACAGTTACTTTCCAACAAATAATCTTCAAGGTCATTCACATACAAAGAAAAAAGAAGTGGTGACAACTTTTCTCCCTGCCTAACTCCAGTTACTGAGTTACTGGGACTGAGAGTGCTGTGAAGTGTGGGGCAGGTGTATCCAGCTTCTTTCCTGTGAATACAGGAGTGAGGCAAGGGTGCGTCCTTGCCCCATCACTTTTCAACGCTTGTATGGACTGGGTATTGGACAAGGTGATCAATCAAAGTGATTGTGGAGCATCCGTCGGCAACACCAAGATCACTGATCTTGTTTTTGCCGATGATGCAGTAATCTTTGCTGAGTCGCTGGAGGTCCTGGTGATGGCTCTCGAGGCGCTGCACGAGGAGGCAAAGCCTTTGGGACTTGAGGTCTCCTGGCTCAAGACCAAGGACCAGGTGTTTGGAGACTTACTAGATGAAGCAGTACAGTCTGTTCATGCGTGTGGCGAGGACATTGAGATCTTGGAAAGGTTTACATACCTTGGTAGCGCAGTCCATAATGACGGCGGGTCACGTCAAGAAGCCTTACGGCGGATTGGCATAGCCCACGGTGTTATGGACTCGCTCAGCGGGAGTATTTGGCGTTGTCGGTACCTGTGCAGGAGGACAAAGATCCGGATCTTCAAATCGCTTGTGATCCCTGTCTTACTCTATGGTTGTGAGACATGGACACTAAATAGTGACTTGAAGAGACGAATCAATGCCTTTGGTAATAAGTGTCTTCGCAGAATTATGGGGTATCGCTGGGATGATTACGTGTCAAATCAGCGATTGCACCGTGAGACTGAATCGAGGCCTATTACCTGCATAGCCCGTCAGCGCCAGCTTGGGCTATATGGGCATGTGGCACGCTACCCTGAAACCGATCCTTCCCATCGGGTTGTATCTGTAAGAGACAATCCGGCGTGGAGGAGGCCAAGGGGGCGCCCACAAGGCTCGTGGCTGGGGCAAGTTGATGTTTCCTGTCAAGAGCTGCTTGGTATGGGAAAGGAGCCTGCATGGGAACTCTCGTGTGGTGACCCCCGGGAGTGGCGTCGTAGGGTGGGCGAGGCGACGCGCCCCCCGGCGTATGCCCCCAATGATTGATTGATAACTCCAGTGTAAGTTACAAAATAGTCTGAAAACTCCTGATTAACTGAGACTCAAGATTTTATGTTATTATACAAATTTCTTATTACTCGAATGATCTTACCATTTATCCCTACTTGTAATAACTTGTACTATAAACCACAAGGTCAAATGCATTTCTGTAATCAATATACAAACAATGCGCCTTGACTGGTGACTCGGTGAGCCTCTGAAAGCACTTCCCAGAATCCATCTCTCCTGTAGGGAGAAATGCTCACCAGTCAAGGCGCCAGTTTCAGTAGTTTTACTTTATTAACGACTTTGACCACATAAGTTTTTCCTTTTGGTATGTGCTGCATACCTTAAGAATCCGAAAATTGTGAGGATTTTGAAACAGCAATTCAAAATTCAATGCAAACAAAACTGATGGAGTTACAGCGAGTTGAAGCAAAAAAAGCAAGACAAAATGTTTATACACTGTTTTACTTGCCTTCAATTATCTTAATATTAGTGTAGTCTTACTGAATTTTTTTATGCTCAAGATATGCAGCAGTGTATCCTGAACACGATAGTAGGCTCAGTTTAACCTAAATATCATCTGGTAGCTTGGTAATATCGGGTAGGAGTACAACATTTCAATGCACTGAAACCTGAAAATCCGCCTCTCTTGTGATACTCAGTCATGATTTTATTTTTTACCCTATTGAGTTACGAATAGCGTGTTATTGTTGACCAATCACTGACTGATTCACTGATACAAACAAAATAGGCCTTTCTTGTGTAAGAGGTGAGTTAAGCAAAGAAATATGAATATTTTTCTGATGCAACGCAAGGGTTTTGGTAGCGCCGAGGCAAGGTACCACCACCACCACCACCCATCCCGAGTCTATCAGCCAATCAGCGACGTCCTTACAAACTCGGGTAGGCATCGAGCAGCTCCCAAAAATCCAGCTTAAGTGAATGACTATAGTAGCGATATGAATAATTGAATAAAATCGCGGACAAATTCAACTTAATTATTTTTAATTTATGTATTTATTGATATAATTTAATGAAACTTTATCTGTATAATTACTATCTTGTGCACACTTTTCAGTAAAAAAAATTATATCCTAGCTCAATTAGGAAAAAAAAAGTTGTATCGTAAGCGGAGGAGTGACGTCCTTCAACGCAACTTTGAACATAAAACTCCTAAAGTAATGACACGATTATACACGTCTTTGGTGAGGCCGCACTTAGAATATGTTGTTTAATTATGGTCGCCTAGTTTCGTAAAGATCAAGCAAAATTAGAATATGTTCAAAGAAAAGCAACCAAACTGATTCCATCTCTGCGAAATTCATCTTATGAAGAGAGGCTGCGAAAACTTAATGTTTTCCTTAAAGGATCCTAGAATTCGTGAGGACTTGATAGAAACTTTTAAGATCCTTAAAGTAATCGTCCAGACCCATTTATTCTTTGCATAATTATGTTGAATGTTCATTCAAAATACCTAATCCACAAAAAATTATTAATTTCCACGCCTTATTTCCATAAAAACACGACTTTTGTAAAAAGCGCGGGAAAAACAACAGCCCGGTTCCAGGAGTGGCGCGAAACTCGCTGATGACGGCTCGTGAGGTGGACAATCTGCCTCACACAGCCTGACTCTCCCTCGACGTACCAGTTTCTCTACACACATATCCTGGCCGTATAGGTCGAGAACGAGTGATGAGCTCTCTGGAAAGGCGCAGCTTTCTTGCAGCACCCATAAAGGATGCAAATATATGCCATATCGCAAAAAAAATCTATCAGAAACACCCAAAATTCTTCAAGTACTATATTTATTTCTAATTTTACGTGTATTTGTATTACCGCCGGGATGGGAGGCCGCCTGAAGTGACGTCACCGAGCCATGACGCGTCGTCTGCTGGTCACCAGTTGTGTTTTGAGAGCTCGGGGAATTTATATATTTTGATTGCGGATCATTTAAAAACGGGTGACTGGATGCAAAAAGTGACAACATATTATTGATATATTCGATAATGGCTATGTTTTGATTGCATAAAATCAGGAATGATGAAATGGTCTGGACGATTACTTTAAAGGATTTGATATCATTAGTCAAGAGAACCTGTCCGAGCTTTCTCCTCAAGTGACAACAAGAAACAACGGTTTAAAACTGAATGGTCAGCGGTGCATCACAGATCTACATAAAAATTATTTCAATGATAGAGTTTATTAATCGATGGAACAAATTACCAGCAAGTGTTGCCGAAGCCAGCACAATAACTTCATTTAATAACAGACTGGATGTGTACTGTAAAGTAAATGGGTTTCAAATTGCTCCGCAAGCTAAATTATAACGTCCCCAGGAACGATTAGTGTTAGTGGTAGTTGTAGTTAGCATACTTCATATTCTCTCATTCACCACGAAACTTCCATGTTCCGATCTTCTTTAGGGGCATGGTATCCTTTTCCAACTGCTCTCTTACACGTGGTTTGATAGTTAGTAGTATGTAGTTCAACAGATACCCTCGTTATATACCAATAGGTCTCCTGGTATCTGTTTTTCCTATGTATTTCTATGTATTCCACTTCTTCCATCTATCTCCCCTCCGTCTGTTACCTGTTCGATCTTTCCATTCTCATATCTTACCAGGAAAGAAGATGATATCGCATGTTCTTTGTAATGAAGGGGAGGGAGAGAGAGAGAGAGAGAGAGAGAGAGAGAGAGAGAGAGAGAGAGAGAGAGAGAGAGAGAGAGAGAGAGAGAGAGAGAGAGAGAGAGAGAGAGAGA
>JACEEZ010008640.1:22500-35000 GCA_016584305.1 Chionoecetes opilio
CTTTTGAGGCCCAAAACACTTTTATTTCAGGTAGCAGATCTCTAAATCTTTGGAGAAATTTACCTCTGCTTAACCACCTGACATCTGTATGCAACAACAGATCAGAGTGTTCTGCTTCACTTTCTTGTAACTGACTTCGAAAACAGGTCGCCTCTAAAGGGACTTCTGGCCGAATTGAATTTACAATTTTGAAAGAAATGTCCATGACTTCTGCCCATATTCAACATTTTACCACAAGTGCTTGTTGATGAATGAACAATGATAATTATAAAAAAGTCAGGAAATCTATCATCACCCTGCAAAGGGCAATGAACCCATTGGTTCGACCAATCATCGCTGGTGCTCCATCAGTTGTCTTTGATACGAGCTTGTTTACTGGCAACTGTGTCTTGTTGACAAAATCACTAAAAAAAGGGTGTGAAAAATGTCCTCACCTCGGGTTTTTCCTTTAATGGTAGAACCTTAGTAATTCCTCCTTTGTGCTCAGATCTTTGAACACCATTCTAATGAAAATGCACCAGTTGTGATGTATCGATCATGTCAGTAGTTTCATCAAACTGCAATGAAAAGAAGACACACTCACGTATGTCCTTGTTCAGTTGTTCACCCAAATCCTCAGCCATAAATTTCACAGCGCCTCATAACAGTGTTTCTTGATAATAAAACTTTTTTAATAGCAGACATAATTTCAGACTTGTTTTTGAAATTTTTCAAACAATGATTCTGCTGCTTCTAGAAAAGCCTCCTTGAATGTTTCTCCATCCTGAACGGTTTTTTGTGCTTTGCGAGTACTCGGCTCACCTTGAACGATGCAATGGTTGCTGCCTTTGATTTTAAAAGTCGCTCCTGTAAAAAGGGCTTGTTGTGCTGAAAGCTGTGCCTTTTTAGTTCTCGAATTTTCCTTTTTCGTAGCTCACTTTTGGGAGGAAAATCACTGTCATACTTCTTGTGAAGACTTTTGAAATGCCTTTCAAGTTTTCCCTTTTCTTCGCCAGTGCTGGGGATACATGACATATCAGACACACAAAACTTCGAATTGTTCATGGTAAAAAAATAATCTTCCCCCCACTCACTGTGAAAATGGTAAGTTTACTTTTTTTAGCACTCGATCAGCTCCAGCACTACTCTTTTTGGTCATTTGATGTCTAATAACCTGTTAAAAACCCTTTTCGAAAACGAAAACGTATTACAGGGGCGAGTTTTGCTTCAGCATAGTCACTGATGTGTACGGGGTTGGGACGCTGCTGTTCGCAGGAAAAAACGTAATTGTAAACAGCACTTTACAACTGATGTAATGCAAGTAAACTAAAATAAATGCGCTTTTTCCGCCCCTTAATATTGACTATGTGGAATTATTTCATTATTACGTGACTATTTCAAGCTGTCAAAAACATTTCTTTACGGGGCCCACTGACCCCAACACCCCTACCGTCCAACGTTGCTGAAAACTGTGGAGGCTTGCGGGGGGAAAAAGAGATGCCAATTAATATTTGCGTTGACACTTATCAATATGATTCACGGGTGTAGGGCAAGACACCCCCCAACTCGAGTAAACTTTTTATTTTAAAAAGTCATCAGTATTTTTAAAAATAAAAAAGCACACACTGGCCCTACAAGTAATGACAATTTATAAATCAGGTTTAACAGCAATCACCTATCACCTTCCTGTTACGAACGCGTACGGTTTCCCGTCCCACTGGTACGAAAAGCGTACGGTTCCTGTCCACTGGTCAGTTTCCGCCAATCCCCCCCAGGCTTAAAGGCTGCCAGTGCATGATAACACAGGAGTAGTCTGTCTTTATAAATAATTGTATGCAATGTATGGTGGTCAGACATGTCCATCATTATGAATATAAATATAACTTATTCCCAGAAAAAAAGAGAACTATAATAATCCAAGTATCATGAGTACTTGGATATGCTATTGCAGCTATTTGCATGGCAACTTCTGAAGGACGAATTATTAACAGGTACAGTAGTGTGATCGACATAAAACAGGCTTGTGATCGACCAGTCGATCGCGATCGACTGGTTGGCCACCCCTGCTTTAGTGAGTACAAGTACTACACTCTGTGCTGTTTTAGCATGTTTTAGTGAGTTCTTAAATGTGGAGGGGCTAGTGATAACCATCGGATAATTCGGAGTTTCGGCTAATTCGACCCAGGTCTGCTCCCAATTAGTTAGAATTAGAGAGGGTATGCTGTATACTGAATGAGATAATAGGAAGAATTGAAATGCCAGATAAAAGGATTTGATTATATAGGTGAATTATCGACTGACTGACAAGTGACCGATGCGGAAATTAATACTGCATACATGAGTTCAAACGCCAATACCAATGCTATCTGTAAATTCCTAATGTTTGCTTCCCCTTATATTCATCAGGATGGTGTTTCGTGTGTTTTCTCTTTCCTTGCCTTCCTCCTCCTCCACTCTGTTGCCCAGCTTTTCTTCCCTCCCTTCACCCTTTTGCCTGGCTGTGAACATAGTGTAAAAGCATCGATGGTAGTTTATTTTCTCCTTCCTCCACACTCCCTTTGTTGTGGGCGGGAAGACTTAAGCATCAAGAATGTACAGTTTTTAGTTAGACGTTAAAAGTTATGGTTTCAGCAAATGTTAGGTTGTGTGGAGAGAGAGAGAGAGAGAGAGAGAGAGAGAGAGAGAGAGAGAGAGAGAGAGAGAGAGAGAGAGAGAGAGAGAGAGAGAGAGAGAGAGAGAGAGAGAGAGAGAGAGAGACTTGTTTAAAAAAATGAGAGATTTAAAAGAAAACAAAAATTTAAGTGGGCTTTATGCCAAGGGGAGGCTATACTACTATTTTGAAAGCGAAAACTCCTAACTGACTCCACTGAATTATATCGAAACATCTGCAGCAAAATGACTAAACTTTGGACCGAAATCCCTTGCAGAGGACATCCATTTGTATACTCTATATCACATTATACACGGGATTCACATTATACACTCTAGAATGCCTGGTTAATGTAGATTATTCATAATCTTACTCTTATTTATCATTCATTATTGTTGCCGTTCACGAGGTAGTACAAAACCAAACCCCATGAAGAGTACATAATGCCCGCTTTTCTTTTTGTTTTCTTTTAAATCTGTACTTTCTTTTCACTGTTTACTTTTTGATAAAATCCTTGTTGCTGCAGCGAACTACTTTTACTGTTGCACATCCCAATATGTTATAGAAGGGCTAAAATAATTAATTGAAATCCTACTTTTCCGTTCCTAAGTTTAGTATTATCCATTCTGAGAAGATTATGTGTGGAAATTTATGTCACAAACACATATTTATTTGAGGTCTTACCTGTAGAAACCCATTGTCTATCTCATCCCGACACAATACCCCAACTAGTCAACTAACTAGGATACTTATCGGTGGATAGTAGGGTTGAATTATGTTGTAGGCTTATAGTAGACTGCAATGTCTTGTTATCCGAAGTGATCGTGCGTGATCGAGGCCGCCGGTGAAGGGCGGAGGCGGAGGCGTTATTGTGGTATCGGCGTCAGGCGGGTTTTCATAACCCAGTTATCCAAGACGCGGCAAGATATATCACTGTGTTGATATTGACACGTCCTATTGTTTTTAATACTTATATGTACAAAATGAACGTATGTACAATTCTTCTCATTATAATCAGAGAAGCACAGTCAAAGGTGTTATTAACGTAAGGGTCTGGAGTGAACTGATTCTCCGTAAGCGGGCGGCACCGATCGCCACCCTACCTAGCCACGTATACAAATTTCAGTGGCTAGTATCTAATGGGCGGCGGCCAATCAGCAGCCGTTTCAAATTAAGGTGCTAATATAAGGTGCAAATGCTTAATAACCACTGGGAATGTTCATTTATATTATCCCAGTACTTATCATTTACTTAAGTTACCTTAATTAATACCCATTACCATTATAATTATATATATATACATCCCTACGCTCCCCCTTTGATGAGCGGACAATACCTCCCTCACAAAGGGGGGAACAAAACCACCACTCTATCAATTATTGAGTGGGTGGTTGGTGGATAATTTCCACATTATATACTGCTCTTGATTATATTTTGTACAGATTTCTACTGTACGATAGATGTATGTAGGAACTTAATTATTTTTATAAATTGTACGTTGCAAGTTTTTCACAGCCAACACAGGATATTAAACTTTGCTCCTCAAACCTTTATTCACACATTCATCCTTCCATGCATCTGTAACACTTAATTAAATAAACACATCTAGAAATTATTTTTTTCATCAACTTCGTAAATTTACGTAGATTTGAACCCACTGATTTGCAAAGGTCATGAGGCAGTAATGGGTCACTTCACAATTGCACAAAGTTAACTTATTCAAAATTACGTTATTTATAGTGTCCTCATAATCAATATCGTGTTAAATAACTAGAATTTCATTAGACAATGCATATGTCAGTATTGAGACGCGCGAGTCAGCCAGTCACTTGATGACTGAAACCTCTAAATGACTCTAACTAAAAACCTCTAGCTAAAACCTCTAACTAGACCACTATATATAAACCTCTGAATATAAACCTCTGAAACCTCTAACTAAACCTCCTGACTGACCTTCCAATGATAGAACTCACATATGCTGCTGCTATAAGGCATTGCGGTGGATCTAAGTTAAGTAACGCCTGGGATTCATCATAAAGCCACTCCTCAATGTCATACTAAGGGAGTGAGACGATGAGAAAGAACATTAAAAAACCTTTAAAAACTCAAGGCATTCTAAAGTATTGGATAACATAGTTTTATTAAGTTCTGGGGCTCATATAAATACTTATGTCTTGTCTTCACCCACTGCTTAGAAATGCTTTGACTCGACCTCGAAGATTACTGGACGGTGGATCTAGGCTGAGTAACAGGGCTGGAATAGCAAATATACCGAGAAATAACATCGACTGAATGGACTTTAGGGGGTACAGGCAATGCAACAACCTCCCTCACAGCCTCCACTATCATCACTATTACTAATCTTTATGAAAATAATATCTAGACTTAAAAATAACCCAAAATTCTGGCTATGACTCGCACATCCTACGGAATTCTGACGTGTGTAAAAGTCATTTGAGTGCGTGTGAATGGGAGACTGATTAGATTCTGGCGATGATTTGAATAACGTAGAGGAAAGGGAAGCACTGAAACTTTATCCATTCAGGTTCATGGATTCATTTCGTTCTCTAAGGGTTTTACGAGAGGAGAAACCCATAAAAAACTTCGATGATTAAGAGGAGGAAGACGTGTGTGACTAAAGATATTACCAATGTTAATGAACGGGGAGCTTAGATTACGTCTGCTTATTCTTAACGAGGTGAACCAAAGAGCGGATAGTTTTGCAGGATGTAGAGAAGTTTAGGTTTAGTCGATATGAGTGGCTGCTTAATAACCACTTTGCTGTAAATCCCATCACTCCTACCACTACTAATAAGATCAATACATAAAGGAAGTATAGAGAGACATCATCACATAATTGAACTAGCTGGTTGAACGTACAAGTAAACCCTAAATATTATATTATACTTAAGCAATCAACGTTTCAATGAGTGTTTGTACTGTTTAATTGACCAGAAACATACATTTTCGTTGTTAAATCATTCGTTGTTATCTCATTCCCATTGTTAAATTGACCAGAAACACACCAGCGTAGCAGAAAGGCGTATAAAAAGTCACCAATCACCACCACTCTTCACCATCACCCATCACCATCATCACCATTCTCATCACTATTACATTGGACACACTGAACTACTTATCCCTTCCAAGATATACTAAGATAAGATACTTTGATCCAATCTAGACACTTGCAAGTACCAACGATAAGGTTATTGACTATACAAAGTGCCACCACGCCAGGATGAACCTGGTGGGAACCTGGTGGAATCGAACGCAGGGACGCTGCACGCAATCCCACAGCTCTACCAACCGAGCCACTCTGATGGGTTCCCTTCCAAGAAAGATTTATCCCTTTGAAAATGGTGGAGTCTGTCACCGAAATATTCAATGATTTATGCTGAGATGTTCAATAATGATAAAAGCAATAGATACTCCGTGTGAGCCCCCAGCCTACGAATAAACCTTTGCTTCTTGATCTATAAGTAGGCGATGATGATACATGACCCTGCCAAGAACACCTTTTACTACTACTAATGCTGCTACCACTACTACTACTACTACCACTACTACTACTACTACTACTACTACTACTACTACTACTACTACTACTACTACTACTACTACTACTACTACTTCTGGTGCTACTACTACTACTACTACTTACACTACTACTTCTAAAACTAATACTAATTTTGCTACCGCTGATGTTCGTGCTTTTACTACTGCTGTTAATATGCATATCACCACTGCAACTATAATCATCAGTTCATCACCATCACCAACACGACCACTACTTTTTCAAAATCCGAATATAGTATTATTATATCACCTACATACATTTTTCATCCAATAATACGTGTTTCCGTAAATTCACAACTACACATATTTGTTTCTACTGCATTCTCCACATTTTTTCCCGTCATTCCCTGGCCGCCTGAAGATTCTTGGTGCTCATTCAACATTACCTCTATGCACACGGACACAAATCCTTCTATATCTTCCCTGCTTCACTCCTTTCCTTCAAGCAAATCCTTCCGTCACCTTTGCAGATAACAAACCCTTCACGCGAGCTTTTCCCTTACCTTTTCCAAGCCCGTCAGGGTGGCAAGGTTGGTAGAGACGTGAGCTCGCAATGTGCAGCGTCCCTGTGCATTCGGTCAGCGGTTCGAGTCCGCCTAGTTCGTGCTGACGTAGCGGCGCTTTGTAGAGTCAATAACCTTGTGTTGGTACTTGCCAAGGTCTAGATAGGATGAAAATTTATCTACCTTTTCCCCCTTCCTCACCCTAAGCTTATTTAATTTGCTACGCTTTCTCGGGGTCTTAAGACCTTAACAAGATCATTTAGGAAGTCATGAAAAGTAAAAATCATGCGTGTATCTTCATCTTTAAGTTAAACACCCTTCGTTACGGTATGCTGAGACAGACTTGCTTACGGTCGTAACTCAGCAAGATAAGATAAGATTTTCATCCTATCTAGACACTTTGCAATTACCAACTACAATTTTATTGACTATACAAAGCGCCGCCACGTCAGCACAAACTAGGCGGACTCGAACCGCTGACCAAATGCACAGGGACGCTGCACATTGCGAGCTCACGTCTCTACCAAAACCTTGCCACCCTGACGGGCTCGTAACTCAGCAAAATACAACTAAATATTATACTAGAGGTACATTACATTCTTCCCTTTTCTTATTTCATCAGTGTTACACAAAGGCACTCGTTATTTTCAAGCTATATACATAAATATTTATGTGATATGCTGCTATAGTGAAGTTTTCTTTCATTACATCCGAAGATACGTTATGAGGTGAACCTCCATCATTTCTTTTGCTTGATTTGCATTGCTTATTGCTTCGTTCTCGTATCTGAACCGATGCCGCAAAGGTGAATCGCTGTCAGTCTTGCTCCGACCATTTTTTCCGCCAAATGCATCACGCAAGAGATTGATGAGTAAAGGGCTGACGCTGCGTGATGGGGGCTTCGTTCATACTTTTCAGGCAAGAGCAAGCTTATTGGACCGCTTGAAGTGTTTATTACTTTTTTTCCTTTTTTTTCATATACTTGTTGGACTTTATATAGTGTTTTCTTATCATTTTAGTATACTTTTTTATGGGGCGCTTACGTAAATGTAGTATCGAGGGAGTAGTTTCTGATATATGATGTCTTTTTGTTGCTAAACGTTCCTTTCAGTCAATGTTTAGTTTGGTTATTAGTAGTTTAAGAGTAAACAACAACAATAACAGTAACAATATCTCTAAAAAGATTACTTAAAACCACTCATGGTAATAATGGTGGTGATTGTGGTGGGCTTCTGGCCTCCCATCACCATCACCACCACCACCTTCAGTAGTGCTTGATGACAGGGCCTTAACCTCTCTCCTCTTACCACCACCACCACCACCATCACCCCCACCCACCACCACCATCACCACCATCACCATCCCCACCACCACCACCACCACCACCATCACCACCACCACCATCACCACCACCCCCACCACCACCACTACCACTACCACTACCACTACCACCACCACCACCACCACCACCACACTCCCAAACCACTACCACCACCATTACCACCACTACCACCACTACTACCACCACCACTACTACCACCACCACCACCACCACCACCACCATCATCACCACCACCACCACCACCATCACCACCACCATCACCACCACCATCACCACCAGCGTCAGGCGGGTTTTCATAACCCAGTTATCCACGACGCGGCGAGATATATCACTGTGTTGATATCAACACGTACTATTGTTTTTAACACTTATATGTACAAAATGAACGTATGTACAATTCTTCTCATTATAATCAGAGAAGCACAGTCAAAGGTGTTATTAACGTAAGGGTCTGGAGTGAACTGATTCTCCGTAAGCGGGCGGCACCGATCGCCACCCTACCTAGCCACGTATACAAATTTCAGTGGCTAATATATAATGGGCGGCGGCCAATCAGCAGCCGTTTCAAATTAAGGTGCTAATATAAGGTGCAAATGCTTAATAACCACTGGGAATGTTCATTTATATTATCCCAGTACTTATCATTTACTTAAGTTACCTTAATTAATACCCATTACCATTATAATTATATATATACATCCCTACGCTCACCCCTTGATGAGCGGACAATACCTCCCTCACAAAGGGGGGGAACAAAACCACCACTCTATCAATTATTGAGTGGGTGGTTGGTGGATAATTTCCACATTATATACTGCTCCTGATTATATTTTGTACAGAATTCTACTGTACGATAGATGTACGTAGGAACTTAATTATTTTTATAAATTGTACGTTGCAAGTTTTTCACAGCCAACACAGGATATTAAACTTTGCTCCTCAAACCTTTATTCACACATTTATCCTTCCATGCATCTGTAACATTTAATTAAATAAAAACATCTAGAAATATTTCTTTTATCAACTTCGTAAATTTATGTAGATTTGGGAACCCCCTGATTTGCAAAGGTCATGAGGCAGTAATGAGTCACTTCACAATGGCACTAATTAACTTATTCAAATTACGTTAAATTTTTAGGTCCTTTTTAATCAATAAACGTGTTAAATAACTAGATTTCATTAGACAATGCATATGTCAGTATTGAGACGCGCGAGTCAGACAGCCACTTGATGACTGAACCTCTAAATGACTCTAAAACTAAAAAACCTCAGCTAAAACCTCTAACTAGACCACTATATATAAACCTCTGAATATTAACCTCTGAAACCTCTAACTAAACTTCCTGACTGACCTTCCAATAATAGAACTCACATATGTTGCTGCTATAAGGCATTGCGGTGGATCTAAGTTAAGTAACGCCTGGGATTCACCATAAAGCCACTCCTCAATGTCATACTAAGGGAGTGAGACGATGAGAAAGAACATTAAAATCCTTTTAAAACTCATCTAATATACTATAAGAGTAGCTGTCTGTCTGTCTGTCTGTCTGTCTGTTTTGGGTAGCCGAATTTTTGTATTTTGTAAATTCAATTTTGATGAAAGTAGGCTCAAAAAATCGCAAATAAATCGTAGGTGGTAAGCGGCTTGGTCCCATGTCGATTGAATAATTTTGAAGGGGGTTTTGGGCTAAAAACACTTTTAGGAATATTAGATTACAGGAAAAACTCTGTGGTAACGTCTTGCCGTATTCCACAAACTCAGTAGACTCATGGACGTTGGTGTGCGTGTGTGCGTGTGTGTGTGTTGGAATCACACGGAACACAAAGGGTTGGAATCACACGGAACGTAGTCTACTCCGAGGCACTTTGACCAGTGACCAACGACAGCAACAAGACGATTGGAGTCTGCAATCACACGTTGTCTAATATATACTACTACTACAAACATCAATACATGGGTCCGAAGGGCCCACAAGCACTTGTGGGATTCTAAAGTATTGGATAATATTGTTTTATTAAAGTTTTGGGGCTCTTATAAATACTTACGTCTTGTCTTCACCCACTGCTTAGAAATGCATTGACTCGACCTCGAAGATTACTGGACGGTGGATCTAGGCTGAGTAACAGGGCTGGAATAGCAAATATACCGAGAAATAACATCGACTGAATGGACTTTAGGGGGTACAGGCAATGCAACAACCTCCCTCACAGCCTCCACTATCATCACCATCTTTATGAAAATAATATCTAGACTTAAAAATAACCCAAAATTCTGGCTATGACTCGCACATCCTACGGAATTCTGACGTGTGTAAAAGTCATTTGAGTGCGTGTGAATGGGAGACTGATTAGATTCTGGCGATGATTTGAATAACGTAGAGGAAAGGGAAGCACTGAAACTTTATCCATTCAGGTTCATGGATTCATTTCGTTCTCTAAGGGTTTTACGAGAGGAGAAACCCATAAAAAACTTCGATGATTAAGAGGAGGAAGACGTGTGTGACTAAAGATATTACCAATGTTAATGAACGGGGAGCTTAGATCACGTCTGCTTATTCTTAACGAGGTGAACCAAAGAGCGGATAGTTTTGCAGGATGTAGAGAAGTTTAGGTTTAGTCGATATGAGTGGCTGCTTAATAACCACTTTGCTGTAAATCCCATCACTCCTACCACTACTAATAAGATCAATACATAAAGGAAGTATAGAGAGACATCATCACATAATTGAACTAGCTGGTTGAACGTACAAGTAAACCCTAAATATTATATTATACTTAAGCAATCAAGGTTTCAATGAGTTTTTGTACTGTTTAATTGACCAGAAACATACATTTTCGTTGTTAAATCATTCGTTGTTATCTCATTCCCATTGTTAAATTGACCAGAAACACACCAGCGTAACAGAAAGGCGTATAAAAAGTCACCAATCACCACCACTCTTCACCATCACCCATCACCATCATCACCATTCTCATCACTATTACATTGGACACACTGAACTACTTATCCCTTCCAAGATATACTAAGATAAGATACTTTGATCCAATCTAGACACTTGCAAGTACCAACGATAAGGCTATTGATGACTATTCAAAGTGCCACCACGCCAGGATGAACCTGGTGGGAACCTGGTGGAATCGAACGCAGGGACGCTGCACGCAATCCCACACCTCTACCAACCGAGCCACTCTGATGGGTTCCCTTCCAAGAAAGATTTATCCCTTTGAAAATGGTGGAGTCTGTCACCGAAATATTCAATGATTTATGCTGAGATGTTCAATAATGATAAAAGCAATAGATACTCCGTGTGAGCCCCCAGCCTACGAATAAACCTTTGCTTTTTGATCTATAAGTAGGCGATGATGGTACATAACCCTGCCAAGAACACCTTCTACTAATGCTGCTACCACTACTACTACTACTACTACTACCACTACTACTACTACTACTACTACTACTACTACTACTTCTGGTACTACTAATACTAATACTACTTACACTACTACTTCTAATACTAATTTTGCTACCGCTGATGTTCGTGCTTTTACTACTGCTGTTAATATGCATATCACCACTGCAACTATAATCATCAGTTCATCACCATCACCAACACGACCACTACTTTTTCAAAATCCGAATATAGTATTATTATATCACCTACATACATTTTTCATCCAATAATACGTGTTTCCGTAAATTCACAACTACACATATTGTTTCTACTGCATTCTCCACATTTTTTCCCGTCATTCCCGGGCCGCCTGAAGATTCTTGGTGCTCATTCAACATTCCCTCTATGCACACGGACACAAATCCTTCTATATCTTCCCTGCTTCACGCCTTTCCTTCAAGCAAATCCTTCCGTCACCTTTGCAGATAACAAACCCTTCACGCGAGCTTTTCCCTTACCTTTTCCAAGCCCGTCAGGGTGGCAAGGTTGGTAGAGACGTGAGCTCGCAATGTGCAGCGTCCCTGTACATTCGGTCAGCGGTTCGAGTCCGCCTAGTTCGTGCTGACGTGGCGGCGCTTTGTAGAGTCAATAACCTTGTAGTTGGTACTTGCAAAGTGTCTAGATAGGATGAAAATCTTATCTTACCTCTTCCCTTCCTCACCCTAAGCTTATTTAATTTGCTACGCTTTCTCGGGGTCTTAAGACCTTAACAAGATCATTTGAGGAAGTCATGAAAAGTGAAAATCATGCGTGTATCTTCATCTTTAAGTTAAACACCCTTCGTTACGGTATGCTGAGACAGACTTGCTTACGGTCGTAACTCAGCAAGATAAGATAAGATTTTCATCCTATCTAGACACTTTGCAAGTACCAACTACAAGGTTATTGACTATACAAAGCGCCGCCACGTCAGCACGAACTAGGCGGACTCGAACCGCTGACCGAATGCACAGGGACGCTGCACATTGCGAGCTCACGTCTCTACCAACCTTGCC
>JACEEZ010008640.1:40000-47500 GCA_016584305.1 Chionoecetes opilio
TCCCTTCCCTTCCCCTTCCGCTTCCCATCTCTCCCTTCCCTCCATTCTCACTCCCTCCTTCCTTTTTCCTCCTCTCTGCCCTCTCCCTCGCCCTTCTCTTCCCTTCCCTCGCCCTTCCTTCTTGCCTCCTTGAACCTCCCAAACAACACTCACTAATTAGAAAACCTAGAAGTGAAATGATGTTCTTCGCTCGCAAAGGATATTCATAACTACACACTTTTTTTCTTATTATTATGTTACTTCTGTTTATTCATTCTAACATCACGTATAGTAGGGTCACTTAGGCGATTCGCTTCACATTAGTTGAGTTCAAGTACTTTTGAGGTCTTATCCTAAAGCTTGTTGTGCGCCTGAATCCGAAAATCGTAGTTTGGTCCCTCGTTAGGGCGGTACGTTTTCGCGCAATGTGGCATTTGGCATTTGGCATAAATTGGCAATTACAAATTGCGAAGTGAGAACCGACGTCCGTATCTGACCTCGTTTTGGACTCAAATTGAAGCTTATTAAGAAGTGTATAAAATGTTATTGAGTACTCCGTGGTTTGTCTCTGTTGTCGCATTACTGAGCTATACTGGAAATTAAGAGATAGTGGAAAAAAATGGAAAAATATACAAGGAATAATTTTTGGCCTTAATTTCTACATCAAAATCATGAAATGTTTCTGGCTGTATCTGTTTCTCATAAAGTCACTACCGTCTGTTATCCGAACATGGTACTTTTCTCTGACTGCCCTCATGGTCGGTTATTTTTATGCATACGGTATGAAATTTCGCAAATATAATGTAAAATTTCATTGCTATATTTTAGAAATTAGCTATAACCCGTAAAATAAAATGAAATTCATTATTATTCGCACATTTCCTGTCCAGGTGCTCGCAATGATCGTGTTGTCATTTGCGGTGGCATTCTTTTGCGGTCTCATTCGCATCATTCGGAAGTATCGGCTACGGCATCACAGCACCACAAGGACAGCCCAGCGGTCACGAAGAAGCCACGATATGCCTAAAGAGGTTGTGGTCTTCTTCGCCAGTCATAACGCCCTTTCACTCGCGAGACGCCCCAACTCACCACCGTCCTTTCCCGCACGTTTGTTCCAGATAAGATGGTGTAACGCACTGACAGAATCGAGGATACTGGCCAAGGAACTCTCTGACGTACGAAAGGGAAGGAATCGGACTGCGCAGCAAAGTCCATGGGAGGTCCTCATCGGTCAGCCTACCATACGATTCCAAAACGCTGGGCCAGTAAAGCCTAAAGTTTCAATCGGAGGGACGCAGGTGATTGTCACGGATCCTCGGACTTCACTTCGGGCGCCTCTGCTCGCCCTCCAACTCGACAGCCTCTGGCCTTCGCACCATCATCTCCAACTATGAGCTCTCCCTGTTCCCGTCTTGCCCTCTTTGAGCTACAAGTCCACCGACGGGCCACGACAAAAGTGCCCTGTCTCAGGTTCTAGAGAAGAGAACGCGGCGTCCTCCACGGCTCGCAAACCCCTTTCCTCTCTGCCCCCCCCCCCCCCTTGTCGGTGGGTTTGGGGGGGGGCTGGTCCTCGACGGGAATGGCTATCCTTCAGCGCGACCCCGTTTCCTCCCGGCTTCAGCAAACTTTAAGACCTGGTTGGATTCCCTCCTGCAGAGAGTTGCCAACTGTGTGTTGCTCGGAGTTGCACCATTGTCTTTGGACAGGTACGACATCGTCGCGTCCCTCAAAGACAAGACGAGGGAACAGCGAGCCCGAGGTGGAAGGATAGCAAGTAATCGACATCCCAAGCGCGACGAGATCAAAGCTGGAATGACCATGGGCTACCATCTTGTCGCACCAAAGCCAGACTGCTATACCTCTCCTTGCCTCCCAAATCCAGCACCATTCATGGATTACGCCGTCGTCTGCGCTTTGGCGCGACAAAGCCTGGCACGTCTGACCGACGAGCCAAGTTCGCTCAGAACAAGAGGAAGCGACACTAAGATGACTATATCATCTCTCCGATGTGCTCGACAAAGATTGGAGGCAACCTTAGTTTCCTCCGGACACTGACTGTCCTCGCCTCCTCCTCCGACACTTCCCCAAGATACTCTCCAACACGTGCCCCAGTGGCAAGACGACTTTCAACGTTCAGCTCATCCCGAGAACTTGCTCCTCACGCGATAGTGATCCGCTCCTTCCCATGCTCTGACTGGTTGCGACCCCACTTGCGCCCTCTTCAGGAAAGGCAATGTTGCAAGCCTTGGCCTGTGTTTCAGGCGGCCGACCCAGGCAACCCTCGACGCTTTGGGTACACTCATGAATGCCCTGGTCCGCTGCGCCAAGAGAGCCTGGAACGTGCTGTGCCCGATTCGTGAGCAGGGAATGTACGGATATAACCTGCTCTCTGCCCTACCCCCCAAAAAAAAAAAAAAAAAAACCGCAGGCGAGGTGTACGCCTTCAGAAAGAAGAAGTTGGAGTCAGCACTGGCCCCTCCGACAGTCAACGCCACACCCTCACATTATGCGAGCCCAGCTATATCCGTCGCTGGGAGGGGCTGTGAAAAGGAGTTGGTGACCCTCGACCGACCAGTACGGCTACGGACCAAACCTGGGCGCCTATCCCTTCCAACCTGCGTCCCGCCCCGCAAAGTATCATCGGATGGGATGCAGTGCGAATGCAAGACGAACTGCTCGACCAATCGCTGCCGCTGTCAACGCTCAGACTCCTTGTTCGGAGCTTTGCGATGCTCCCCCGAAGATTGTGCATCACGACGAGGAAGATGGCTATGAGGACGGTCGATGGCGTAACGACTAGATATTCGATTTTTTTCAACTGTGAACGCGCGCTATCGCAAGTAAGGGATTTTTTTGTGTTCTGTAATGTTATTTTCCAAAAATACGCGGAGGAGACTCGGTTTCGTTGTTTGAAAATTTTGTGTTCTGGATTATCTCGGGTCACTTCGGCGGAAAAAAGCTTTCGCTTCACCTTAGGTGAAGTGAAGTATTTTGAGGTCTTAATCCTAAGCTTTTTCATGAAATACCTGCTGTTCTCCCCAATAATTGTACCCACCCTTGCCAAATCGTTAATTAATATGTGTCCTATAGAACAATTGTTTGTTATGTTTACTTTTTTTAACTAATTAAAATTTAGTGTTTTAATTATTAATAACTCAGGCTTTAAGGAGGCCAAATTATTCCTTTTATATTTTCCCCCATTTTTTTTCCACTTATCTCTAAGTTCGCTTATAGATCGTAATCCGAACCGATACAAACCACGGAGTACTCATAACAGTTTAATGCACTCTTAATAGCTTCCATTTGAGTCCAAACGAGGTCTCTGATACTCTGTTCTCATTCCTGCATTGTAATGCCAATTTATTGCCAATTTGCCAAATTGCAAATTGCGCGAAAACTTACCGCTAACGAGTGACCCAACTTGGGTCTAACGATTTTCGGTTCAGCGGCAGCAATTATTAGGATAATACCCCTTCAACATACTTCCTTCAACCTAGTGAAGCGAAAGCCTTTGTTCCGCCCTAAGTGACCCGACTCGTATAGATTATACTAGTACACGTATATATATACAACTTCCTTTCTAAGTCTTAAGGCTCTCTAGATCTCTAAACATCATAATTATTCATTGAGAGAAAATCTAATACGAATTATCATAGACCTACTGTATTCTCTGGACTGCGTACGCGCAAGTGTTTTGGAAATGCCGTGCTGCATACCGGCCCCACGGAGGCGTCAGTTTCCCAAACGCTCGTTGAGTTAAACTGCACTACCGCATCGTCTCCGTAAGTGTGTTTTTTTTTGTTTTGTTATTACATCCGTGCACGTTTTTATTAGTGTGACATAAAGATTGCTAACCATTCAAGCCTGTGTGTCAAAATCCATTGTTCGTGCCCGTTACCTGGCACGTTTCGGTCCTAACATTCACATGTTGGTCCAATAAGTTTTGACCATGCACCTGCGTGAACAGGAGACTTCATGTAATCATGCCGATGTGAACGTACAACCTGGTGAACGACGGAGATTTGAGTTAACGGCAGGATTGGTCGCGTCGTGAAATTTATTCACAAGTTTCTTGAGTCCGCGGAGGCTGGTGAGTCCCCTCCCAGTTCGCTGTCTCTCTCACCAAGTAGTGTGCTCATATACCGTGGCTTTGGAAGGAGAAGGTGACAGGATGCCTGATTCAGGCTGCCCAAGCCCAAAGCGGCCATTACCAGAAGTGTCATTGTCATGCCTTGGGAGAAGACAAACCAGCTGGCCACATTGCGCTGTGCCAACGACCACTATTGTCTCGAGAAGGTGTACTTCTCAATGCATGTGCCCTGATTCACTGCTTTCCACTCTATTGACAGCAAGAAAGAACAGTGAAGTGCATGCCAAGCGTGAACAACAGTGCAAGTGTGTCTCGCAACCAACACAGACAAAAGAAAAAAGCTGACTGGTTGCAAGTAGTAGAAGGACTAAAGTAGGCCTGAGTGTTTTGTGTTATTGTTCATTAGAGTGTAGCTCACACACGGTGTAAGCGCTTTGTGTTGTTGTGGAGAAATTTGCGTTTGAGGGGAGTCGATGATCTCTGAGGGCTTTAATGGGAGATGAAAGGCTGTTGTTGACCCATTTCACTGGGTGATCTTTACTACTTCTAACTGTTGTTCTCGCTTTCCCTGAGCCTCAAACCTGCCTCCTTGTACAACACACGGGAGACAGGTTTTTTATAATGATGATGATGAGGTGTAAGCCTGGTATAGTTTAGTTTTATTGTTTGTTTAGTGTGTTAGCTAGTTTATTAATAGTTTTGTTATTTATGTACTGTTTGCCTGGGCATAGTGATTTTATTGTTTGTTAGTGTGTGGTATGTGTGTGGTATTCATCTTCTAGTTGTATTCATCTCGTTTTGTATTTTACAGGCTGGAACGCTCGTATGGCCCTGGCAGAGAGAGAGAGAGAGAGAGAGAGAGAGAGAGGAGAGAGAGAGAGAGAGATGGTAGAGAGAGAGAGATAGAGAGAGAGACCCCCCCCCCCTCTACCGTCCCTATCTTCGCAATCCGCCTTCCCAGCCTTAATTGGGATGACTTTTAAAACCGCTTATTTGCTCCGTGAAAGTCGATTTCTTCACGTTCTTTCCTTCCTTACTTAACTGTCGTGGCTGTAAAACCTTGGTTGTGGTAGTTGTAGTAGTAGTAGTAGTAGTAGTGGTAGTGGTGGTGGTGGTAGTGGTAGTGGTTAGAAAGAAAAATACCAGCAAGCTAAAGAAAACGTATGGTAGTCATTCATCATGAGATAGTGATGTCGATTTATCAAGCTGAAGTGACGGTGTTTAGCAGCAGTGTGAGTGATGGAGGTATTAGTGGGGGAAGCGAACTATGTATACTGGAGAGAGTTACAGGGCTGGGTGGATGGGTGGGTGGGTGGGTGTGGGTGGGTGGGTGGGTGGGTGTGGGTGGGTGGGTGGGCGGGTGTGGGTGTGGGTGTGGGTGTGGGTGTGGGTGTGGGTGTGGGTGTGGGTGTGGGTGTGTGTGGGGTGTGTGGGTGGGGTGTGTGGGTGGGGTGTGGGGGGTGGGGTGTGTGTGTGTGTGTGTGTGTGTGTGTGTGTGTGTGTGTGTGTGTGTGTGTGTGTGTGTGTGTGTGTGTGTGTGTGTGTGCTTCGTTTTTAATAGCCATTCTCTCTTCCTGTACATTATAATTATAAACTTAAAACAGCCATTAGATTACTATTAAATTAGCAATATCTCAGGCACGTAAAGTAAGCTATTATTATTTATATAACGTAAATATTGCTAATGTAAAATTACTAACATGTTTAAACGAGTTACAAAACGAAAACAACTTTACTTTTCACTGAGATGATGGCATGATGATGGAGGAGGAGGAGGAGGAGGAGGAGGAGGAGGAGGAGGAGGAAGATGATGAATATGAAGAAAAATAGGAGGAAGAGGAAGTTCTAAAGGTGTTGGGGAAAGGGAAGGAGGCGAGACAACGAGATAAGAGCAGCAGCAGCAGCAGTAAGACGCGCCAATATTGGAAATTTATTGAGTTATGTTGAGAGTGAAAATTGCTTGTTTGTCGCAATGATGGATGGAGCGAGGTGGTGTGAAGAGTTGCGCTTTGCTGCTAACGCTTGATGCTTAACGTTGAAGAGGCGTGGGCCGTAATCATAAAAATAATAATAATGGTAATACAGCTAAGTATTAATTATCCGACCTTGGGGGGACCGAAGGTAGGTCGGATAATTGGAATAGTCGGATGTTCGGATATCACAGTAACCATAAACGTAAGGACAAAATGGTATAGAACATAAAAGATGTAGCTCTTGAAGGCCGATCCAGTGGTATACGCGAAAGTAAAATTCATGCATAAATAAAGCCACAAATCAATGTTTTCTAAAAACTAAAAAAAACTAAGTAAAATAAATGGCCAAAACAAGACACAATGTGGTGGTGAAAAAAGTCGGTTGTTTGGACAAGTCGGATGTTTGGAGGTCGGATGTTGGGAATTTGGCTGTAATAGAAATAATGATAATAATAATGTTACAATAATAGTTTGTACGTACTTTTGTGTGTGCACAGGGGTACTTTACTGTCCAGTGTTCGCCATATAAATGTGTATATATAATAATAAAGAATACAATTTAGTCCTTACGTACATTTCTTTGGTTTAGGAAATGAATCGAGGTATTTTTATTGATCTCACGCAATTTTGTTTAGCGCTTCAAAGTAATAAAATCAATGGTACGTCCATGTAGTGTGTTTATTTCTGCGTTTTGACCGACTTTTATTATCTGTCTCATATTTTCCTACTGAATCACAACCTTCCCTTCACAGCAAGATTTCAGTAGAGTTTCGTTAAGAATTCAATTATGAAATATAAACCATCTGAAATTTACAACAGTTTAACCTTTTTTTATGGTTTGCGATTAATCCTGCTCCTTTTTTTATGGTTTGCGATTAATCCTGCTCCTTTTTTTATGGTTTGCGATTAATCCTGCTCCTTTTTTTATGGTTTGCGATTAATCCTGCTCCTTTTTTATGGTTTGCGATTAATCCTGCTCCTTTTTTCATCTTTGTTTTTTCTCCTATTTAATCACGACCTTCAATGCAAAATTCCTGCCTTCGAGCGTGAACAATATTGCAGTCACACATTGATACCTTTATTGCCTCATATTTCATGATGCTGCAGAATAATCACCTTTAATATCTCAACGGAAGGAGCTATTCACTATTTTTCCTATAAAGTACTTTATTGAACATAAAGTAGGCTACTTTATCGAAGCCAGGATCGTGTTTTCATTGTATGCCGTTCGCTTCTGTGTTATGAATGGAAACTGGAAAAGCGTAGGTTTAAAAAATCAATCGGGAGAAACTGGATCACAAATAGGGTGGTAAATGATTGGAATGGACTCAGTCGTCAGGTAGTTGGTTAGTGCGGAGTCGATAGGGAGCTTTAAAAGGAGGCTGGACAGTGTTGTGGATGGGGATGAAAGGTGGATGTAGGTAGTGTTAAGTAATAGGAACTACCACGTGTAGGTCT
>JACEEZ010008640.1:57500-67500 GCA_016584305.1 Chionoecetes opilio
GAGATTCCTTAAAAATAAATAACTTTAGAGACATATCTTTAGGTAAATCTAGTTACTTTTGTATATATTTATTTATAACTACTATTGACCCTCCTAACACTGTACAAAACTATGATATAAATATATAGAGAATACACTAGAGCGTTTCATTGTATTCGTCGCGACTCATCATATTCACCTATTAGCTAAGAACAGACAGGCTGCGTAAAGTAACATGTAAGCCTTTCTTCCTTAAATTGATACACACTTGCCGTTGTTACTTTATATTTTAGTCTAATTCAGGCATCAATGCTTATAGGCCAACGCTGTGTGTATTTACCTAGTTGTATGTATAGTATTACGTTGTATGTGTATTGTATTACCTAGTAGTGTGTTAGTGTACGTGTGTGTTTACCTATTAGTACATCTTAAAAGGTTCACTCTACATTGATCTTTTCCTCTTCTTCTTCAGGCGGCCTGTTCGACCCTCAGGATGAGCGTCAGGAGGTGGCCTTCAGGTACGCCGTGGACGCCATCAACAGTGATCGCAAGCTGCTGGCCCACGCGCGGCTCTCCACCCATATCGAAGTCATCCCGCCCAACGACTCCTTCAGGGGATCCAGGAAAGGTTAGGACGGCCCACCAGCTCTGATCGGTCATTACCAGCCTTATTCTGCAGCGTCCCTTCTGATGTATTATTTTAGCATTTTCGACTGTTTTCCTTTATGAATATAAACAAAGCGTCCCTTCTGATGTAGTGTCTATAAGTTTTCTACTGTTTTTCTAGGTGAATATTAACAAGGCATATCACTAAAATGGCTGTTTCAAGAGTGACTTAATAGATAACGTGTGAATTTCTTGTACTTTATCCTCTAAATGTCTGATATTGGCCGGTCTTCGCTTCAGTGTGCTCCCTTCTGAAGTCTGGCGTGGCAGCTATCTTCGGGCCACAGTCAGGCCAGACCTCCGCCCACGTGCAGTCCATCTGTGACGCCCTGGAGGTGCCGCACATAGAGAACAGGTGGGACTTCAGGCTGACTCGCGACGCTTACTCCGTCAACCTTTATCCGCACCCGTCCACGTTATCCAAGGTGAGGATCCCTTCTTGTTGTGACGTGGGAATAAATAGAAGGGAGAAATATAGAAGAATGGAATTAATAGAAAAAATTAAGCATGGGATGAAGATAGATTGATTAGTATGTGAAAAAAGGGAGGTGGTGGTAAGATAAAAGCGGCTCCCCCTAACTGGATAGGGGACCATAAATATCCCCAGGTCGGATGGACTCAAATGTAACGACTCGAGGTGTCTTGATATTTCCTCTAACTTTCTCTCCTTCCTCTAATTTCCTCTAACTTCTGCAACATTCGCGGTCTTAGATCTAACTTTCAATCTGTGGAACATCATCTCTCCTCCTCTAAACCTCATCTTCTTTTCCTCACTGAAACCCAGTTGTCTGTGAGCACTGACAGCAGTCCATTTTCTGTCTCTTCTTACTGTCTCTATTCTCATTTTCAATCCAAAGCTGGCTGTTGCGTATATGTGCTCAACGACATCACTTGCTCTCGTGCCCACGGTCTTGAATCTTCCGAATTTTCTACCATATGGCTTTGATTTCAATGTCACTCTCTTACTAAATTCATCTGTGTTGTATATCTCTCACCTAACTCCTCGGACTATGTAAAATTCTTCGACTATCTAGCATCAAAAGTGGAGCACATCTCATTTCATTTTCCTTTAGTAGAAATTTATATCCTTGGGGATTTCAATGTTCACCACCAGCATTGACTATCATCTTCTTTCACTGACCAACCTGGTGAACAAGCCTACAACTTTTCTATCCTCCAAGACCTAGAGCAGCTGGTGCAGCACCCTACCCGTATTCCTGACCGCCTTGGAGACACGCCCAACATTTTTGAAATTTTCCTAACTACTAAACCTTCTGTTTACTCTGTGAAACTATTCTCTCCGTTGGGTTCCTCCGATCACAATCTTATTTCTGTAACCTGTCCTATCGCTCCGGTGCCGCCTCAGGACCCATCTAAGCGGAAGTGCTTCTGGCATTTTAACTCAGCTAAGTGGGAAGATCTAAGGCAGTACTACACTGATTTTCCATGGAATGATTACTGCTTCCATGTCAAAGACCCATCTCTTTGTGCAGAGCGCATAACTGAGGTCATAGTCTCTAGCATGGAGGCGTACATTCCGCACACTTTCTCTAATCCTAAAAGCCGTCAATCTTGGTTTAATTATGCTTGTTCTCATGCTGTCCAAGATAGAAAAGCGGCTCACAGACGGTACCGTAACCATCCATCTCCTTTTTTTTTTTTTTTTTTTTTTTTCACATCACACAGGACTGGCCAAGGACACACAAAAGATGGGTAACACAAATCCCGCTTAGTTGCCAGTCCCTATAAAGAGGACAGTAAGAGAATATTATAAAAGAGAGGGGTGTGCCAATTTAGTTCGGGAGGTGTCTTGTTACTCTTCTTTTGAAAAGATTTAAGTCATAGGAAAGTGGAAAAATAGAAACAGGAAGAGAGTTTCAGAGTTTACCAGTGAAAGGGATGAAAGAGTAAAGATACTGATTAACTCTTGCATTAGGAAGATGGACATAATAGGGATGAGAATGAGTAGAAAGTCTTGTGCAGCGGGGCCGCGGGAGGGGGAGAGGCATGCAGTTAGTAAGTTCAGAAGAGCAGTGAGCATGAAAATAACGGTAGAAGAGGGCAAGAGAAGCAACATTACGTCGGTGATTTAAAGATTGAAGACAGTCAGTCAGAGGAGGGGAGTTGATGAGACGAAAAGCTTTTGACTCAACCCTGTTTAGGAGACCTGTATGAGTGGATTCTCCCCAAACATGTGAGACATACTCCATACATGGGCGGATAAGGCCCCTGTAGAGAGCAAGCAATTGGGAGGGGGAAAAAAAGGACGCAGACGCCACAGGACACCTAACTTCTTAGAGGCTGTTTTAGCAAGAGATGAGATGTGGGATTTCCAGTTCAGATTTTTAGTAAAGGATAGTCCTAGAATGTTCATTGTAGAAGAAGGAGACAGTTGAGTGTCATTGAAGTAGAGGGGATAGTTATCTGGTAGGTTTTGTCGAGTAGATAGGTGAAGAAATAGGGTTTTTGAGGCATTGAACAAAACAAGGTTTGCTTTGCCCCAATCAGAAATTATAGCAGATCAGAAGTTAGGCGCTCGGTGGCATCTCTCCGTGAATCACTTAGTTCCTGTTGAGTTGGACGTCTAATAAACGACGTTGAAAAATGCAGGGTAGAATCATCAGCGTAGGAGTGCATAGGGCTTTGAGTTAGACTTAGAAGATCATTAATGAATAATAGAAAGAGAGTGGGTGATAGGACAGAACCCTGGGGAACACCACTATTGATAGATTTAGGAGAAGAACAATGTCCGTCTGCAGTAGCTGCAATAGAACGGTTGAAAGGAAGCTTAAGATGAAGTTACAGAGATAATGATAGAAACCGAATGAGGGTAGTTTGGAAATTAAAGATTTGTGCCAGACTCTATCAAAAGCTTTTGTTATGTCAAGGGCAACAGCAAAAGTTTCACCGAAACCCCTAAAGGAGGATGACCAAGATTCAGTTAGGAAAGCTAGAAGATCGCCAGTAGATCGCCTTTTACGGAAATCGTACTGACGATCAGATAGAATATTGTGAGCAGATAGATGCTTAAGAATCTTCTTATTAAGTTTAGATTCAAAAACTTTAGAAAGGCAGGAAGTCAAAGCTATAGGACGGTAGTTTGAAGGATTAGAACGGTCACCCTTCTTAGGAACAGGTTGGATGTGAGCAAACTTCCAACAAGAAGGAAAGGTGGAAGTAGATAGACAAAGACGGAAAAGTTTGACCAGGCAGGGTGCAAGCACAGAAGCACAGTTTTTGAGAACAATAGGAGGGACTCCGTCAAGACCGTAAGCCTTCCGAGGATCTAGGCCAGAAAGGGCAAAAAAAACATCATTACGAAGGATCTTAATGACAGGCATAATATAGTCAGAGGGTGGAGGAGAAGGAGGAACAAGCCCTTCATCAACCAGAGTGGAATTTTTAGCAAAGGTTTGAGTGAAGAAAAGCGAAGAGTTCAGCTTTAGAAATAGATGAGACAGCTGTGGAGCCATCTGGGTGAAGCATAGGAGGGAAAGATGCAGAAGAAAAATTGCTAGAGATGTTATTTGCTAGATGGCAAAAGTCACGAGAGGAATTTGATTCAGAAAGATTTTGATATTTTCTATGAATTAAAGAGTTTTTGGTAAGTTGAAGTAAAGATTTGGCATGATTACGGGCAGAAATATAGAGGGCATGAGTTTCAGGAGATGGATGCTTACGGTACCGTTTGTGAGCCACCTCTCTATCTCGGACAGCATGAGAACGAGCAGAGTTAAACCAAGGTTGACGGGCTTTAGGATTAGAGAAAGTGTGTGGAATGTACGCCTCCATGCCAGAGACTATGACCTCAGTTATGAGCTCTGCACAAAGAGATGGGTCTTTGACATGGAAGCAGTAATCATTCCATGGAAAATCAGAGTAGTACTGCCTTAGGTCTTCCCACTTAGCTGAGTTGAAGTGCCAGAAGCACCTCCGCTTAGGTGGGTCCCGAGGCGGCACCGGAGCGATAGGACAGGTTACAGAAATAAGATTGTGATCGGAGGAACCCAACGGAGAGAATAGTTTCACAGAGTAAGCAGAAGGGTTAGTAGTTAGGAAAAGATCAAGAATGTTGGGCGTTTCTCCAAGGCGGTCAGGAAACCTGACCGTTCCAAACCAAGGCGATTCCTGAAACTCATGCCCTTTATATATATGCCCGTAATCATGCCAAATCTTTACTTTAACATACCAAAAACCCCTTCATTTATAGAAAATGTCAAAATCTTTCTGAATCGAATTCCTCTCGTGACTTCTAGCATCTAGCTAATAACATCTCTAACAATTTTCTTCTTCATCTTTCACTCCTATGCTTCTCCCAGATGGCTCCACAGCTGTCTCATCTATTTCTAAAGCTGAACTCTTCGCTCAAACCTTTGCTGAAAATTCCACTCTGGTTGATGAAGGGCTTGTTCCTCCTTCTCCTCCGCCCTCTGACTATATTATGCCTGTTATTAAGATCCTTCGTAAAGATGTTTTCTTTGCCCTTTCTGGCCTAGATCCTCGGAAGGCTTATGGTCCTGACGAAGTCGCTCCTATTGTTCTCAAAAACTGTGCTTCTGTGCTTGCACCCTGCCTGGTCAAACTTTTGCGTCTTTGTCTATCTGTTTCCACATTTCCTTCTTGCTGGAAGTTTGCTCACATCCAACCTGTTCCTAAGAAGGGTGACCGTTCTAATCCTTCAAACTACTGTCCTATAGCTTTGACTTCCTGCCTTTCTAAAGTTTTTGTATCTATACTTAATAAGAAGATTCTTTAGCATCTATCTGCTCACAATCTTCCATCTGTTCGTCAGTACGGTTTCCGTAAAGAGCTATCTACTTGCGATCTTCTAGCTTGCCTAACTGAATCTTGGTCATCCTCCTTTAAGGGTTTTGTTGAAACTTTTGCTGTTGCCCTTGACATAACAAAAGCTTTTGATAGAGTCTGGCACAAATCTTTAATTTCCAAACTACCCTCATTCGGTTTCTATCCTTCTCTCTGTACCTTCATTTTAATTTTCCTTTTAAACCGTTATATTACAGCTACTGTAGACGGACATTGTTCTTCTCCTAAATCTATCAATAGTGGTGTTCCCCAGGGTTCTGTCCTATCACCCACTCTCTTTCTATTATTCATTAATGATCTTCTAAGTATAACTCAAAGCCCCATCAACTCCTACACCGATTATTCTATTATGTATTTTTCAACGTCGTTTACTAGACGTCCAACTCAACAGGAACTAAGTGATTCACAGAGAGATGCCACCGAGCGCCTAACTTCTGATCTTTCTATAATTTCTGATTGGGGCAAAGCAAACCTTGTGTTGTTCAATGCCTCAACAACCCAACTTCTTCACCTATTTACTCGACAAAACCTACCAGATAACTATCCCCTCTTCTTCAATGACACTCAACTACTCCTTCTACAATGAACATTATTTGACTGTCCTTTACTAAAAATCTGAACTGGAAATCTCACATCTCATCTCTTGCTAAAACAGCTTCTAAGAAGTTAAGTGTCCTGCGGCGTCTGCGTCCTTTTTCTCTATCTCCCAATTGCTTGCTCTCTACAAGGGCCTTATCCTCCCATGTATGGAGTATGTCTCACATGTTTGGGGGGGATCCACTCATACAGCTCTGCTAAACAGGGTTGAGTCAAAAGCTTTTCGTCTCATCAACTCCCCTCCTCTGACTGACTGTCTTCAATCTTTAAATCACCACCGCAATGTTGCTTCTCTTGCTATTTTCATGCTCACTGCTCTTCTGAACTTGCTAACTGAATGCCTCCCCCCCTCCAGCGGCCTCGCTCCAGATGACTTTCTACTCATTCTCATCCCTATTCTGCCCATCTTCCTAATACAAGAGTTAATCATTATCTTTACTCTTTCATCCCTTTCACTGGTAAACTCTGGAACTCTCTTCCTGTTTCAATTTTTCCACCTTTCTACGACTTAAATCTTTTCAAGAGAAGAGTAACAAGACACCTCCCGAACTAAATTGGCCCACCCCTCTTTCTTTACTCTCTTACTGTCTTCTTTATAGGGACTGACAACTAAGCGGGCTTTGTGTTACCTCTTTTTGTTGTGCCCTTGGCCAATCCTTTGTGATGTAAAGAAAAAGAAAAAAAGAAGCAAAGATTATCTCTCTCTCTCTCTAATTTCCTAATCACACTGTATTAGGAACGTGCAGAGGCTATCGCGGTGGCCCTCGTGACCCCTAAATATTATAACACAATCACACTATTTTTTTTTTACTTCTCCGCAAAATTCAGCCGGTAGAACATACGCTAAACATTTATTATAAGAGAAATTCAATACATTTATTTCCATATATACATAACAAGCATAACTTTCTCCCCCTTTCTAACTTTCTCCTTTTGACGTATGTTGGGAACCTGCTTGTTAAACGTTCAGGCACAGTCACACTACCAACTGTTGTTCTTTTCCGCAAGATTTAGTCGGTAAAATACACGCTTAACAATTTCTAGAGGAAGAGAAATACAGCTATTTACTATTATTTTATTTTTGTTGTTATTATTAGCTGTTCTTATGCAAAATGAAGCCGGTATAATACACGCTTAACATTTTATAGAAGAAAAATATGATATAATTACCTCCATATATACACAACAAGGATCATTTTCTCCCCAAGGCCTACATGGACGTACTGATGACGCTACGATGGCGTAAGTTCTGTGTTATTTACCAAAACAACAACGGCTTAGTGAGGGTTCAGGAACTGCTTAAGAACGAAACATGGCAGATCACCCTCAGGCAACTCCCGTCTACTGATGATTACAGGTGAGACTCTAGAGGCGACCTAAAGCTTCTGGGGCTCGGGACTTAGTTTCTGTTCTTCTTTTGTTCGAGGAAACCCTACAGAATAACTCAGAGGTATTTTGCCCAATATAGAGGTGACCTAAGGCTTCTGGACTAGGGACTTCTATAATGTTTTCTTCTTTTGCTCGTGGGAAACCTACTGAACATATCATTGTCTACAGGTGAAACCATATATATGCTTATATAGAGAGAGGCGGCCTTTGGCTTACTGGATTAGGGACTTAGAGTAGTTTTTTTTTTCTTTGCTCAAGGGAAGCGTACACAACAAATCATTGACTACAGGTGAGACCCTATAGAAGCGACCTAAAGCTTCTGGGCTACGGGACTTGGAGTTTTTTTTGTTCTTTGCTCGAGGGAAGCTTACAGAACAAATATTGAGTGTTTTTAGGCAGAATCAAGACCAAGCCAAGGGTACACGGCGGGAAATGACGTCTTCGTTATGTGGCGGCACGTGCGGTCAACAAGTTAGGCAAACACTCGTTTTTGTGGCGGCGGCAAAATAACCGCCTTTAATCACATCGGAATATTTTATCATCAATGGTATATGTGAATGATAATAAGCCTGTTGTTTATTGCAGGACGAATTATTTCCCTCGTACAGTAAGTCTAATGTCATTTTTCTCATGTATGTATTGACTCTGTTGTCGTGGGCTGCGCTAAAAATAAGTTTCCTGCCTTCTCTTTCTCCTGAGTGGGCGTTGGAAGGGTCGTAGGGTTGTATGAGGCACCGAGAAGACTTATGCCGTTATTCCCACACACCGATCCGGGACGAGGAGTGGAGAAGCCATGAATAAATTACACTTTTAAACGTGTAAAACTGAAAATTCCTGCCTTATAAATGCTTGAGAATAGTCTGTATGAATGATCTAAGTACCTTAACATCCTTTTGAAGTTTCTATTTGCGCCTCAAGAGTGTTACGGATGACTTAGTGATCGAGGCAACATCGGTACACGTAAAAAATGTTGTTTATTTACCCTTATAGTTGCATGGTATTGATATTCGATTGTGTGTTTCATAGGTTTATATGATTTAATGTTGGGGTTTCCATTTACGTCCTAAGAGTGATACAGATGACTTAGGTGAGCGAGGCAACATAGGAGCTCGAAAAATGTTGTTTATTTACCTTTATAATTGCATGGTAATGATCATAGATTGTGTGTTATGGTTTGAGCAGGTGACATAAGACTGTAGCAAAATACATAACACATCAAACCTGTGGCTTGATCTGACCCAGAGAACACATGCCCGTAGGCGAGAAGGGTCGGGTTGCCAGATACACTATAGGTCATCACTACAAGACTAGTGTTCACCCTTGCGTCATCCTTTTCCCCGTCAGACCCATGCTGAAGGACGCTAAGAAAGGCGGAGTGACCCACGTTGTGCTGGACGTCGAGCCGGACAAGATCTTCACCGTCCTTAAACAAGCGCAACAGATTGGCTTGATGACATCTTACCATAACTACTTCATCACTTCTCTGGTCAGTCCTGCGGCGCTGCAATGACTCTGTGTAACCCCCCCTTTGCTTCAGTCTTCGTGGTATCAAGTCAGGATTAATATTTTTAACATGGAACACTCTATCTTAGCATTATATTAGCAGTTTGTTTATAACACCACTCTTGTTTGTCTTTGCCATTCACTTAACTTACAATTATTAGTGTTGTTACCCTAAAGAGATGCAGGAACTATTTCAAAAGCCTGTACATTCATTGCTATTTTCAATACGTTTATGCATAGGTGTGTTAGAGTATAAATATAATACCTTATAACTTCAAACACATTGTAATTTATAGTTTATCTAATTTATTCATGTCCTTCCACCTGTCCACGAAGACTTCCATCACCCTCTTAACACCTGGTAGCCTAAATTAGCACTTATATGACATTCTCACTAAATAAACCTTAATTAACATGAGTACATGTTAACACACAGCTCCTCTTTATCCCTCCTTCTTTACCCTCTCCCTGTCCCTCATCTGTCCCTACCCTATCCTCTCCCCTTTTTTTCCACCTCGTCCACGCCGCGCAGGACCTACACACGGTGGATCTAGAAGACTTCCGCCACGGGGGCACCAACATCACCTGCCTGAGACTCGTGGACCCGGAGAACGCCTTGGTGCAGCGCGTTATCCAGGACTGGCTCTTCGGCGAGCTGCGATACGGCCGCACCGTCGACACCCCTACATCATCCCTACAGGTAAGAGCAATAGCTAAGGGTATCTAAGGGTGATAGTAATAAGTTTGGTAATAATATATAGTAAGGTAATGGCAATATCTAGGGCGGGTATAGGTATAAATAAAACAGGAACTACCACGTGTAGATCTCATGGCCTCTTATAGGTTCTTTATTTTCTTATGTCCTTATGTTCTTATAGGTTAGGGAGGGAGAGTTAGGTTAAGATTTAGTTGGTTACTTAGGTTAGACAGTTGCCAAATACCTCACCCCTATACTGGGTAAGAGGTATATAAGGGTATCTAAGGCTGAGGATAATAAGGCTGGTAATAATAGATATAATAAGGGCAAATAATAGTTATAAGA
>JACEEZ010008640.1:80000-175000 GCA_016584305.1 Chionoecetes opilio
GTGGGGCCAGAAGGACGTGAGTTCTAGCTGTGGGAGTCAGTGGCAGCGGGACCTTGGTGTTGGTCGTTCACGCTCTCCCCGCGCCTCCCGGCCTTGAGGATCTATCTGCTAGCGTGCCTACTTATCGCCTCTGCCTTGTACTCTGTTAATTGTATCAGGACTTTATTCAGTAATTGCAAGAAAGGAATCAGAAGTGTTTCCTTCGCCTGTGTTGATAAAGACTCGCCTACACTCACATACCGAACCTTTTCGTGTGTTTATACGTCAAGCAGCGGTTTGTAACGCCTGTCAGCCTCACAGGGTCACCTGGAGTGTGTGGTGGGGCCAAGGGCGTAACATATCTATCTATCCATGCACTAAAACCTCTATCCCTTCTATCTATCTATTTATCTATGCACTAAAACCTCTATCCCTTCTATATATCTATCTATTCATGCACTAAAACCTCTATACCTTCTATCTATCTATCTATCTATGTACTAAATCCTGCCTCACCCCCACCCAGGCCGCGCCGTATACCATGCTACGAGAAACCTCCGAGCAAATGACTGGCAACGATCGCTACGAGGGATTCTGTGTCGATCTGATCCACGAAATATCAGAAATCCTCGGTTTTAATTACACCATCAAGATTGCAGACGACGGGCGGCACGGCAAGTTTGATAAGAATCTTGGCAGGTGGAACGGCATGATTGGAGAGCTTCTAGACCAGGTGAGAGGGTGTTAGAGGACGCTAGAGGGAGAAAAAGGTTTAAAATATAGGAGGAGTTACAGATAATAGGGTAAAATCGAACCTAGGGGGAGAAAAAGACATAAAATACAGGAGTAGTTATATAATATCGGGCAAAATCGAACCCTAAAGGGAGAAAGAAAGACTTACAATATAAGAGGAGTTACAGAATATAAGGCAAAATCGAGCACCAAAGGGAGAGAAAAAGACTTAAATTACAGAAGGAGTTACAGATAATAGGGTAAAATCGAACCCTTGAGGGAAAAAAAGGCTTAAAATATAGGAAGAGTTTCAGAATATAGGGTAAAATCGAACCCTTGAGGGAGAAAAAGACTTACAATATAGGAGTTACAGAATATAGGAAAAAATCGAGCCCTAGAAGGAGAAAAAAAAGTCTTAAAATGATGGCTTTTGGACCAGGTAAAAAGATGGGTACTACTTAAAAAAAAAAAAAAAAAATCCAGAAAAAATGGCACCGGAAAAAATGACATAGGAAAAAATGACACATGAAAAAATAACACAGGAAAAAATGACACAGGAAAAAATGACAAGGAAAAAATGACACATGAAAAAATGACACATGAAAAAATGACGCAAGAAAAAATGACATGAAAAAATGACATGAAAAAATGACACATGAAAAAATGACACATGAAAAAATGACACATGAAAAAATAACACAGAAAAAAATGACACAGGAAAAAATGACACAGGAAAAAATGACAGGAAAAAATGACAGGAAAAAATGACAGGAAAAAATGACACAGGAAAAAATGACACAGGAAAAAAATGACACATGAAAAAACACGGAGAAATGGCACAGGAAAAAATGGCACAGGAAAAAATGACACAGGAAAAAAATGACACAGGAAAAAATGACACAGGAAAAAAATGACACAGGAAAAAATGACCAGGAAAAAATGACACATGAAAAAATAGGACACAGGAAAAAAATGGCACAGGAAAAAATGGCACAGGAAAAAATGACACAGGAAAAAATGGCACAGGAAAAAATGACACAGGAAAAAATGACACAGGAAAAAATAGCACAGGAAAAAATGGCACAGGAAAAAATGGCACAGGAATAAATGACACAGGAAAAAATGGCACAGGAAAAAATGACACAGGAATAAATGACACAGGAAAAAATGGCACAGGAAAAAATGGCACAGGAATAAATGACACAGGAATAAATGACACATGAAAAAATGGCACAGGAAAAAATGACACAGGAACAAATGACACAGGAACAAATGGCACAGGAAAAAATGACACAGGAAAAAATGGCACAGGAAAAAATGACACAGGAACAAATGGCACAGGAAAAAATGGCACAGGAAAAAATGACACATGAAAAAATGACACAGGAAAAAATGACACATGAAAAAATGACACAGGAGAAAATGGCACAGGAAAAAATGACACAGGAAAAAATGACACAGGAAAAAATGGCACAGGAAAAATTGACACAGGAAAAAATGGCACAGGAAAATATGGCACAGAAAAAAATGACACAGGAAAAAATGACACAGGAAAAAATGACACAGGAAAAAAACAGCACAGGAAAAAATGTCAAAGTTTGGTGTAGGAAAAAATGGCACTTGAAGAATATACCATTTTATTTCTGTGCCATTATTTCTTGTGCCAGTTTTTATGTAGCCTGCCAGTTTATCCTACATTTGAGAAAATGATAGAGGACGCTAGAAGGAGAAAATAGGCTTAAAATATTGGATTAGTTACAGAATATAAGGCAAAATTGACCTCGATTGGCCCGTCCTTGCCTGACTTACATGCATTACCGTGATATATTATGTTCATATTTATTAGTTCATCCACTCATTAGTATATATATATTGTTTTCTATTGGTAATAAGTAGCAAGGCGTCAGTGTGTGTGTGTGTGTGTGTGTGTGTGTGTGTGTGTGTGTGTATGTGTTTGTGTTTGTGTGTTTGTGTGTGTGTGTGTGAGGTGGTTAATTTTCTCTCCATGTTAACCCAACGACTAAAAAAAACGTAGGTGTGGCCATACTGTTGACAGGAGTGTTGCATTGCGTGTGGGGACGTTTTTATAATCCATATAGCTCTCGATATTTTATAAGTCCGCAAATGCGCAAACTTAGCAGAAAAACTTTGCCGAGAAACTCAAATGACGTAAAATCAAAAAATTAAAACATACGTCAAATATAGCATTTATATTTAAGTTTACTTTTTATTTAAAAAACGCTGCAGAAAAGAGCAAGCTCATGCCACGGTCGTGTGGCACAGAGAGCTGCAAGCAGTGCGAGCCAGTGCCTTCGTAGCCTCTCAGTGGTGGGTGTGTGTGTTGCTCGCTCCACCACTCCTCTCTATTAGTCTCTAACTAACGGATTGGGAGTACCTCAACCCCGACCTGGAGGACACCATCAAGAGGAGGATTGTCCAGGAGATCAAGGCAAAGGTGGGCGACCACAACGGCAACGGCAACAACGACGCCCCGGTCCAGGCCCGGCCCAGCACCTTCGAGTACATGAAGGCGGCAAGGAGGCCGTTGTCCCAGGGGGACGTGGACGAGGAACTGGAGAAGAACTTGCACTCCTGGACCCAGCTCGACGTCCAGGATAACGTGCCTCTGTCACCTGACATGTTTCCCATGGAGCACAGGCAGATCTGGGTGGACCTGTTCATCAGGTACAACACTCCAGTGCCCTCCTCAGCGGCGGTAGAGCGGCCGTTCAGCATGGGCTGAAACGTCATGAGGCCGAAGCGATCGAGTCTGACGGCCAAGAACTTCGAGAAGCCTCCTCAAGCTGTTCCTCAAGGGTAACATGAACCTCCTCAAGGGTCGGTGGGAGCTGGAGGACAGTGACGAGGAGGACTAATATTAGTATTGTGTATTTTCATTTTTCAACTATTTTGTGTTGTTTTGGCAGTATTATCTTATTTTTTGTATAAACTTGTCTATAACAATATAAGCCAAAGTGTGCGTGTCTGTGTGTGTGTGTGTGTGTGTGTGTGTGTGTGTGTGTGTGTGTGTGTGTGTGTGTGTGTGTGTGTGTGTGTGTGTGTGTGTGTGTGTGTGTGTGTGTGTGTGTGTGTGTGTGAGTGGTATAGGTTCCGCCCCCCGTGGCGGAATCCCATCATATGGCACAGTTTTGGAACCAGGTTGACCAGGGGAAGGTTTTAAGCCCACTTATGGGATGATCTGATCACTTATTATTTATTTTTATTTTTAGTGGTAGCCTATTAGCGAGAATTGTGAAAAAAGTGGGTTGCGAGAATTGAGGAAACCTTGATGTAGGGTTATGGGTAATGGGTGAGTGAATGGGTGAGGTGATGGGTAATGGGTGAGTGAATGGGTGGGGGGTGATGGGTTGGGGGTGATGGGTGATGGGTGAGGGAATAGGTGGGGGGTGATGGGTAATGGGTGAGTGAATGGGTGTGTGGTGATGGGTAATGGGTGAGTGAATGGGTGGGGGGTGATGGGTAATGGGTGAGTGAATGGGTGGGGGGTGATGGGTAATGGGTGAATGAATGGGTTGGGGGTGATGTGAATGGGTTGGCGTTAATATATACATTTCTACATCCATGATTTCAGGAAAGTTAGAAGGGGCTATCTGGCGAGTCTGTGTTTGGTGGGCCGAAGGCCCACCATGTTCAATAAATGCTTCAAATACTGTAAACATTCAATCTTTTAATCATTTATATACTTTATATTAATTTAACATAGAACTTTTCAGTTTGCAGACTAAAAAATGAGGTTTGCGCTTTAACTTTTATGTTTGCGCTTTAATTTTTTTTATTTGCGGTCTAGTTTTTTTTTTTGCGCTAGAAATTTGCGCTTTTGCGCTTATGCTCCGCCTTTTTTCGAGAATGTTGCGCTTTTGCGTTTTGCGGACTCGATCGCGAAAATTTGCGCTTTGCGGACTAAGGAAAAAAATTTGCGCGCCCAGCTCTGATAAATACATACCCTTTGCGTCTAAGGGGGTAAAAACAAATGTGTATGTTTATATCCGTAAATACCAATTTGGAGTATTAAGTGTACCTAGAAATGTATAAGTATAAAGAAGAAGAGGTTGTCATTAGTAGTAGTAGTAATAGTAGTAGTAGTACTAGTAGTAGTACTAGTAGTAGTAGTAGTAGTAGTAGTAGAAGTAGTACAGTAAACCCTCTCTAAATCGAACCCGTATAATTCAAACTTCGGATAAATAATTTGACCTGGTTCAGGCCAGTTCAAATGTTTCAATAACTTTCCATAATTCGAGCAAGTTTGAATTCTCCTTAGCCTTACTAGTGGGAGTTTTCGATCTCTCCCATGCGGTGCCGCGGCTGCCTAGCGTGATCTGATATATCATGATCATTTATAATTATCGTATAAATACGATAGGCGGAGGAAGAAGGCAGGAGGGGGAGGAGGAAGAAGGGGAGAGGAGGAGGAAGGGGGGGAGGGGAAGGAGGATCGAGGAGGTAGGAGGGGAGAGGGGGAGGAGAAGGAAGGATGTGGGACAAGGAAGGGAGGAGAGATGACGAGGAGGAAGGAAATGGGAGGACGAGAGGAAATGGGAGGGTGAAGAACTATTCTTTTTAAGTATCCTTTGCTTTGTATACAATCTTTCAGAGTCCTTCACGGGCCTCTTCGTTCCTTCACGCATCCTACAGGAGTCATGGGAGGGCATTAAATGTCCCACAGGATTGCTATAGTATTCCTAGGTTTTTATAAGTACAGTACTTTGACAATCGCATGGGTGGCTCAAATAGGGATAAATAATAATATTACTAATACTGAAAAAAATAATATTGATCATTGTATTGAAATAATGATTTACCTAGTAATGCCTATCATATTTTTATCTCCTGAAGTAAGTTTTGTCTAATTTGTGATTTTTAAGTATTATCTGGAAGTATCATGTCATTGTGAATTGGCCGAAATAGGGACTTCTAATCATTGTAACTGAAAACTGACTCCAGATTCGTGTTCAGCATGCCCGGAAACTACTAGGAACAAATTTTCAATCAAATCTATTTTCAAAAAATATTGCAAATTTTGCAAGGATTTGCAAAATAGATTTTTTGAATTTATCCAATTTATTTTTTTATTTTTTTGTAATCACGTTTTTTTCAATAACTAAAAAACTATGGCAGATAAATGCAACATTAACCTCCCCTGCCCTCCCCCCAGAAAGCTGACCTCGCCATCGGTGACCTGACCATCACCTACGAAAGGGAACAGGAGGTGGACTTTACAATGCCATGGATGAACCTAGGTGGGTGATTATCATTATATCATTATTATTATCATTATTACTAGCATCAGCATTATTGTTAATACTGTATTATTATTATTATTTTTATCATCATCATTATCATTATCTTCGTCCTCTTCCTCATTATCTTCATCATCATCATCATCATTATCATCATCATCTTCATCTATTTTTTGTTGTATTAGCATTAGCATTATTGTTATTATTATTGTCAGTTTTACTTTCATTAAAACTGTCTTCATTTTTTACCATTTTCTTCATCATTATTATTTTTTCATCTTATTCCTCTCCATCACCATCATCATCATCATCATCATCACGACTCATTAGTAGCAATCCGGAACTGTTGTATTTTCTCACAGCTAAGTGAATTCTTACTCGCTAATTACACTAAAATCTGCTTCTAATTAGGTTTCCGTCATGGACGTCAAATTTGTCTTACTTTCTCGGTATTGCAATTGCTTTACTTGGCTTAAAAACATGGGCATCTGAGCCTCATTGCAGAATCCAAATGTTGAAAAAAAGTTTAATTGCTAAAGCGAGATGAAATGAATGCATGATTGTAGGTCAGCACATTATCATTGCATTACACTGAAATGCATTAAATATTTTGATGTGGATTGAAGAGTGATTATCAAAGGGTAGACTAAAATTGAGCCTTTTAGCCTAAACTGAGAGTTGACCATCACAGAAAACGGACCTTCACCTATAGATCACAGGTGTCACTATAAAAAATACAGACCGCGCCACCAACGGGCGAGGGCCTGCCACCTGATCCCTCAAGGCAAAACATAATAGCCTACAGGCGCTATAGGCTTCAACGTAAAAAATTTGACTAAGGAAGACATGGATTGAGGACTTAAGGATAAATTAACAAAGGAAAAGAATAGAGGGAAGTTATACTGCTTAGATAGTTGTTAGGGATTTCAATAGTCATCTCTATTATGTCTTAATCCTCTAAACGGGTTCGAATGTTTGTCGACCCCTTTTCCCGAACGTAACTTTGAATCCATTACTTCACCTCATAATTCAAGAGCACACTCGCCTCGCCTATGTACCATATATATTCAACTTCGTACAGCATTCAGATCAAGGTCGCTTGTCTTCCGTACACAAGTTATAATTAAACGGGCCCAAGATGACTTCAATGGACAGAGGCTTTTATTTTATGTAATATTGCTTATTTACCAAATAGATGAACTTACTAGTAAACCTTGTACATTTTCTGAATCGGGAAACCTCACCTAGTATAGCAAATAATAACACGTTACTGAACCCAAAACTCATTCATATACCTACGTAGGAAAGTAAATATTAGAGGAAGAGAGAAAAGGCAATGTAGGATGTTTATACAAAAGACAACCTGCATTAGACTCACCAATTTATTTACGATCTCTCTCTCTCTCTCTCTCTCTCTCTCTCTCTCTCTCTCTCTCTCCTCTCTCTCTCTCTCTCTCTCTCTCTCTCTCTCTCTCTCTCTCTCTCTCTCTCTCTCTCTTCTCTCTCTCTCTCTCTCTCTCTCTCTCACTCTCTCTCTCTCTCTCTCTCTCTCTCTCTCTCTCTCGCTCTCGCTCTCTCTCTCTCTCTCTCTCTTCTCTCTCTTCTCTCTCTCTCTCTCTCTCTCTCTCTCTCTCTCTCTCTCTCTCTCTCTGCTCTCTCTCTCTCTCTCTCCTCTCTCTCTCTCTCTCTCTCTCTCTTCTCTCTCTCTCTCTCTCTCTCTCCTTCTCTCTCTCTCTCTCTCTCTCTCTCTCTCTCCTCTCTCTCCTCTCTCTCCTCTCTCTCTCTCTCTCTCTCTCTCTCTCTCTCTCTCTCTCTCTCTCTCTCTTCTCTCTCTCTCTCTCTCTCTTCTCTCTCTCCTCTCTCTCTCTCTCCTCTCTCTCTCTCTCTCTCTCTCTCTCTCTCTCTCTCTCTCTCTCTCTCCTCTCTCTCTCTCTCTCTCTCTCTCTCTCTCTCTCTCTCTCTGCGCCCGTCAGGGTGGCAAGGTTGGTAGAGACGTGACCTCGCAATGTGCAGCGTCCCTGCGCATTCGGTCAGTGGTTCGAGTCCGCCTAGTTCGTGCTGATGTGGCGGCGCTTTGTATAGTCAATAACCTTGTAGTTGGTACTTGCAAAGTGTCTAGATAGGATGAAAATCTTCTCTCTCTCTCTCTCTCCTCTCTCTCTCTCTCTCTCTCTCTCTCTCTCTCTCTCTCTCTCTCTCTCTCTCTCTCTCTCTCTCCTCTCTCTCTCTTCTCTCTCTCTCTCTCTCTCCTCTCTCTCTCTCTCTTCCCTCTCTCTCTCTTCTCTCTCTCTTCTCTCTCTCTCTCCTCTGTCTCGCTGTAATTCTTTTTCCTTATCCCCATTTCTTTCTTTCAATCTCTATATATCTCTTTTTCACGCCAGGTATCTCCATATTGTACCTTTTTCACGCCAGGTATCTCCATATTGTACCTTTTTCACGCCAGGTATCTCCATAGTGTACCTTTTTCACGCCAGGTATCTCCATATTGTACCTTTTTCACGCCAGGTATCTCCATATTGTACGGAAAGCCCACCCGAAAACCGCCCAATCTCTTCAGCTTCCTATCGCCACTCTCGCTGGACGTGTGGCTCTACATGGCTACTGCTTACCTGGGTGTCTCTCTCCTCCTCTTCGTCTTGGCAAGGTCAGGCGCCTCGTTCTGCCGCGTGTGCATGTGGAGAAAAATGGAGTTTGAAAGCGTGTGATGCCATAGAGGTGGTGAGTGTGTGTGTGTGTGTGTGTGGGTGGGTGTGGGTGTGTGGGTGTGGTGTGGGTGTGGGTGTGGGTGGGTGGGTGTGTGGGGGGTGTGTGTGTGTGGGGGGGGGGTGAGTGTGAGTGTGTGTTGTGTGTGTGTGTGGGTGTGGGTGTGGGTGTGGGTGTGTGGGTGTGGGTGTGGGTGGGTGTGGGTGTGGGTGGGTGTGGGTGTGGGTGTGGGTGTGGGTGGGTGTGGGTGTGTGTGGGTGGGGTGTGGGTGGGTGTGGTGGTGTGGGTGGGTGTGGGTGGGTGTGTGTGTGGGTGGGTGTGGGTGTGTGTGGGTGTATGGGTGTGGGTGTGGGTGTGGGTGTGGGTGGGTGTTATAGTTCGTCTGTAAATGTTTTTGGGTAAGTGTTACTCTTTCTGTGTTCTAGTTTTTGTTTATTTTTCGATGACAAGGAAGTGTAGTTATGTAGTTGTCATGTTATTAATTTTTTTTTACACTCACTAAGAATGCCATAAGAAATATTGTGCCTAAGAATATTTTGCATTATCTGATATATACAACAAAAGTAAGTTTTGTCTCTCTTAAATCGCAAGTCTATATTTTTTTCATATTTTCATTTCAAGTCAAAGTCTCTTCATAATTATAAAAACTTTTTGTACACAGAATTATTTTTTTTATTACAGACGGCATTTAAAAGTCATATCAGCCTTATTTTTTTCCTTTATTCATAGCCAGAGCAATTGTGCCTATAGCGCCTGTAGGCAGTGGTGACCCAGGGCTCGGATGGTAGGCTCTGAAGGTTCACTTGAGGGCTCTGATGATGGTTGGTCCTCGCCCGCGGTGGCGCCGGCAGGATTTTTATAGTGACGCCTGTGATTAGAGGCTCATGCCGCCCCCCTGTGTCCTCCGATGCACTCGCAGTCGAAGGTAGAGTTGATGGGCAGGGCATGTGGGTGTTCTTAGGCCACTCGACGGTGCAGAAAGTTTTTTTGGTTTTCTTCGGGGATCGATCTCGGGTCACCGAGAACGCCAGTCGGAGAAGCTAACCACTCCGCTACCGCCTCCCCCAAGAGTAACTCAATGGAACTCACTAGGAAAAGAGACTCCATTATAAATCTGAAGGAATCTGAAGGAATATATTACCCCTAAATTTCTAAAACCTGGCTAAACATTTCAGGTTATACTACACTAAGCGGGCTTTTTGTTACCTCTTTTTTCCCCTTGGCCAGTCCTTTGTGATGTAAAAAATAATAACACTAGAATCAATGTCTTTTAGTATGTGTTTTCGTATTATGTATTCATGATTTCCATATTATTCCTCACTTCATAATACGTAGTTCACATAATATACAGTCAAGTTGATCTTTTATTGAAACACGATTACCATTACTTAATCAATTATGAAGATATAAATTGTTCTTCTTTTCTGAACGTAAATTAACAAGTTTAGTTGAGTAATAGTCGGTTTAGGGGTCGAGAAACGTAATTGGCCTAGTCCAGTCGAGTGTCCAGAATTTCCTTTGTAATATTATTTTCCCAAAGCTTTGATTATGATGCAAAAATATCCGAGAGGAGGCATGGCTGTGTGTCAGAATTAGTGTCTGTATGTCATGACCTGCCTGGCGTGACCCCTTTACTGCCAAGCTGATGACCTCCACTACAACGTTAATGAATCTCAATGGTCACTCCGACATTTTTACTCCCATTTTCCCATGCTAAAGGACGCTTAAAAAAGTATAAAACTTTAGTGTTCTTTTTTCATGTCAAGATTTTATGCGTTGGCTGTCTGTCCCACTCTTTTAAAACCTCGTAAATATCGACCGATTGGCTATTTCACCTGCCGTTATGCCTGTGTTATTTTAGGTTAGGTTTAGGTTTAATCCCCTCAGCCTGTCTTATCACTTCCTTCCCCACACACACAGCTTTAAGTCAAACTCCAGACTCCCGTCACTGCAAATATTCGACGAGGAAGCTGATTCTGTGATTTTATGTCATCTTTTATAAATATATATATGAATTTATTAACGACTAACTTTGCTTATATTTTATGATGTGTGGATTTGACGAGTTCTGACAGCCTTTCTAGATACCCCTATAATAGTCATGCCTACAGGGTTGTTCTTCATCCTGTGATTGCATTATTGATTTCACCTTTCGATGGTTCACCGATCTTTCGGTTCATTATAATCCTCTCGGTCCCAGAAAGCCTTTTTTTTAAGTCTGTCCCACTAGTACGGAAAAAGAAAAAGGTGTGAGAACCTCCAATATTAGGCCATCCTCCGCTGTGTTTGAGCCACAGGGAAGATTTTCTTTATATAGAGTTAAGACAGTTGACCTCCCCTCCCCGCTCCCCCTCCCTCTCCCCCCTCCCCATTTCCCCACCTTTCCCTCCCTCCCCTTTCCCATCTCCCCCTTCACCCCTCCACCTTTCCCCTAACTCCTCTTCCCCATCACTACATTCCCCACCTTTCCCCTCCCTCCCCTTCCCACCCCCCTCCCTCCCCTTCCCCACCTCCCTTCTCTTCCCCACCTTCCCCCTCCCCCTCTCCCCACCTTCCCCCTCCCCCTCTCCCCACCTTCCCCCTCCCCGCTTCCCCTTTCCCCCCTCCCCCTACCCTTCCCTCCCTTGTTGATAGGAACGCTGTCCTTGCCACGCCCCCCAACAGGTTCTCCCCTTACGAGTGGTCGAACCCTCACCCCTGCAACACCTCCCCTGAAAAGCTGGACAATGAGTTCTCCCTACTGAACTGCCTGTGGTTCTGCATTGGGTCCCTGATGCAGCAGGGAGGAGACCTGCTGCCCAAGTAAGGCGACTGTGAAGGGAGAGAATGTTTTATATTGGAGACCAGTCGCTCCTCTCTCTGTGTTTTTGTTTTTTAATCTCTACTGACTGCTTTAGAATGGTCGTCATCATACACTGTTGAAATCTGAGGTTGTCTGTTTGCGATGTTTCCTGCACAGGCGGTGTTTTTCATTGTGATTAATTAATGATATAATGTATATTCGTGTTTGCCTCAAGTCTCAACAGCGTGTGAGTGTCAGTTCAGTGCGATTTAAAGTCCTGTGGTAGATGCACATTAAGAACAGCAAGGCAGCAACCCAGTGTCTCCGGCTTTCAATATATTCTTTCCCCGTCTTCGTATTTCAATCTATATTTTATAGTCTAACCTTGATTCTTCCTATCCTCGGAACAAAAAGTGAACAGCCCGAACACCAACTCTCACATGACACGAGCTGATCTCAATCTTTGCTTTAACTTTCCTTACGCCGAATGCCAATGAAAAGAGGAAAAGTGTATTTGCGTGTAGTTTTCGGGTTCCAGGCTCCGGGTTCAGGCTTCCGGGTTCCGTACGAGCCTCCCAAGGGCTCCAACACCTCATCCGCCTCCCGTGCCAGGCGTGATGTTCCTCTTCTCCGACGCTGTGCCCTTATTTCGCAGGTTAAGTCCCTATGAATGGACCGCAGCCGTTCCATGCCGAGACGACGGAACCAAAACTCTGGAAAATCAGTATAGTCTCTTCAATTCGCTGTGGTTTACAATGGGCAGCATCCTACAACAAGGCACTGAGCAACAGCCCAAGTAAGCCTCACACTGCCTTGGTGCTTCTGACTTGACTAGCGGAATGGTCTGTCTTCTCTACTGCTAAGCCTCACCATCTCACTCTCACGTTCCCTCTATAAGGAGCATTGTGGCTGGAGCAGAAAAAGTAGCTAGTGCAATTTAGTAGTGTTCTTGACTTCTCTAGTAAAGTACGAACTATCATGCTCAAGATTTCTTAAGCAAGATTGACAAGCTCTGTTTTGTTAACACTGCAGTGAGGCGTGCAGGCATGATCTCATTCTTTCATTGCATTGGTATGAATACTATAACTGTAACGTTATTTTACGGCTGCTCGTTGTCCCTTTGAGCCCCGCGAGGGAAGTGCCGCGGGAGCAGCGCCGCAGCAGCTCATTAAGACAGGTTTGCACCGAACAGTACGCACCAGGGAGTCAAACCGTTTTTATATCAGACCGAGCTCCTTTTGCACCAATGACTCATTCTTTCAAGGATCCTCCACAATTACCAAAAACAAAAAATATACGAACTCCTAATCCAATAGAAACGCAACCATCACAACCACACACATACCAACACCCACACCACCACCACCACAAACAAAAGCCACATCACACCAACACCACCACCCACTTCCCTCTACCAGCAGCAGAACAGCACCTACCGTGGTTCTAGGGTTAAGACACGGCACTTAATGACTTTTAACGTCATATAATCTTTGAATTTATGTCTTTATAAGGCATTGTTTGTTTTCTCTTTCTGTCTTCTAGTGAAGAAATCATAATTATGCTGACGAAGTAGACTACATTAACGCAACTTTTTATCGTTTATATTTAGCTTTCTTTTTACATTTTTATCACCTCGACAATTTTCCTTTCGTCTTAAAAGTGCCTTGCGTCTCACTAATCGGTCCGTTTCCGGGACAGTTAAAAGCTTGAAATTCGTCTTTTTCATTGGGCTTCCCCGTGACTAAATAGTCCATGACGCGGGCGAGGGCAATTTTTCGGCACATACAAAGAACAACATGGTGGTTATAAGACACGTACACGAAAATAGTGTTTGTTGCAGGACGGTCGCAAGAAAGATCTCCCGTGTAATAGCCCAGTAACCCATCATCTTAGCTCGCAGCCTCCAACACTTCAGCACTTCCTTGTCCTATGCTATACCAACCACTTTTTCGTGCTTTCTGTCGACCCACCGCGAGACAGGGCTAAATCCGATAGTAGGATAAGTAAATGTAGATGTCCCCTATGCTCATCTGATAAGGATATTTTAGTATACAAATAACCTAAGTAGCATGCTGCAGGAATATCAAGCTTTATTTGGTATACAGAGCATGTATGTATCAATATCTTGTCTTTAGTCTTTGTTGCTGTTGTATTTTGGCTTACGTTTGCACGGTGGGTGGCTGGCAAGGAATTGGGTTTTCTTTGCCTTGCGACCTGCTTAGTGCATGAATGTATATGTGTGGGTGATGCTCTCTCTCTCTCTCTTGCTCTCGCTCTCGCTCTCGCTCTCTCTCGCTCTCTCTCTCTCTCTCTCTCTCTCTCTCTCTCTCTCTCTCTCTCTCTCTCTCTCTCCTCTCGCTCTCGCTCTCGCTCTCTCTCTCTCTCCTCCTCTCTCTCTCTCTCTCTCTCTCTCTCTCTCTCTCTCGCTCTCTCTCTCGCTCTCGCTCTCGCTCTCGCTCTCGCTCTCGCTCTCTCCTCTCTCTCTCTCTCTCTCTCTCTCTCTCTCCTCTCTCTCTCTCTCTCTCTCTCTCTCTCTCTCTCTCTCTCTTTCGATCATGAAAAAACATTATATTCAGTATGCAGTCTTGCATCCTTCTATTTATATGTAGGGAAAAAACATCCTTCAAAGTCTTACAACAATACGATACAAGCAAACACAGCATGACTGGAAAGAAAACACTGCAGTACAGTCTGTCCCCTTGCCACTACTGCTCCAGTGTCCAATATTGTACCACGCTTATCATACTAACATTAGTGACGCGCTTGTCTCGTAAGAAGACGAATGTGTGACGTTTGCTTCCCTTTGCCAGTAACCCGTCAGGGTGGCATGGTTGGTAGAGTCGTGAGCTTGCGTGTGCAGAATCCCTGCGCATTCGGTCAGCGGTTCGAGTCCACCAAGTTCGTCCTTGCGTGGTGGCGCTTTGTATAGTCAATAACCTTGTAGTTGGTACTTGCAAAGTGTCTAGATAGGATCAAAGTGTCTCATCTTATATCCCTTTGCCAGTAACTTTGTCTACTCGGTTTACACAGTTATGATATGTAGTTTGTTATGAGGCTTGTGTTTTCATGGGTACATATTAGATTCAGCTCTTTAAGCCTATTGAGAATGAATTGGATGATCGGAGAGTCTTGATATATGAATATATCTAATTTTAAGTTAGTTTAAGGAAGGGAATGTATCAGCGGGTTGTTATTTTAAGGGAATCTTTAAGTTAAGATCATTGCTTATGTTCAGTGTTAAGTATGGAGTGTTATGAAAGGAAGGGATCGATTCCAGGATATTTATTCACTAACTTGTTCAATCTCAAGTTTATCTAATCGAAGGAAAATTAAAGACAGGTTCTCATTCTACGAAGATCTTACATGTATTACCTCTGTCCGGGTGTTAAGTATTAGCTGTTATTAATGAGTTTCAATGAAAGAAATTTAGTGTTGATAATTTATGTGTTAAATGATATTAAGTAAGGGGATAGACTGATGCCATTTGAGTTTGTGTCGTAATTAGAAGGGAAAATAATCATACATTGAATATATATTATTACAGCGAGTATTTCTTCCCTGATTGAACTTGTCTTAATTGCCTACTATATTTTCTTTGTTTCCCTCAACTCTCCTTTCCTACATCCTCTCTCTCTCTCTCTCTCTCTCTCTCTCTCTCTCTCTCTCTCTCTCTCTCCTCTCGCTCTCGCTCTCGCTCTCGCTCTCGCTCTCTCTCTCTCTCTCTCTCTCTCTCTCTCTCTCTCTCTCTCTCTCTCTCTCTCTCTCTCTCGCTCTCGCTCTCGCTCTCGCTCTCGCTCTCGCTCTCTCTCTCTCCTCTCTCTCTCTCTCTTCTCTCTCTCTCTCTCTCTCCTCTCTCTCTCTCTCTCTCTCTCTCTCTCTCTCTCTCCTCTCTCTCTCTCCCTCCCCCCCCCCCCCAACACCCCAGGGCCGTATCGACGCGCATCGTGGCGGGCATGTGGTGGTTCTTCACGCTCATCATGATCTCCTCGTACACCGCCAACCTCGCCGCCTTCCTCACCGTGGAGCGCATGGAGTCGCCCATCGCGGCGGCCGAGGATCTGGCCAAGCAGACCCGGATCAAGTACGGCTCCCTCTACGGCGGCTCCACCTGGAACTTCTTCAGGTGAGGAGACAGAGAGACAGACAGACAGACAGACATACTTAACTATTAAAATAAAACCTCAAAATGGAACTTCTTCAGGTGAGGACACAGACAGACAGACAGACAGACTTAACTATTAAAATATATTCTCAAAATGGATTTCTTCAGGTGAGGAGAGAGGCAGACAGACAGACAGATAGACAGACAGACTTAACTATTAAGATATAACCTAAAGATGGAACTTATTCAGGTGAGAGAGAGAGAGAGAGAGAGAGAGAGAGAGAGAGAGAGAGAGAGAGAGAGAGAGAGAGAGAGAGAGAGAGAGAGAGAGAGAGAGAGAGAGAGAGAGAGAGAGAGAGAGAGAGAGAGAGAGAGAGAGAGTATTCATTACTTTATATCTTCTGTCATGGTATATACAATGGTATATACCATGAATGATATTACTACACATCTAACTGACTTCCATGTCAGTCATGTGTTTCAGTTCGCTACACAAGACACAAACAACCTAAACGTGGCAGAAAAAAAAGTCATGAAAAAAGTAAAGAAAATGTGAAGAAGTAATGGAAAGATAAGTAAAGTATAATAAAAAGTAGCTATAAGTAAACAAAGACACCTACCTTCCATTACAGCCCGTCAGGGTGGTAAGGTTGGTAGAGACGTGAGTTCGCAATGTGCAGCGTCCCTGTGCATTCGGTCAGCGGTTCGAGTCCGCCTAGTTCGTGCTGACGTGGCGGCGCTTTGTATAGTCAATAACCTTGTAGTTGGTACTTGCAAAGTGTCTAGATAGGATGAAAATCTTATCTTACCTTCCATTACTGCCTTTATACTGAACACCTGCCTTCCATTACTGCCTTTATACTGAACACCTGCCTTCCATTACTGCCTTTATACTGAACACCTGCCTTCCATTACTGCCTTTATACTGAACACTTACCTTCCATTACTGCCTTTATACTGAACACTTACCTTCCATTACTGCCTTTATACTGAACACTTACCTACCATTACTGCCTTTATACTGAACACTTACCTTCCATTACTGCCTTTATACTGAACACTTGCCTTCCATTACTACCTTTATACTGAACACTTGCCTTCCATTACTACCTTTATACTGAACACTTACCTTCCATTACTACCTTTATACTGAACACTTACCTTCCATTACTGCCTTTATACTGAACACCTGCCTTCCATTACTGCCTTTATACTGAACACCTGCCTTCCATTACTGCCTTTATACTGAACACCTACCTTCCATTACTACCTTTATACTGAACACTTACCTTCCATTACTACCTTTATACTGAACACCTACCTTCCATTACTACCTTTATACTGAACACTTGCCTTCCATTACTACCTTTATACTGAACACCTGCCTTCCATTACTACCTTTATACTGAACACCTGCCTTCCATTACTACCTTTATACTGAACACCTGCCTTCCATTACTACCTTTATACTGAACACCTGCCTTCCATTACTACCTTTATACTGAACACTTACCTTCCATTACTACCTTTATACTGAACACCTACCTTCCATTACTACCTTTATACTGAACACCTACCTTCCATTACTACCTTTATACTGAACGCCTGCCTTCCATTACTACCTTTATACTGAACACTTACCTTCCATTACTACCTTTATACTGAACACCTACCTTCTATTACTACCTTTATACTGAACACCTGCCTTCCATTACTACCTTTATACTGAACACTTACCTTCCATTACTACCTTTATACTGAACACCTACCTTCCATTACTACCTTTATACTGAACACTTACCTTCCATTACTACCTTTATACTGAACACCTGCCTTCCATTACTACCTTTATACTGAACACCTACCTTCCATTACTACCTTTATACTGAACACCTACCTTCCATTACTACCTTTATACTGAACACCTACCTTCCATTACTGCCTTTATACTGAACACCTGCCTTCCATTACTACCTTTATACTGAACACTTACCTTCCATTACTACCTTTATACTGAACACCTACCTTCCATTACTACCTTTATACTGAACACCTACCTTCCATTACTGCCTTTATACTGAACACCTACCTTCCATTACTGCCTTTATACTGAACACTTACCTTCCATTACTACCTTTATACTGAACACCTACCTTCCATTACTACCTTTATACTGAACACCTACCTTCCATTACTACCTTTATACTGAACCACTTTGCCTTCCATTACTGACTCCTTTTATACTGAACACCTACCTTCCATTACTGCCTTTATACTGAACACCTACCTTCCATTACTGCCTTTATACTGAACACCTACCTTCCATTACTGCCTTTATACTGAACACCTGCCTTCCATTACTACCTTTATACTGAACACCTACCTTCCATTACTACCTTTATACTGAACACCTACCTTCCATTACTACCTTTATACTGAACACTTGCCTTCCATTACTGCCTTTATACTGAACACCTACCTTCCATTACTACCTTTATACTGAACACCTGCCTTCCATTACTGCCTTTATACTGAACACCTACCTTCCATTACTACCTTTATACTGAACACCTGCCTTCCATTACTGCCTTTATACTGAACACCTACCTTCCATTACTACCTTTATACTGAACACCTGCCTTCCATTACTGCCTTTATACTGAACACCTGCCTTCCATTACTGCCTTTATACTGAACACTTACCTTCCATTACTACCTTTATACTGAACACCTGCCTTCCATTACTACCTTTATACTGAACACTTACCTTCCATTGCTACCTTTATACTGAACACCTACCTTCCATTGCTACCTTTATACTGAACACCTACCTTCCATTGCTACCTTTATACTGAACACCTACCTTCCATTGCTACCTTTATACTGAACACCTGCCTTCCATTACTGCCTTTATACTGAACACTACCTTCCATTACTACCTTTATACTGAACACCTACCTTCCATTACTACCTTTATACTGAACACTTACCTTCCATTGCTACCTTTATACTGAAGACCTACCTTCCATTACTACCTTTATACTGAACACTTACCTTCCATTACTACCTTTATACTGAACACCTACCTTCCATTACTGCCTTTATACTGAACACCTGCCTTCCATTACTACCTTTATACTGAACACCTACCTTCCATTACTGCCTTTATACTGAACACCTGCCTTCCATTACTGCCTTTATACTGAACACCTACCTTCCATTACTGCCTTTATACTGAACACCTGCCTTCCATTACTACCTTTATACTGAACACCTACCTTCCATTACTACCTTTATACTGAACACCTGCCTTCCATTACTACCTTTATACTGAACACCTACCTTCCATTACTACCTTTATACTGAACACCTGCTTCTTCCCTTACTGACCTTTATACTGAAACACCTACCTTCCATTACTACCTTTATACTGAACACTTACCTTCCATTACTACCTTTATACTGAACACCTACCTTCCATTACTGCCTTTATACTGAACACCTACCTTCCATTACTACCTTTATACTGAACACCTACCTTCCATTACTACCTTTATACTGAACACCTACCTTCCATTACTATCTTTATACTGAACACTTACCTTCCATTACTGCCTTTATACTGAACACCTACCTTCCATTACTACCTTTATACTGAACACTTACCTTCCATTACTACCTTTATACTGAACACCTGCCTTCCATTACTATCTTTATACTGAACACTTGCCTTCCATTACTGCCTTTATACTGAACACCTGCCTTCCATTACTGCCTTTATACTGAACACTTACCTTCCATTACTACCTTTATACTGAACACCTGCCTTCCATTACTACCTTTATACTGAACACCTACCTTCCATTACTACCTTTATACTGAACACTTACCTTCCATTACTGCCTTTATACTGAACACCTGCCTTCCATTACTGCCTTTATACTGAACACTTACCTTCCATTACTACCTTTATACTGAACACCTGCCTTCCATTACTACCTTTATACTGAACACCTACCTTCCATTACTACCTTTATACTGAACACTTACCTTCCATTACTGCCTTTATACTGAACACCTGCCTTCCATTACTGCCTTTATACTGAACACCTGCCTTCCATTACTACCTTTATACTGAACACTTACCTTCCATTACTACCTTTATACTGAACACCTACCTTCCATTACTGCCTTTATACTGAACACCTGCCTTCCATTACTGCCTTTATACTGAACACCTGCCTTCCATTACTACCTTTATACTGAACACTTACCTTCCATTACTACCTTTATACTGAACACCTACCTTCCATTACTGCCTTTATACTGAACACCTACCTTCCATTACTACCTTTATACTGAACACTTACCTACCATTACTACCTTTATACTGAACACCTACCTTCCATTACTACCTTTATACTGAACACCTGCCTTCCATTACTACCTTTATACTGAACACCTACCTTCCATTACTACCTTTATACTGAACACCTGCCTTCCATTACTACCTTTATACTGAACACCTACCTTCCATTACTACCTTTATACTGAACACCTACCTTCCATTACTGCCTTTATACTGAACACCTACCTTCCATTACTACCTTTATACTGAACACCTACCTTCCATTACTACCTTTATACTGAACACCTGCCTTCCATTACTACCTTTATACTGAACACCTACCTTCCATTACTACCTTTATACTGAACACCTGCCTTCCATTACTACCTTTATACTGAACACCTACCTTCCATTACTACCTTTATACTGAACACCTACCTTCCATTACTACCTTTATACTGAACACCTGCCTTCCATTACTACCTTTATACTGAACACCTACCTTCCATTACTACCTTTATACTGAACACCTACCTTCCCTCACTGCCTCCCTCCCAGCACATCCAAACCGCCCGTGTACCAGCCCATTATATTACTATAGATATGGCTTACATATGTACTTCTAATGTGCTTCAGTAGGTTAAACAAGACACAGACGGCCTATAAATGACCCATAAGTGATCAAAGACACCTACCTTCCTGCACATGACTTCATTACTTACCTTACTTCCATGCCGGTTATGTGTTTTAGTAGGTTAAACAGCACACAAATAGCCTAACAGTGACCCATAAGTGATGACAGACTCCTACACATCTTCTCCTATACTTCCTTTATTTACTACCTTTTAACACTTACTAAACACTTACCTACCTAAACACTTACCAAAGACTACTGTATACTGGACTTGCTACTCGTGCCCCGCGTCAACACGCCCATGACCATTGGAGGCCGATCGGCAAGGTAAAACAATATTTCGAACATCACTCCCATTTCCCTTCCTTTGGTTTATCAGTATAAATGATATACTGTTATCTTCGTAAATGTTTGTTCTATAATATTATCAAATAAAACACAGTAAAATACACTAAATAAATGCTATTATGAGACTCTGAAGAAATATGCATGAACTTAATATTAACTTAAACTCATCGCCATTTAATATTTTGTGAGACAACATTTAAGATGGAGCATATCAATAGAAGCGGATTTTCATTAGCTGTCCATTGATATATTTCGTTTTCTGATAAATGAATTACCACCATGCATAAATTTGCGTTTACTAAAGAAATAACATCATCAAGCGGGAAAATTACCCGATTGATGATGTTATATATTTAGTTAACGCTCCTAACGATATTAGAAGATATAATTTATACTGTTAAACCATAGGAAGGGAAATGGGAGTGATGTTCGAAAATGTCAGAAATCGCGGCATTGACCTCCACTGGAAATAGCCCAAACTGTGTAGCAAGTTCAGTATACAGTACTTACCTTACTAAACCTACCTTCTTTAATACCTACTTACCTACCTACCTACCTACCTTTAATACCCTTTCACCCTCCCTCCTAGCACGTCCAAACTCGCCGTGTACCAGCGAATGTTTAGCTTCATGGAGTCACAAAACCCCACGGTGTACACCAAGTCCAACGAGGAGGGCGTCAAGCGGGTGCAGAAGGGCGATGGCATGTACGCCTATATGATGGAGTCGTCGAGCATCGAATACATCACCGAGCGCTACTGCGACTTGACGCAGGTGGGCGGCCCGCTCGACTCCAAGAGCTACGGCATCGCCCTCCCGCCAGGTGAGCGTCGGGGCGGGGCGGGAGGGCGTGGGTTATAGGGAAGGACAGGGGCGTGGGTTATAGGTAAGGACAGGGGCGTGGGTTATAGGGGAGGGCGTGGGTTATAGGGAAGGGCGTGGGTTATAGGGAAGGACAGAGGCGTGGGTTGTAGGGAAGGACAGGGGCGTGGTCGGGAGGGCGTGGGTTATAGGGAAGGACAGAGGCGTGGGTTATAGGGAAGGACAGGGGCGTGGTCGGGAGGGCGTGGGTTATAGGGAAGGACAGAGGCGTGGGTTATAGGGAAGGACAGGGGCGTGGGTTGTAGGGAAGGACAGGGGCGTGGTCGGGAGGGCGTGGGTTATAAGGAAGGACAGAGGCGTGGGTTGGGAGGCAGGCGTGGGTTTAGGGAAGGAGGGGCGTGTCGGAGGGCGTGGTATAGGGAAGGCGGGCGTGGGTTATAGGGAAGGACAGGGGCGTGGTCGGGAGGGCGTGGGTTATAGGGAAGGACAGGAGGCGTGGGTTATAGGGAAGGACAGGGGCGTGGGTTGTAGGGAAGGACAGGGGCGTGGTCGGGAGGGCGTGGTTATAGGGAAGGACAAGGGCGTTGGTCGGGAGGGGCGTGGGTTATAGGGAAGGACAGGGCGTGGTCGGGAGGGCGTGGGTTATAGGGAAGGACAGAGGCGTGGGCTTATAGGGAAGGACAGGGGCGTGGTCGGGAGGGCGTGGGTTATAGGGAAGGACAGAGGCGGGTTTGGACGGGAGGGCGTGGGTTATAGGGAAGGACAGGGGCGTGGTCGGGAGGGCGTGGGTTATAGGGAAGGACAGGGCGTGGTCGGAGGGTGGTTATAGGGAAGGACAGGCTGTGGAGGCGTGGGTTATAGGGAAGGACAGAGGCGTGGGTTATAGGGAAGGACAGGGGCGTGGTCGGGAGGGCGTGGGTTATAGGGAAGGACAGAGAGCGGGGTTATAGGGAAGGACAGAGGCGTGGGTTTAGGGAAGGACAGAGGCGTGGGTTATAGGGAAGGACAGGGCGTGGGTTGTAGGGAAGGACAGAGGCGTGGGTTATAGGGAAGGACAGGGGCGTGGTCGGGAGGGCGTGGGTTATAGGGAAGGACAGAGGCGTGGGTTATAGGGAAGGACAGAGGCGTGGGTTATAGGGAAGGACAGAGGCGGGTTATAGAGGACAGGGCGTGGTTGTAGGGAAGGACAGAGGCGTGGGTTATAGGGAAGGACAGGGGCGTGGTCGGGAGGCGTGGGGTATAGGAAGGACAGAGGCGTGGGTTATAGGGAAGGACAGATGGCGTGGGTTATAGGGAAGGACAGGGGTCGCGTGGGTTATAGGGAAGGACAGAGGCGTGGTTATAGGGAAGGACAGGGCGTGGCGGGAGGGTGGGTTAGGGAAGGAGCGTGCGGTGGTTATAGGAAGGACAGAGGCGTGGGTTATAGGGAAGGACAGGGGCGTGGTCGGGAGGGCGTGGGTTATAGGGAAGGACAGGGCGTGCGGGAGGCGGGGTTATAGGGAAGGACAGAGGCGTGGTCGGGAGGGCGTGGGTTATAGGGAAGGACAGGGGCGTGGTCGGGAGGGCGTGGGTTATAGGGAAGGACAGGGCGTGGTCGGGAGGGCGTGGGTTATAGGGAAGGACAGGGTGTCGGAGGCGTGGGTTATAGGGAAGGACAGGGGCGTGGGTTGTAGGGAAGGACAGGGGCGTGGTCGGGAGGGCGTGGGTTATAGGGAAGGACAGAGGCGTGGGTTGTAGGGAAGGACAGGGGCGTGGTCGGGAGGGGCGTGGGTTATAGGGAAGGACAGGGGCGTGGTCGGGAGGGCGTGGGTTATAGGGAAGGACAGGGGCGTGGGTTTAGGGAAGGACAGGGGTCGTGGTCGGGAGGGCGTGGGTTATAGGGAAGGACAGGGGCGTGGTCGGGAGGGCGTGGGTTATAGGGAAGGACAGGGGCGTGGTCGGAGGCGTGGGTTATAGGGAAGGACAGGGGCGTGGGTTATAGGGAAGGACAGGGGCGTGGTGGAGGGCGTGGTCGGGAAGGGCGTGGGTTATAGGGAAGGACAGGGCGTGGGTTATAGGGAAGGACAGGGGCGTGGTCGGGAGGGCGTGGGTTTATAGGAAGGACAGGGCGTGGGTTATAGGGAAGGACAGGGGCGTGGTCGGGAGGGCGTGGGTTATAGGGAAGGACAGGGGCGTGGGTTATAGGGAAGGACAGGGGCGTGGTCGGGAGGGCGTGGGTTATAGGGAAGGACAGGGCGTGGGTTATAGGGAGGACAGGGGCGTGGTCGGGAGGGCGTGGGTTATAGGGAAGGACAGGGCGTGGGTTATAGGGAAGGACAGGTGGCGGGGGTGTTGTAGGGAAGGACAGGTGGTCGGAGGGCGTGGGTTATAGGGAAGGACAGGGGCGTGGTCGGGAGGGCGTGGGTTATAGGGAAGGACAGAGGCGTGGGTTATAGGGAAGGACAGGGGCGTGGTGTGTGTAGGGACAGTGGGTAAGGGGAAGGACAGGGGCGTGGGTTGTAGGGAAGGACAGGGGCGTGGTCGGGAGGGCGTGGGTTATAGGGAAGGACAGGGGCGTGGGTTATAGGGAAGGACAGGGGCGTGGTCGGGAGGGCGTGGGTTATAGGGAAGGACAGGGGCGTGGTCGGGAGGGCGTGGGTTATAGGGAAGGACAGAGGCGTGGGTTATAGGGAAGGACAGGGGCGTGGGTTGTAGGGAAGGACAGGGGCGTGGTCGGGAGGGCGTGGGTTATAGGGAAGGGCGTGGGTTATAGGACAGGACAGGGGCGTGGGTTGTAGGTAAGGACAGGGGCGTGGTCGGGAGGGCGTGGGTTATAGGACAGGACAGGGGCGTGGGTTGTAGGGAAGGACAGGGGCGTGGGCGGGAGGGCGTGGGTTATAAGGCAGGAGTGAGGGACAGGTGGCGGGGTGCGGGGTGATGGGCGGGGGAAGGTGCAGGGTGAGGTGGGTGTTGCTTGATTCTTGCTAACTCTTCTATGTTCCTTGTTTCTCAATGATCGTGTTTCAACTCTGATTGCATTGATGATTATTGTGGTTTAATGGAGTGGGAACATTTATAATTGTGTGTGTGTGTGACTGTGTGTGTGTGTGTGTGTGTATGTGTGTGTGTGTGTGTGTGTGTGTGTGTGTGTATTTTTCAGCCCTTTGCTTTCTTCAAACAATAACTTCTAGTCACAATCAGTCTATTTCTAACCCATGCCATATCCCCATGTCAGTGTGTTCATTATTATTAGCGAACCAAAACAACTGTGCATCTTTCCTAACCAGCAATATATGTCCGACTGTGTGATTACTAATATATATATATATACTGACTAATCATGCTTACTATACAAGGGATGCGTAACTTTAGTTATGAGAAGAGATTGAAGTTATTAAAATTACACTCACTCGAGAGACGCAGAGTAAGGGGCGATCTGATAGAAGTTTTTAAGTGGATAAAGGGATTTAATAAAGGAGAGGTAGGAAAAGTTCTTACGGCTTTTAACCAGGGTAGAACAAGAAGTAACGGATTCAAGCTGGAAAAGCGTAGATTTAGAAAGGAAATAGGGAAAAACTGGTTCACAAATAGGGTGGTGAATGAATGGAATGGTCTCAGTAGACAGGTAGTTAGTGCGGAGTCATTAGGGAGCTTTAAAGAGGGGCTGGATAGGTTCATGGATGGGGAAGAAAGGTGGATGTAGGTAGTGTAAAGCCCGGTTCCCACCATCCCGCTTCTACGGCCGCCGTACAACAACAAAGACGTCACAATGACGTCACAACAAAGTCTACCGCACCGCCATACCGCTGTACGGCCGCCGTACAAAGTTAAATTCAAGTCATCTCTCCCGCTCGGCGGTGTCCGCTCGAGCAGAGTTGCCAGCTGTGCCCAGTTACCACAAATACCACTCAAGCGGTGATGATGGTGACGTCATTGTTGAGCGGTGTTGTTGTAAGACGGCCGTTTAAGCGGGCTGATGGGAACCGACCTTTAGGCGACAGGAACTACCACGTGTAGGCCTCGCGGCCTCTTGTAGCTTCCTTATTTTCTTATGTTCTTATGTTCTTATGTACTAATACATGGACCAAGTTTCGGCGCAAGATGTAACACTGCATATACATATATATCAGTGTTTGGTTATGACACTAACACTTCATCATAGAGAACCGCGGCAAGGAAGATGATTGTGTTCTGACTTTGTGATGCGAATTTCAGCAAAACGCTTATTCTGATTACTGAAACGGAAATAATGATAATAAAAGTAGTGATAATAATAGTAATAATGATAATGATGATAGTGACAATAAAAATAGCAATGGTAATGATGATATAATAATAAGTGTAGAAACGCGAGTGGAATATCTTGAATTTGGTGAGATGGAGTCATAGTCGGGATATTTCACACTTGCTCAAAATCGTAAGGTAGATTACAACTCGTGGCAAAGTATATACAATTATAATGGATGCTATTGTGGTATCTGTGTGTGTGTATACATACAGAGAGCGCCACTTTCAAGAGATATACAAGTACGTGCTTTATATTACATGAGAATCAGATCACTTTGTAAGGAATTCGATTTTTTTGGTATCTTTGATCAATTATTCCCGAACTAAATTGGCCTACCCCTTTGTTTTTATTTTATTCTCTTACTGTCTTCTTTATAGGGACTGGCAACTAAGCGGGCTTTGTGTTACCCATTTTTGTTGTGCCCTTGGCCAGTTCCCTGTGATGTAAAAAAAAAAAAAATAATAATAAAAAAAAAATAAAAAAAAATATGCATCTTAAATATAACTTATGAGCGTTATTACTTGCGAGGCGCCAAGACAATGTGTGGAGAGGTGTGGGTGGGAAGGAGGGGATGTTTGTGGGCGGCATGAATCACACCCACAAGTATTTCTCAATCCCGCCACATTTCGCAATATTTCTTCGGTCACTAGTTGTCTCACTTTCCATGTTACATTCTTCATAGGTTTTCATATTTGCCACAACACAGTAAGTCAAGAGTGATACGGTTGTTGAGTGTCTTTGGTGTGTCAACATTAATGATTTCTCGACACGGACAGGTTGTATTTATATCCTAGTCAAGTTCATGCATAATGCTGGACAAGTTGCTGGATATCTGTCAAGCTTCTGTGTTCACGGGGGAAAATTTGGTCCACATTGTGAACGGTTTGGCGAATGGTTGGCAGGCTCCCCCTACCGCACGCTGCTCAACGCCGCCGTGCTGAGACTGCAGGAGGGAGGAGTCCTTCACGAGCTGAAGCGCAGGTGGTGGAAGGAGAAGAGAGGCGGGGGCACGTGCCAGGTAACCACAAGCCAAAGGTGTTCCCGCGCTCGACTCCTGCCTCTAGTGTTGTCGCCCATCTCACTCACATACATGCATACATTCACTCCATCTCGCCTGGCTCATCTGTCCCTTGGTTTGCGATTATCTTTTCTCCTCTCGGGTAGATTGTGTTTGACGCGTAGAATTGTCTGCCGGGGACTGACTGCGTGGAGCTGAGGTTCAGTCGTCAGTGCTCTCCGTATAGTAGAATGTGGTGTCCTTCCTGGCATCTTATGTGACGCCGCTTGCCTGCCCTGCATGATGACTGGAGACTTACAAAATTTATCGACCCTCGTTCATCCACAGCGGGACCCTCTCAAAGTGACCACCAATCCCTATATCAAGCTAACCTTTTACCTTAACTTATCACTCCTAAATATTCCCTTGATTGTAATTCCTGGGAGCGGTGGACGTTTTACGAGCGTGATGCGTTGACAATCGAGGGTTCGGCATCCCGCTCGAGCCAGGTCTCAGCATCCACCTTCACGGACTTGCCCAGGCTTCCCAGACATGAACTTGTACACCCTTGTCTTGTGCTAGTTTTTGCCTCTCTGTTCAAGCTGCTTATGAGTCACATTGTCCAGCCATCACACCTGGTGACGCTTCAGACCTTCAGGAGATGTAGGTAAAAATTTCTTCAGGCTAATGTAGCAGTTTCGTCCATTGAGTGTCCTTCAAGGTTCCTCTGTTATAGATCAACTCCTTACACAGGCTCACCCTACACCAACGCCATCTCCGAGGCCATCCTTAACCTGCAGGAGGTTGGCAAACTGCAGGCACTCAGGACGCGGTGGTGGAAGATGAAAAAGGGAGGGGGGCATCTCACTGACAACACAACCATGTACAGTCACCACTCATAGTCAGTGATAAGGATCCCATACTAATAAAATAAGTGCCCCTTAATACCTTTGTTGTTGGCGAGGAAAGGCTTTGCGTATGTGTCACTCGTTCATTGTGTTTGCATCATGTCACAACCAGCATTGGAATAATACATATACTTTGCCGTGAACTAGATAGAGTTTTAAGAGTCAGACCAGCATAGCAATTATGTCAAGACCAGCATTAACTCGCGTTAAAATCCCCCCAAGGGCAACTCATGCACCCTGCAGAGTGCATCCAGTTGGCCTCACTAGCCACCCACTCACCGCCTCGCCCTAACGCAGTGTTCACACCACTACAACTCTCCCACTCCTCACTACATGCACTGCTCTCTTACTTATTCACATCATAGTAGTAAGGAAAAGAGTTTTTATCATATATATATATATATATATATATATATATATATATATATATATATATATATATATATATATATATATATATATATATATATATATATATATATATATATATATATATATATATATATATATATATATATATATATATATATATATATATATATATACTCGTTTGTACCATATTTTCATATTTTTGGCGTAGTATATCACGCGACCTCATTTTCCTGCAGTAGATTAACTTACAAGATTCAGAGTCTTGAGTTTAAGTATTTTATTCCCGAGATCAAGATCACCAGTGGATTTCTCTTGTACATAATTTTCATCAGTTTCTCTCTTGTGACTCAGCCAGCCATCGCCAGGACTGGATATAAAAGCTCGCCGTGAACTCGATAGCTACATTAGGTACTTACAGGCTCACACATGTAGTATCACAAAAAATAGCAACACTGAGGAAGACTAAAAAAAAAAACGCAAATTTTACACTCGAGAAAATAACATTTACATTACAACCAATAGCAAAGTGTTCAGCAGCACAAATCACAACACTGACAGTCAAATATTCTGAGTCGTGCACATGACTTGCTGGGTTTTGCGTCGCGTCCAGTTGTCCCTCGTGACTGTGAGGGTGACGCCCACAGCCTTATGACCACGCCCACAACCTTATGACCACACCCACAGCCTTATGACTACGCCCACAGCCTTATGACCACGCCCACAGCCTTATGACCACGCCCACAACCTTATGACCACGCCCACAGCCTTATGACCACGCCCACAACCTTATGACCACGCCCACAGCCTTATGACCACGCCCACAGCCTTATGACCACGCCTTCAGCCTTATGACCACGCCCACAGCCTTATGACCACGCCCACAGCCTTATGACACGCCCACAGCCTTATGACCACGCCCACAGCCTTATAACCACGCCCATAGCCTTATGACCACGCCCACAGCCTTATGACCACGCTCTCAGCCTTATGACCACGCCCTCAGCCTTATGACCACGCCCACAGCCTTATGACCACGCCCACAGCCTTATGACTACGCCCACAGCCTTATGACCACGCCCACAGCCTTATGACCACGTCCACAGCCTTATGGCCACGTCCACAGCCTTATGACCACACCCTCAGCCTTATGACCACGCCCTCAGCCTTATGACCACGCCCTCAGCCTTATGACCACGCCCACAGCCTTATGACCACGCCCACAGCCTTATGACTACGCCCACAGCCTTATGACCACGCCCACAGCCTTATGACCACGTCCACAGCCTTATGACCACGTCCACAGCCTTATGACTACGCCCACAGCCTTATGACCACGCCCACAGCCTTATGACCACGCCCACAACCGTATGACCACGCCCACAGCCTTATGACCACGTCCACAGCCTTATGACCACGTCCACAGCCTTATGACCACGTCCACAGCCTTATGACCACGTCCACAGCCTTATGACCACGTCCACAGCCTTATGACCACGCCCACAACCGTATGACCACGTCCACAGCCTTATGACCACGTCCACAGCCTTATGACCACGCCCACAGCCTTATGACCACTGCCACAGCCTTATGACCACGTCCACAGCCTTATGACCACGTCCACAGCCTTATGACCACGCCCACAACCGTATGACCACGTCCACAGCTTTATGACCACGTCCACAGCCTTATGACCACGCCCACAACCGTATGACCACGCCCACAGCCTTATGACCACGTCCACAGCCTTATGACCACGCCCACAACCGTATGACCACGCCACAGCTTATGACCACGTCCAGCCTTATGACCACGTCCACAGCCTTATGACACGTCCACAGCCTATGCCACGCCACAGCCTTATGACCACGTCCACAGCCTTATGACCACGTCCACAGCCTTATGACCACGTCCACAGCCTTATGACCACGTCCACAGCCTTATGACCACGTCCACAGCCTTATGACCACGTCCACAGCCTTATGACCACGCCACACCTTATGACCCACAGCCTTATGACCACGTCCACAGCCTTATGACCACGTCCACAGCCTTATGACCACGCCCACAGCCTTATGACCACGCCCACAACCGTTATGACCACGTCCACAGCCTTATGACCACGTCCACAGCCTTATGACCACGCCCACAGCCTTATGACCACGCCCACAGCCTTATGACCACGCCCACAGCCTTATGACCACGCCCACAGCCTTATGACCACGCCCACAGCCTTATGACCACGCCCACAGCCTTATGACCACGCCCACAGCCTTATGACCACGCCACAACCTATGACACGCCACAGCCTTATGACCACGCCCACAGCCTTATGACCACGCCCACAGCCTTATGACCACGCCCACAAGCCTTATGACCACGCCCACAGCCTTATGACCACGCCCACAGCTATGACCACGTCCACAGCTTGACCACGCCCACAGCCTTATGACCACGCCCACAGCCTTATGACCACACCCACAGCCTTATGACCACGCCCTCAGCCTTATGACCACGCCCACAGCCGTATGACCACGCCCACAGCCTTATGACCACGCCCACAGCCTTATGACCACGCCCACAGCCGTATGACCACGCCCAGCCTATGACCACACAGCCTTATGACCACCCCCAGCCTTATGACCACGCCCACAGCCTTATGACGCCAACCTTAGACGCCCACAGCCTTATGACCACGCCCACAGCCTTGACCGCCCAGCTTATGACCACGCCCACAGCCTATGACCACGCCCACAGCCTTATGACCACGCCCACAGCCTTATGACCACGCCCATAGCCTTATGACCACGCCCACAGCCTTATGACCACGCCCATAGCCTTATGACCACGCCCACAGCCTTATGACTACACGCACAGCCTTATAACCACGCCCACAGCCTTATGACCACGCCCACAGCCTTATGACCACGCCCACAGCCTTATGACCACGCCCACAGCCTTATGACCACGCCCTCAGCCTTATGACCACGCCCACAGCCTTATCACCACGCCCACAGCCTTATGACCACGCCCATAGCCTTATGACCACGCCCACAGCCTTATGACCACGCCCACAGCCTTATGCACGCCCCATTATACCGCAGTGACAGCCCAGCTTAGGCACGGCACACCTTACACAGTCACATTATGCCCGGAGAACGCCTTAGCGTTGCCATCCGTTGCCGGCCATCACACAATGCCACCTTACTTTGTGGTGATCAGACAGACTTTATGGATGTTGTCCTTTGAATTTACGTGGTGATCAGGTAAACTTTTGCATGATTTTGTAATTATATACCATTGCAGGGAAATCAGCATGTCTTTCAAAAGCACATACTTTGTTTACAGATTTGTTCCAGGTAGAGTTAGTGAATAAGTGTCCATTTATTTGCTGTGTCTGCATGAGACTTTAGATTATACTGTAGTGTATTGCCTGTCATTCTACACACTCCCTCGTCTTGCCTTGCTATAGCAGTCCATACCCTTACAGTAATGTAGATAATTACTTGACTAATACCTTTTTATCGTATTGTATATAACGTAGACTTTCCACGAATTATTCCAGAACGTACAATTTCAAGTAGCAAAGTACTGAGTCAGGGTTTCATATTCTCGTTTATCATGATACTTGTCTATGTATCAGACAATTTTGTGATTTATTAAAGATTTCAGTATTTGCAGAAACATTAAAGTTGAAAGAATAACAATTGTTTGATCATATATTGCTGTTGAGGTGCAGGAAAATTCTCTCTCTCTCTCTCTCTCTCTCTCTCTCTCTCTCTCTCTCTCTCTCTCTCTCTCTCTCTCTCTCTCTCTCTCTCTCTCTCGCTCGCTCTCGCTCTTGCTCGCTCTCGCTCGCTCGCTCGCTCGCTCTCTCTCTCTCTCTCTCTCTCTCTCTCTCTCTCTCTCTCTCTCTCTCTCTCTCTCTCTCTCTCTCTCTCTCTCTCTCTCTCTCTCTCTCTCTCTCTCTCCCCCCCCCCTTCTCTCAAATACACCATACATATACAAATACAAAATTATTAATAACCTCAAACCACCAGAGGCATTAAGAAAACCACGTCATATCCGTGACTCCCCTTGCAACACTCACCCTCACTCTGTCTTTCCCACACTCGTCGCTGCACTCAGGATGACGAATCCAAAAGCTCCTCCAAGGCCAACGAGCTCGGACTGAACAACGTCGGCGGGGTCTTCGTGGTGCTCCTGGCCGGCATGGGTCTCGCCTCCGTGGTGGCCGTGTGTGAGTTCGTGTGGAAGTCGAGGAAGCTAGCCACGGAGGAACATGTGAGTGTTGCCTTGCGGGACCCCAGTTCGCAGGCCAGTTGTTGTAGCCAGTTCATCCTCATGTACTGTTGAGATCTTGGGATTCACTGTTACTATCCTGTCGTTTGTAGTTTTGTTCTCTCTTTCTTCTACCCAGTGTGCGTGTTCACCTCCTTTTATTTATTTATTTGATGTCTGTAGAGTTGTATTACCCTTGTATTGAGACATTAAAGTATTAAAGTATACGTACGTTTGTATAAATTGTTATTAGTTGATTCTGGATTTTGATTTATTCTACTTGAAGTTTGTGATTCATGCGTGCCGTTTATACTCACTTAACCTCGATTAGAGTTCCTGTAATGCCCGTCCCCCCACCCTCCCGCTGTGTGCATAATGATACCAAAAAGTAGATAGTAATACCCATGTCATGTATTTGTACTTACCGTGAAATATAACCTTAATAGAGAGCACTCATTTCTCGCTTATAGGCTCTAAAAATCTTCATAATATCGCTCATATTAAACGTAAGCATATGTGATAATGTTTGGAGCAGCAACATTTAAGAGAGGGAAGAGTTACATTTCTTATGGATAATTTCAATGTTAATATTCAAGAAAGAGGAAAGGAAAACTCACCATTGGTAATCTAGCCCTTCAGTACCATTATTCCTTCCCTTCAGTGCCTCCCTTCTCTTGCCTCTTAATTCCCCGCTGGACGACGCAGTAGGCAGATGACCCACAATCACTCACCAATTGACTATCCCCAGGCTTCCGTTTGGACAGAGATGAGTAAGGAACTCAAGTTCGCGCTCTCCTGCGACGCGTCCTCCAAGCCAGTGAGGAAGAAGCTGCCGGAGCGCGAGAACGGACCGTCCTACCTCTCCATGAACAACACCTTCGGCTCCACCTTCACCACCTCCCACTACTCATCCTCATCTAAGGACCCGCTCTCCTGACAACTGCAGGTATTTAACTACGTCAACACCACAGGCGGTTCAGGTCAGTGAAAGATTTTATCCCCATCGTCGAGATCTAGAAATTACCTTATCAAAGCAGAAAAAATACTTGCGTTGCTAATGACTTACTCTATAGTAGCTATCCAGATTTTATTACCATCGTTGAAATTTAGAAATTATCTTATCAATGCGGAGAAAATATACGTTCCTGTGGTGACTAGCAAAGTTCATGTTCTAATTGTATTATGTTGAGCCCTGAATGCAGTGCTGATTGTTAACGTAAAGTAAAAGTATACAAGACACAATGGTAATCTCCCGTCCTTCATCCTAAAAACCTAAACCTTACCACGTTACCAAAGCTCATAATGGTAATTCCTGCTTTTCTCTCTTGGCGCCGCTCAGTCCCAGCCATCAACACAAGAGTCAGCGGCGCCTCGAGGCTCGGCTCACAAACCCGAGGCAGACGACATCCCGACGCCGCCCCTGGCCGCCGCCCGAAGCAGCCAGTCCCTCGACCGTGTCTCCGGTCGGTCAGCGCCCCCCATGTCCCCCGGGGCTGACACCACAACGATAGAGGGCGGCTTACAGTCCCCCGACCTGCCCTTCCAACTCATCTCATCGGTATGACACTAGGGCAGCGTAGGTCAGCGGCGGCAGGAGCAGAAACACTCCGTTATCATGCACATCGCACGCTCTCACCTCTAAGCTCAAACAAGGCAATCTGTGAGGAACTACACCTGCCTCGTTCCAGTGACTTCCTCGTTCCCTGACACAATCATACATCACGTTTACTCAAGATGCCATGTAAGTAATAACACGTCTTTTAAAATCGTGGACAGTGTACATGATAGAAGAAAAAAAGTTTTATAAGCTATTTAGTCCCAGATAAAAAATCATGGTCACTTATAATCCCGTATCAGTTAACCGCTCTTGTTCTTCCTTATAAAAAGTATTATAAACTGAATCATATTGTGTTGTCAGTTTGTGTGAATGAATACCGAACACTCACTTTCGAGATTAAGTGATCAGAAAAGAAGATAAAATACCAACCAAAATGTGAACATCGTGATTTATATTTAATGATTCGTACCCCAGCGATGCCTCATTTAGGTCGTCCTGATGGCAGTGCACGACACACAGTGACGGCGGAGGCAGGACACAGGCGCACGTTTTGAGTAAATGTTGAAAAAAATGACGTGAATAAAGAACCTAGATATATGAAAATGATGAATCTCCGAAGAAAATTCTCGTTTAAAAGAAATGTAATTGATTGAAGATCTAAAAACACATATAGAAAATTAACGAGCTGTATATTGAGAACTCCGTATATAGGAAAATAAATACGTTGTTTGAGAGCATAGATACATTTCGAAAATATATACTTATGAAGAAAGCAATCTAGTTGAAACAATTACTAAAATGGTCTCATATCAACAACATAGAAATATTTCGAAACCAGTAAATTAAGAAATAAATAACCTAGTTCAGGATTAGAAAAGTTTGATAATACATTTTTTTTAAAACCCATTTGGAAACCAGTCATTTAATGAAAAAAAATAAAAATTGACTTTAATACAGTTGGAAACCAGTCAATTCATGGAGAAAATACATAAATTGGCTTAACACATTTAGACACCAGTCAGATAATGGAGAAAATACATAAATTGGCTTAACACATTTAGACACCAGTCAGATAATGGAGAAAATACATAAATTGGCTTAACACATTTAGACACCAGTCAGATAATGGAGAAAATACATAAATTGGCTTAACACATTTAGACACCAGTCAGATAATGGAGAAAATACATAAATTGGCTTAACACATTTAGACACCAGTCAGATAATGGAGAAAATACATAAATTGGCTTAAAACATTGAGACACCAGTCAGATAATGGAGGAAATACATAAATTGGCTTAAAACATTTGGAAACCAGTCAATTAATAGAGAAAATATATTGAAGTGCGTCATCTTAATTTGCGTGTGGCTGCAGAGTACTTTGCTCGCCTGGTAACTTGACCTAACTTGACCGTGCCTGTGCAGAGAGAGTCAGGCGTGTGTGTGTAGGGTAATGCCAGCCTGACTAACAGACCTTATTATAGGACAATCTTTCACTGTATATAGATTACATACACTTTAGACCTTTCAGTGAGTACGAAAAATTATTGAAAATTCTTTAAGAAAAATAGTGGGATTAAGGTTTCAAGAAGGTACAAATTAAAAGATAGTAAGGCATGAAGCAAAAATTTTGGTTACATAAAGATTGTTCCTGAGTTGGACGTGATTAGATCGCGTGTGAATCGTGGGTTTTTTTCAGCAACTTGAGGCGAAAGTCGAGGAATGAGTGAAGATTGCGAGTGTATAAGAGGAAGATTTTTTTTTATAGCATTTAGCTAAAGCGGCTGGCTAAGGGCTTCAAAAAATCAAAAGTATATAAAAAGTAAGGTGTTCATGTGTGTTTATGATTAGTACTGCAAAAGTAACACTTAAGATAATCTTAATATTTATTTAATTTAAAGCCCAGAGGTAAAAGCATGATATTAGTGGATATATTAATACATGTAATTCAGATAGAGTGCCATATCCTCATTATAGCAAGGTCCTATGCGGTGGCAGTCTCAAATCGGTTTGATGTGCTCGGTGCTCTTGGGGACCCTGTAGAACTGTGGGATACCTTCAAACGTGAAACTCTACAGTCTGCCAAGGAGTGTATTGGGGAGCGCCCGAGGTCAAGGCGTGGTTTTGTCTCGACTGAGACGCTGGAGAAAATCAAGGAGAATCGCGCTGCCAGGCTGGCAGTGAACCGGGACCAGCACAAGGCTCTGTCACGCCGGACTAGAACCCTCCTGGGGAGAGACAAGGAGAGGTATGTCAGGAGTCTCGCTGAGGATGTCGAGGTCATTTGAACGCTAATGACTTCCGACCCGCCTACCGAGCCCTGAAGAAGCTCCGTTCCAAGTCTCCATCTCGGGCGAGTGCTATTCGAACAGCAGATGGGCGCCTCGTGTCGGACATGGATGGGCAGATGGCTCGTTGGGCTGAGTACTTTGGGCAGTTGTTCACGGTGGACCCTCCAACTGAGCAGCTTCACACCACTGGGTTACAGGCAGCGGATTCCGATCCTCCCATTGCCGAAACCGCACCCTCTTGACGAAGTCAGAGGGGCTGTAGCAAAGTTAAGGGCTGGAAAGGCAGCTGGGTTTGTAATATCAGTGCGGAGCTCCTCAAAGCTGGGGGTGAGGCCATGATCCGCGGGTTACATGCTGTCCTGACTGCGGTGTGGCAATCAGGTACCATTCCTCCTGACTGGAAAAGGGGACTGGTCGTCCCTATCTGGAAAGAGAAAGGGGACCGTCAGGACTGCAACAATTACCGCGGTATTATACTGCTCAGCGTGTCAGGCAAGGTGCTTGCCCATCTATTGCTGACACGGATCCGCAGTCATCTGCTGAAGCATCAGAGACCTTAGCAGTCTGGGTTCACGCCTAGTAAGTCAACAACGGACCGTATTCTAGCACTTCGTGTCCTGGTGGAACGCCGACGTGAGTTTCGACAAGGGATGCTTGCAGCCTATGTTGATCTCAAGAAGGCGTTTGACTCAGTGCATCGTAAGTCACTCTGGGATCTTCTGCGACTTCGCGGGATTCCTGCAAGGACTATTGGTTTGATGACTGGTCTGTATTCTGGGACTAGGAGTGCTGTGAAGTGTGGGGGAGGTGTATCCAGCTTTTTTCCTGTTAATACAGGAGTGAGGCAAGGTTGCGTCCTTGCCCCATCACTTTTCAACACTTGCATGTACTGGGTATTGGGCAAAGTTGTAGATCAAAGGGACTGTGGAGCATCCCTCGGCAACACCAAGATCACTGATCTTGTTTTTGCCGATGATGCAGTAATCTTTGCTGAGTCGCTGGAGGTCCTGGTGATGACTCTCAAGGCGCTGCACGAAGAGGCAAAGCCTTTGGGAATTGAGGTCTCCTGGCCCAAGACCAAGGTCCAGGTGTTTGGAGGCTTACTAGATGAAACAGTACAGTCTGTTCATGCGTGCGGCGAAGACATTGAAATCTTGGAAAGTTTTACATACCTTGGTAGCGCAGTCCATAATGACGGCGGGTCACGTCAAGAAGTCTTACGACGGATTGGCATAGCCCACGGTGTTATGGACTCGCTCAGCAGGAGTATTTGGCGTTGTCGGTACCTGTGCAGGAGGACAAAGATCCGGATCTTCAAATCGCTTGTGATCCCTGTCTTACTCTATGGTTGTGAGACATGGACACTAACTAGTGACTTGAAGAGACAAATCAATGCCTTTGGTAATAAGTGTCTTCGCAGAATCATGGGGTATCGCTGGGATGATTACGTGTCAAATCACCGATTGCACCGTGAGACTGAATCGAGGCCTATTACCTGCATAGTCCGTCAGCGCCAACTTCGGCTATATGGGCATGTGGCACGCTACCTTGAAACCGATCCTTCCCATCGGGTTGTATCTGTAAGAGACAATCCGGCGTGGAGGAGGCCAAGGGGGCGCCCATAAGGCTCGTGGCTGGGGCAAGTTGATGTTTCTTGTCGAGAGCTGCTTGGTATGGGAAAGGAGCCTGCATGGGAACTCGCGCGTGGTGACCCCCGGGAGTGGCGTCGTAGGGTGGGCGAGGCGACGCGCCCCCCGGCGTATGCCCCCAATGATTGATTGATTCCCTGTGGCCTGTTTTGTGGCCCTCAGTATAGCAAGGTCTTCCCTGTGGCCTGTGTTGTGGCCCTCAATATAGCAAGGTCTTCCCTGTGGCCTGTTTTGTGGCCCTCAATATAGCAAGGCTTTCCCTGTGGCCTGTTTTGTGGCCCTCAATATAGCATAGCCCACCGTTCCTGGTGGAACGCCGACGTGAGTTTCGACAGGGGTTGCTTGCAGCCTATGTTGATCTCAAGAAGGCGTTTGACTCAGTGCATCGTGAGTCACTCTGGGACCTTCTGCGACTTCGCGGGATTCCTGCAAGGACTATTGGTTTGATGACTGGTCTGTATTCTGGGACTGAGAGGGCTGTGAAGTGTGGGGGAGGTGTATCCAGCTTATTTCCTGTTAATACAGGAGTGAGGCAAGGGTGCGTCCTTGCCCCATCACTTTTCAACGCTTGTATGGACTGGGTATTGGGCAAAGTTGTAGATCAAAGTGATTGTGGAGCATCCCTCGGCAACACCAAGATCACTGATCTTGTTTTTGCCGATGATGCAGTAATCTTTGCCGAGTCGCTGGAGAGATCCTGGTGACCGCTCTCGAGGCACTACACGAGGAAGCAAAGCCTTTGGGACTTGAGGTCTCCTGGCTCAAGACCAAGGTCCAGGTGCCTGGAGGCTTACTGATTACTCTACTACACTATTATAGTGTACACTACACTACAATCATTATTATACAATTATTATTATTTATTTTTTATATATCTGTGTCTTTAGCGCCTGTAGGCAGTGGTGACCCAGGGCTCGGATGATAGGCTCTGGAGGTTCCCTTGAGGGCTGCTGTGATGGTTGGCTCTCCCCCGTGATGGCGCAGGCAGGATTTTTATAGTGACGGCTGTGATTAGAGGCTCATGCCGCCGCCCTGTGTCCTCTGATGCACTCGCAATCAAAGGTAGAGTTAATGGGCAGGGCATGTGGGACCTTTGTGGGTGTTCTTAGGCCACTCGACGGTACAGAAAGGTTTTGGTTTTCGTCGGGGATCGAACTCGGGTCACCGGTGCTGACGTGGGCTTGTGTTTGTCATTGTACAATGACGTCATCCATTCGCATCAGCTAGCTTTGTGAATTTGTTAGGAAAATATATGATATGATAAGGAAAAAATATATGATAAGGTGTGTATGTACTCAAGCAAATTATGGCAGCATTTTTTGTGTGCGTGTAGCTGAATTTTCATAAAGCGAGGCTGCATTAAACAAGATATTCTGGGACAAGATATTCAGAATATACAGTATTCTGGGACTGAGAGTGCTGTGAAGTGTGGGGCAGGTGTATCCAGCTTCTTTCCTGTGAATACAGGAGTGAGGCAAGGGTGCGTCCTTGCCCCATCACTTTTCAACGCTTGTATGGACTGGGTATTGGACAAGGTTGTAGATCAAAGTGATTGTGGAGCATCCGTCGGCAACACCAAGATCACTGATCTTGTTTTTGCCGATGATGCAGTAATCTTTGCTGAGTCGCTGGAGGTCCTGGTGATGGCTCTCGAGGCGCTGCACGAGGAGGCAAAGCCTTTGGGACTTGCGGTCTCCTGGCTCAAGACCAAGGTCCAGGTGTTTGGAGACTTACTAGATGAAGCAGTACATACAGTCTGTTCATGCGTGTGGCGAGGACATTGAGATCTTGGAAAGTTTTACATACCTTGGTAGCGCAGTCATAATGATGGCGGGTCACGTCAAGAAGCCTTACGGCGGATTGGCATAGCCCACGGTGTTATGGACTCGCTCAGCGGGAGTATTTGGCGTTGTCGGTACCTGTGCAGGAGGACAAAGATCCGGATCTTCAAGTCGCTTGTGATCCCTGTCCTACTCTATGGTTGTGAGACATGGACACTAAATAGTGACTTGAAGAGACGAATCAATGCCTTTGGTAATAAGTGTCTTCGCAGAATCATGGGGTATCGCTGGGATGATTACGTGTCAAATCAGCGATTGCACCGTGAGACTGAATCGAGGCCTATTACCTGCATAGTCCGTCAGCGCCAACTTCGGCTATATGGGCATGTGGCACGCTACCCTGAAACCGATCCTTCCCATCGGGTTGTATCTGTAAGAGACAATCCGGCGTGGAGGAGGCCAAGGGAGCGCCCACAAGGCTCGTGGCTGGGGCAAGTTGATGTTTCTTGTCGAGAGCTGCTTGGTATGGGAAAGGAGCCTGCATGGGAACTCGCGCGTGGTGACCCCTGGGAGTGGCGTCGTAGGGTGGGCGAGGCGACGCGCCCCCCGGCGTATGCCCCCAATGATTGATTGATTGATTAAACAAGGTCTAGATGTATTTTATATTTTAATTGATCTTTATGGAAGTAAATTTAAATCTACACAACAGTTATATGTGTGATCTTATCTAAATCGTATTCTTGCAGTCCAGACAAGAGCCGTGGCCACAAAATTGTCGTGGGTGATCCAAGCCTCTAACCGGCAGGTAAGGAGGCTCTCTGAACCAAGCACAGCTGTATATCCATCCCTTGGGGCCTCAGGCGCAGTCATGACGCTGGTCGAGGATGGCTGTGTTGTCAAGACCTATGGCTGCTGACCACTGTGGGTGAGAGAAGTGATGGGGGCAATAACTCTGCCTACAACCCTACAACCTATGTATGCCCTGGTGCTCAACTCTCCTCGCCAATCAAGTATTAAGTATGTAAGTTTTGGCAGTGTTGTCTTGCTTTTCTTTTAATTTTGTATACAATATTAGTATAATTATTGCTAGATACTTTATCATGTGTGTGTAGGTTAAAAAATGGCATGTTTGGCTGTTATTTCATGTGTGTATGTTGTTATAGTATTTATTTATTTTTTTAATAAGCTTTTTTTAAAGACTTTTTTCATGTTAGATGTGTCTGTGTATATGTAGACACAGCACATTTAAAACACATGCACATATTAAAGCAAAGTAAAGCCTGCTTGACATAGCTCATGCATGCAACTTCATGTATATTTATCGACTTACTCTGCATGTAGTAGGATTTTAATGCTCGATCATGTCCGGCGTTTTGCTTAGCATCATACACTTCGCCGGAGCATAGCCTTGACTGTAGCGTGGGATCAGGAATGTTCAATAATTAGGCATAATTTGATGGTCGGTAGCATATACATTGAACACGGGCAGTATTGTAACACATAAGCTTAGTTGACGATAGAACAAAACCAACTAAAAGACAAAGTATTGGAGGAGCACAATATTACCCCTACTTTTTATAGTGGCGCCTGTCTTCAGAGGCTCATGCCGCCCCCCTGTCTCCTCCTATGCACTCGCAGGTAGTGCTAATGGGCAGCATGTGGGTGTTCTTAGGCCACTTGATAATTGCAGAAGGATTTTGGCACCCCTCGGGGATTGAACTCGGTACACCGAGCTCGCCACTTCCAGGAGCTAACCACTAGGCCACCGCCTCCCCATGTATATGTAGTATGTGAATTTTGGTAAATAAATATGTATGCCTTCAATTAGTTATTATTTTACAGGTGGAAGTATGACGAGGAAGATGTTGTATCAAGATGGCACTTGTTGACAGCATTAGCCTGTGTCAAGGAGCACTGTGGTGAAGGAACAGGGAAGGGCAGTGGTGCAGGTCACTTTATTGAGGTCAGTATTAGGCATTTCTAACTCAAGAAATTAAGTATATAACTGAAATCAAAGAGTTAAATTCAATGAGATAAATTCAAAGAGATTAAAGTAATCGTCCAGACCATTTCATCATTCCTGATTTAATGCAATCAAATCATAGCCATTAACGAGTATATCAACAATACGTCGTCACTTTTTGTATCCAGTCAGCCGTTTTTAAATAATCCGCAATCAAAATCTGCAAATTCCCCGAGTTTTCAAAACACACTCAAGGTTTGCAGACGCTCATGCTCAGGCTCGGTGACGTAGCATCAGGGAGGCTCATCTTCCCGCGCTTGATCAGAGGCACGTAAACACAGAGATAAATATAGTACTTGCAGATATTTGGGTGTTTCTGATAGATTTTTATTTGCTATATGCCACATGCATGCATCCTTTATGGGTGCAGCAAGACAGCTGTGCCTTTCGAGAAAAGTTTGCACACGGAAAGGAGTGGCGTGTGTAGGGTGATACACGCCTATAGTGTGTTGGGGCGAGCAGTTGCGTTGAGGAACGGTGTGTAGTGTACACAGCGGGTGAAAGACCAGCGAGAATGTGCAACGTGACTAGTCGCCTACCCAGTGTGTAGGTTGGGGACGACGAGTGTGAGGTGAGCCTGTGTACACGGGTGTGCTGGACAAGGGCGGCGCCCCCCCCCCCCGTAAGACAGTGACTTAGGCCAACACCATACCAGACCAGGTGGCCCTGTTAGACAGGGACGCCAGGACTGGCAGCAGCGGTGGACCACCACGACTGTGAGGCTTTGCCTCTTAACAAGACCAAGTAAACCAAGTAAACCAGTTGTGGAGTGGGCGTGCCCTGTGGTGAGAGACCCTGTGGTGGTGTGGCTGTCACACTTTCTGCCTTCCCGCCCGCATATTTTCCAACTCTATGCTGTAGTTAATGCTAGTATCTGGTTTCCGAGTAATGACGTTTGACTGTAGCTCCAAAACTAACCATAGGATTTTCTCGAAAGTACCTTCATTGTGATTCCCACACACACATGGTTTAACCTTATTTACCAATCCATGTTTTGGAGAAGTGCCAGGTCCTCCTGCTGAACCTCAGGCTCTGCTAACACCTGTTAATCCACCTCGTACTCGGGCTCAAACATATAGGATCCCATGACAATCTGAGGTTCGTTTTCCTCATAGTATACGCGACCAGCGTCATTTCTTTCGGTGTCAGATTGAGCATCGTACTCCAAATCTGTCACAGCGACAGATTCAGTCTGACACCGAAGTACAATCGCTCATCATAACATTTGCCGACAGGTGTCAGACAGAGTGTCTGCGGGCGTCCCTGTTCTGACGTCATCAATAACAGTCGTAGCCCTGTTGGAGGGAAGATTTTTTTTTTCGCGCGCTTTTTACACAAGTCGTGTTTTTACGGAAATAAGGCCTGGAAATCAATTATTTTTGGTGGATTAGGTGTTTTGAATGTACATTCAACATAATTCGGCAAAAAAAAAATGGGTCTGGACGATTACTTTAAGCTCTTAAGCACATATGTGCTTAAGTGACAACCTACTTACTTACACACATGTACGGGATATACAGTTGTCCCAAAAGGATGTGGGTGTTAAGGCAGTCCTCGTCCTGAGCATACTGGGTGAACTGTGAGCAAGATGACGCATAAATATATGTTTGACTGACCATTGTGCACATCTATATCTAATCTACTATTTACATGATGCCCTATGCCCGGGACACTGAAATGTCGTGACAGATATAATGATAACTGGCAAACATTTACACTTATCGTAATCCTATAATACGTTGGAGGTTTGTCCTACGCAATGCCTCATCAACATTACCATTGTTAATCATCCAGATAATTTTGTCCGTGAATCAGAATCTCAATCTCAGGATGTGTGAAGGGTGGCAGAGAGGGACACCGCAGCATGTAGTGTTGTAAGGCGTGGGTTCTGAGCTATACTGTAGGTAGTGGTGTAAGGTGTGGGTTCTGAGCTGTACTGTATGTAATGGTGTAAGGTGTGGGTTCTGCGCTGTACTGTATGTAATGGTGTAAGGTGTGGGTTCTGAGCTGTAGGTAGTGGTGTAAGGTGTGGGTTCTGTGCTGTAGGTAGTGGTGTAAGGTGTGGGTTCTGAGCTGTAGGTAGTGGTGTAAGGTGTGGGTTCTGTGCTGTAGGTAGTGGTGTAAGGTGTGGGTTCTGAGCTGTACTGTAGGTAGTGGTGTAAGGTGTGGGTTCTGAGCTGTACTGTAGGTAGTGGTGTAAGGTGTGGGTTCTGAGCTGTAGGTAGTGGTGTAAGGTGTGGGTTCTGAGCTGTAGGTAGTAGTGTAAGGTGTGGGTTCTGGCTGTAGGTAGTGGTGTAAGGTGTGGGTTCTGAGCTGTACTGTAGTATGGTGTAAGGTGTGGGTTCTGAGCTGTAGGTAGTGTGTAAGGTGTGGGTTCTGAGCTGTACTGTAGGTAGTGGTGTAAGGTGTGGGTTCTGGCTGTAGGTAGTGGTGTAAGGTGTGGGTTCTGAGCTGTACTGTAGTGGTGTAAGGTGTGGGTTCTGAGCTGTAGGTAGTGGTGTAAGGTGTGGGTTCTGAGCTGTACTGTAGGTAGTGGTGTAAGGTGTGGGTTCTGAGCTGTAGGTAGTGGTGTAAGGTGTGGGTTCTGAGCTGTAGGTAGTGGTGTAAGGTGTGGGTTCTGAGCTGTAGGTAGTGGTGTAAGGTGTGGGTTCTGAGCTGTACTGTAGGTAGTGGTGTAAGGTGTGGGTTCTGATGCTGTAGGTAGTGGTGTAAGGTGTGGGTTCTGAGCTGTACTGTAGGTAGTGGTGTAAGGTGTGGGTTCTGAGCTGTAGGTAAGTGGTGTAAGGTGTGGGTTCTGAGCTGTACTGTAGGTAGTGGTGTAAGGTGTGGGTTCTGCGCTGTAGGTAGTGGTGTAAGGTGTGGGTTCTGAGCTGTACTGTAGTAGTGGTGTAAGGTGTGGGTTCGAGCTGTAGGTAGTGGTGTAAGGTGTGGGTTCTGAGCTGTACTGTAGGTAGTGGTGTAAGGTGTGGGTTCTGAGCTGTAGGTAGTGGTGTAAGGTGTGGGTTCTGAGCTGTACTGTAGTGGTGTAAGGTGTGGGTTCTGAGCTGTAGGTAGTGGTGTAAGGTGTGGGTTCTGAGCTGTACTGTAGGTAGTGGTGTAAGGTGTGGGTTCTGAGCTGTACTGTAGTATGGTGTAAGGTGTGGGTTCTGCGCTGTACTGTAGGTAGTGGTGTAAGGTGTGGGGGTTTCTGAGCTGTACTGTAGGTAGTGGTGTAAGGTGTGGGTTCTGAGCTGTACTGTAGGTAGTGGTGTAAGGTGTGGGTTCTGCGCTGTACTGTAGGTAGTGGTGTAAGGTGTGGGTTCTGAGCTGTACTGTAGGTAGTGGTGTAAGGTGTGGGTTCTGAGCTGTACTGTAGGTAGTGGTGTAAGGTGTGGGTTCTGAGCTGTACTGTAGGTAGTGGTGTAAGGTGTGGGTTCTGAGCTGTACTGTAGGTAGTGGTGTAAGGTGTGGGTTCTGAGCTGTACTGTAGGTAGTGGTGTAAGGTGTGGGTTCTGCGCTGTACTGTAGGTAGTGGTGTAAGGTGTGGGTTCTGCGTTGTACTGTAGGTAGTGGTGTAAGGTGTGGGTTCTGCGCTGTACTGTAGGTAGTGGTGTAAGGTGTGGGTTCTGCGCTGTACTGTAGGTAGTGGTGTAAGGTGTGGGTTCTGCGCTGTACTGTAGGTAGTGGTGTAAGGTGTGGGTTCTGCGCTGTACTGTAGGTAGTGGTGTAAGGTGTGGGTTCTGCGCTGTACTGTAGGTAGTGGTGTAAGGTGTGGGTTCTACGCTGTACTGTAGGTAGTGGTGTAAGGTGTGGGTTCTGAGCTGTACTGTAGGTAGTGGTGTAAGGTGTGGGTTCTGCGCTGTACTGTATGTAATGGTGTAAGGTGTAGGTTCTGCGCTGTACTGTAGGTAGTGATGTAAGGTGTGGGTTCTGAGCTGTACTGTAGGTAGTGGTGTAAGGTGTGGGTTCTGCGCTGTACTGTAGTAGTGATGTAAGGTGTGGGTTCTGCGCTGTACTGTAGGTAGTGATGTAAGGTGTGGGTTCTGTGCTGTACTGTAGGTAGTGGTGTAAGGTGTGGGCTCTGAGCTGTAGGTAGTGCTGTAAGGTGTGGGTTCTGGCTGTACTGTAGGTAGTGTGTAAGGTGTGGGTTCTGGCTGTACTGTAGGTAGTGGTGTAAGGTGTGGGTCTGAGCTGTACTGTAGTAATGTGTAAGGTGTGGGTTCTGCGCTGTACTGTAGGTAGTGGTGTAAGGTGTGGGTTCTGTGCTGTACTGTAGGTAGTGGTGTAAGGTGTGGGTTCTGAGCTGTAGGTAGTGGTGTAAGGTGTGGGTTCTGCGCTGTACTGTAGGTAGTGGTGTAAGGTGTGGGTTCTGAGCTGTACTGTAGGTAGTGGTGTTAGTAGGTGTGGGTTTCTGCGCTGTACTGTAGGTAGTGGTGTAAGGTGTGGGTTCTGCGCTGTACTGTAGGTAGTGGTGTAAGGTGTGGGTTCTGCGCTGTACTGTATGTAGTGGTGTAAGGTGTGGGTTCTGAGCTGTAGGTAGTGGTGTAAGGTGTGGGTTCTGCGCTGTACTGTAGGTAGTGATGTAAGGTGTGGGTTCTGCGCTGTACTGTAGGTAGTGGTGTAAGGTGTGGGTTCTGAGCTGTACTGTAGGTAGGTGTAAGGTGTGGTTCTGGCTGTACTGTAGTAGTGTGTAAGGTGCGGTTCTGAGCTGTACTGTATGTAGTGGTGTAAGGTGTGGGTTCTGAGCTGTACTGTAGGTATGGTTAAGGTGTGGTTCTGCGCTGTACTGTATGTAGTGGTGTAAGGTGTGGGTTCTGAGCTGTACTGTAGGTAGTGGTGTAAGGTGTGGGTTCTGCGCTGTACTGTATGTAGTGGTGTAAGGTGTGGGTTCTGAGCTGTACTGTAGGTAGTGGTGTAAGGTGTGGGTTCTGAGCTGTACTGTATGTAGTGGTGTAAGGTGTGGGTTCTGAGCTGTACTGTAGGTAGTGGTGTAAGGTGTGGGTTCTGCGCTGTACTGTAGGTAGTGGTGTAAGGTGTGGGTTCTGCGCTGTACTGTAGGTAGTGGTGTAAAGTGTGGGTTCTGCGCTGTACTGTAGGTAGTGGTGTAAGGTATGGGTTCTGAGCTGCTGACATAACCTACATTTCTGTTCATCCTCTGACACAATCAACCGCAGTTCCCAGTAATGACACCCCAACCTTATTTTTCACACTTCTTGTGAAGACAGTGTTTATCCATTTGTTTCTGTGTGTGCCACATTAAAAGTGTGTCTACAGTGCAACAGTTACATTGTGTGTCATGAGTGGATAGTTTGCGTAGTTGTTTCCATCCTAACTTTATCGAACGAAATATCAGAGCTGGGCGTTGCGGCACCGAGTTGCGACTTTGTGACTTTGCGACTTTGCCGCACTATGAATTTCGAAGTCGCAAAGTCGAAAGTCGCAAACGTTTTGAAAAAGTCGGACTAAGCAAAGTCGCACCGCCAATTTTCCGCGACTTTTGCCCCGACTTTGAACAGGAACAAAGACGACTTTTTTGAAAGAAATTGCCGCGGCATCAGCGCGGCATTCGGAATGCGGGCCTCTTACGAGGCCTCCTGGCCAGGAGGACGTAGAGGAGGAGAAGGAGGACCTGTAGATATTAGTTTAGGCTGTGTTTGAACTAAAAAATGAATAAATATGTGTTTTTCTGCCTTATAAAAGCATGTTTCTGTTATCGCGCTAAAGTTTACTTTGTAATTTAGCGGAGTCGCACCGGGAAAAATAAGTCGCAGTCGCAAAGTCGCAAGTCGCACTGGGGGGGCCAAAAATAGAGTCGCAGAGTCGCAGTCGCACCAGGTCCGGCGGCAAAGTCGCAAAGGCAAAGTCGCACCTGAAAAAATTAAAGTCGCTCCCAGCTCTGCTAAATATGATCCTCATGGTCGCATTTTGCACCTTGTTAAGTTTGTCCATCCTTCCTGAGCCAAGGCAGGAGAGGAAAAGGCTGGGGTAATCTATTAAATATCTGACAGTGCTGATGTACGTGATCCTCGGCACAGGAACCCCGACACCATTCCCACTCCAGGCCGAACCTCAACCAGCAAGGAATCTTTATTATTATTATTATTGAATGTTGTGATAATATATTCCGTTAGTTTTTTCCTCTTTTTTTGTATTCTATAATAGTTTTATTTTTGTTCTTCTTCCTCCTCTTCCTCTTCCTACGCATGGGAAGAGACAGAGAAAAAAATCAGAACTAAAATCATCCTTGGACACACATTGAGATTCCTTGGTTGGAGTCACGCCTCACACTGCGTTACCAGATGGTTCAGCTCTCCATCTTTACTCTAAGCTGTGTATCCAACATGCATTCCTAGGTACTTATAGTATCTCACTCCTTCTCTGTTCTTGTTGTTGACAGTAAAGTCTTTGCTCCCTACTGCTCGACAATTAGATTTCGTCTTCTCTTCATTAAACACGAGACACATTGTCTGGGTTACAATCGTGAGCCGGTCTCTGGCAAGTTGCATATTATTGACATCTTTACTCTGAAGGAGAAAGTTTTCAGTACAAATCACATTATTAGCATTGTGAGAAAACTCTCATGAGGCAAGTTTATTCATCAGAATATTGAATAACATGGGGATTAACACACCACATTGCGGAGTACCAAGAATAATGACTTTCGGGTCAGACAGTGAACCCTGAAATAGGATTCTCGCCTTCCTGCCATGGAGATCATCGCCTAGCCAGTGAAGTAGCCTGCCACCCACACCCATAGCAGCAAATTCATAGAGAATAACTTCTTCAACCATGGCGTTATCAAGGGTTCCTTTTAGATTTATAAATACGCGGCAGTAATCAAAGTTATGGGATAAACACCCTATAACAGCATCCACCATTCCTTTCCCTTTAATAAAGCCAAACATATAATCTTTGATGCTCCCGCTTACTTTATAGACTTATCTCTCCAACAGGACTCTCTCCATCATTTTAGAGAAGCATGTCGTTAATTATACTTGACTGTAGTCCACTGGTTTTAGGGACAGGTATTATGGTTGCCTCCTTCCAAGCTCTGGCCAGCATTCCTTCCCTAATACTCTTGATAATAGTTATAATAATGTTCCATCGCTTATACCAGCTAAGCAGTCAAGTATGTCATAGCTAATACCATCAGCACCTGGAGCAGTAGATATCTCGTGTTGCATGTCTCGTAATAATTAATCTTGTGTAATACCCACATCTGTTTCATCCCCCACGTTTAAGGCATTAATGATAGAGGCTCTCCTTCCATCCTCCCATTCTACGACAACATTATTTACAGTCTGAGAGAGGCTGTTAGCACTAGCCTCGAATGCCTACTTCATTATACGCTCATTTGCTACCTTCTCTGGGTGTGGGTGTGCCATAACGTTGACTCTTCAAAGTCTCTCGACTTTGTTAACTTCTCTCCTTATTTCAGATATATTATTGCGATTACCAATTGTGTTTGTAAATTGCTTCCTGTACTCTCCGCGTGTTTCCTTCCTCATGATCCTGCATATCTTAGCTGCCTCTCGGAGTGTGTTTCTGGTTACAGCATCCTTTCCAGATTCTATATCATTCGATTTTCTATGCGCCACCCGTAACATTCCCGAGGGTCCCTGCGTAAATATATAACGTTTATTTGAACTCATAAGCGAAAATAAATAAAAAGGAAATCTTACTATGAAAGCAACAATTATGATATATACAACCTAATCCTAACTACTAACTGAGAGACAATGAGAGACACACAAATTAATATATGAGTCTGAGAGACACACAATTTAATATATACGCCATGAAAGTCGCAGCAATGTGGAGTCTTCAGGTAAGGTGAGGAGCTGCTTCCTAGTTGGAGTGCATAAGCCACATGCAGACCTGGCATAATCTATCGGAAACCATTCTTAACTCACGGTTGACCTTCCAATTTGGGCGCTTCACACCACTGGATTACGGGCAGTGGATTCCGATCCTCCCATTGCCGAAACCGCACCCTCTCTTGACGAAGTCAGAGGGGCTGTAGCAAAATTGAGGGCTGGAAAGGCAGCTGGTGTTTGTAATATCAGTGCGGGGCTCCTCAAAGCTGGGGGTGAGGCCATGATCCGCGGGTTACATGCTGTCCTGACTGCGGTGTGGCAATCGGGTACCATTCCTCCTGACTGGAAAAGGGGACTGGTCGTCCCCATATAGAAAAGGAAAGGGGACCGTCAAGACTGCAACAATTACCGCGGTATTACACTGCTCAGCGTGCCAAGCAAGGTGCTTGCCCATCTATTGCTGACACGGATCCACAGCCATCTTTTTTTCTTTTTTTTTCTTTTCTGCTGAAGCATCAGTGACCGCAGCAGTCTGGGTTCACGCCTGGTAAGTCAACAACAGACTGTATCCTAGCGCTTTGTGTCCTGGTGCAACGCCGACGTGAGTTTCGACAGGGGATGCTTGCAGCCTATGTTGATCTCAAGAAGGCGTTTGACTCAGTGCATCGTGAGTCACTCCGAGATCTTCTGCGACTTGCGACGGCAAAATTGTAGATTAAAGTCATTGTGGAGCATCCCTCGGCAACACCAATATCACTGATCTTGTTTTTGGCGATGAAGTAGTAATCTTTGCTAAGTCGTTGGAGGTCCTGGTGATGACTCTCGAGGCGCTGCACGAGGAGGCAAAGCCTTTGGGACTTGAGGTCTCCTGGCTCAAGACCAAGGTCCAGGTGTTTGGAGGCTTACTAGATAAAACAGTACAGTCTGTTCATGCGTGCGGCTAGGACAGTGAGATCTTGGAAAGGCTTACATACCTTGGTAGTGCAGTCCATAATAATGGCGGGTCACGTCAAGAAGTCTAACGGCGGATTGGCATAGCCCACGGTGTTATGGACTCGCTCAGCGGGAGTATTTTGCGTTGTTGGTCTCTGGTCAGAAACACAAAGATCCGGATCTTCAAGTCGCTTGTGATCCATGTCTTAATCTATGGTTATGAGACATGGACACTAAAATGCGACTTGAAGAGGCGAATCGATGCCTTTGGTAATAAGTTTCTTCGCAGAAACATGGGGTATCGCTGGGATGATTACGTGTGAAATTAGCGATTGCACCGTGAGACTGAATCGAGGCCTATTACCTGCATAGTCCGTCAGCGCCAACTTCGGCTATATGGGCATGTGGCACGCTGCCCTGAAACCGATCCTTCCCTTCGGGTTGTATCTCTAAGAGACAATTCGGCGTGGAGGAGGCCAAGGGGGCGCCCACAAGGCTCGTGGCTGGGGCAAGTTGATGTTTCCTGTCGAGAGTTGCTTGGTATGGGAAGGGAGCTTGCATGGGAACTCGCGCGTAGTGACCCCCCCCTCCCCCCCCGGAAGTGGCGTCGTAGGGTGGGCGAGGCGACGCACCCCGGCGTATGCCGGTAATGATTGATTGATTCTTAACTTCAGCATTTGATATCTATTAGAGATAAACCAGATCTTATGTGCAGAGTTGAACTGTCACAGCCATACCTTACAATCAATAATTTTTTTCAGATCAAATCAAAGTTTAGCATTTTATTATTTACAAAAATAATAAGTTATAACATTTGTGGTCCTTATTTTTGTATTGTGTATTTTTTTGAGAATCGTAAGAGACTGTCAAATCAATCAGTGTGGTGTGAGTGAGGCAGGAAGCAGGGTGTGGGCCTCCCAGGCAGTAACAGAGTGTCAAGGCAGCGTGTGGCTCTGTCTCCTGACTTGTTACCACTTTTGCAGATGTTGAGGTCACAGTCCAGGCCGGCTGCTCCGCCCGGCACTGACCTGGCTCGCTCCGGCATCCCCGAGGGTTCCCGCAGGACCGGCCGTCGCGTGTGCTGGCGATAGTATTGCTGTGTTTGAGGCTCTGGGGCCGGGCAGCAGCATGAGTGGCCGGGAACAGCAGGATCAGTTTGCCTAAGGTGTGAGGAGGCACAAGTGTGAGAGCAAGAATCAACTGGAGGCAGGCAGTTCAAGCCACAAAGCAAACAGTGATCTGAAGTGCCAGCAGTGTGACAAAACATTCAAATGCAAGAGTGAGCTCAAGAGACATTTACTGACACACAGTTGTGTTAAAAATCATGACTGTCTGGAGTGTGGGAAAAGGTTTTATACCAGTAACAGTGGTCTCACCAGACACACCATGATGCACAGTGGTGTTATGAATTATGAATGTTTGGAGTGTGGGAAAAAGTTCAGTCACAAGTGTAACTTCACCACACACACCCTGACACACAGTGGTGTTAAAAAATGATGAATGCCTGGAGTGTGGGAAAAGGTTTACTATTAGTTCTGACCTTAAGCAACACACCTTTTGACACACTGGCTTGAGGGAGTTCTAGTGTGATATTTGTAACAAGTGTTTCAAGACAAAGGCTGATATTGCCAGGCCTGTGAAGATCCACCACTTTTGAGGTGGTGCGTTGTGTGGACAAGTGTGGTTGTACCCGTGCCTGTGGGAGCGTGTCCTGTGTGGCAATGGGTGGTGGTGGTGGTGGTGTGGTGGTGGTGGGCAGTGTGTTACATGTGTGGTTGCAGCCTTGCCCTTATGTTTTGTGAGGGAATAATGGCTCCAGCAGTTGTTGGGTTGGCAGTACCTTCCCCACCTAACAATTCCTATTTCCCACAGTCCCCCAAGCTCACTTTTTGCTACATTCTGAAGAGCAAATATGGCAGTTCAGTGTTGGTTTAAGGGTGTCTGACATGCTCCGTAAAGGCCGTAGCCAGGACTTGAAATTTGGAGGGGCTATTTATATCGTAGGGAGGCTTATATTTTTTTATAATTTTCCTTCCATGTATATTTCTACTTGAATGTCTTTCTACTAATAGACTAGTATGTTTTTACCGGAGTTTCTACTTGAAATAATGAATGTAGCTGTAGAGAATCAAATCATGCGTCATGAAAAAGGAATAAATCTGTTCTGAATTTTCGCATCTTTTTGCCTTTGTGTGTAGGCAAATCATATATGCTTCTTAGTAAAAAGATAATCTGGGGGCTAATGAGTTTCTTGGGGGGACTGAGTCCCCCATAACCCCCTGTGGCTACAGGCCTGTCTCCGTAGCTGAGTCTTTCATCCTTATAAGAGTTGCTGCACAAGATCACCGGGTTTCAAAACGTCCTCTTCATATTATATTGGAATAATTTGATTCAGTCTTACTTTTGATATTTTTCTTTCCGCATTTAGTATTTTGCAAGACATTTTCTCGCAGTATCCAGTAGGTATGATTTGATGGAGTACATCTTTGCCTTACCCAATCCTTCAATCCGTAAAGCATTGCTTAAAACATGAGTGCACTGTCGGAAGGCCTGAAGAAGCGCTTTATTGATAAAGTAGTGAGGAGACAAAAACTCAGTAATAGTGATTGAGTGACTACAAAAACAATATTGTAAACTCACAAGTTATCTAAAAATGTATCTCCTGAGGGAAGAAAACATGTGATTTTCAAGGACAGAAGGATGATAAAGCTGGTCAACACAACTATTAAATTATGGCAGCACGCACGCACACACACACACACAAACACACACACACGCACACACACACACACACATCCTGTTGTACCTTTAGATATAATGAAAACACCGATATATTGTGCTCGGTGAGAGCTATTGGGTTGTCTGTCTTGCTCTATGTGAAGGTAATGAATCGAGCCAATGTTTTCACGCCAGTCGACCATTGCATCGACAGGTGTACTTATAGGGTCATCACGCTCAGCCAGCTATCACACGAGTAGCGTATCAGGATTTATTTACCATCAAAAGGAACTGAAATCTGAAGTATTTGTTATTGGCGAGGGGCATGAGAGGTACAGTAGTAATGTCCCCACAATGACGTCCAGCCCACCACCGCACTGCTGTCCTTGTTGCCGCTGTTGTGTCCTCTCTGCTATAACGAGTATGACCGGCAAGTCGTCTTGTTACTGTAGCGTGAAGTGTAAGGAATGAGAGGATGTGTGCGTCTGGTGTTCATGTTGCATACCAAAGCACGCTATGAAGCAGCCATTTCTGAATACAACTACGCGTCGTTTAGCCCAGCAGGTGTTGATGGCAGCCGAGCCTTGCCTGGTAACCCCTCGCCAGTGTTATCATCGAGCGGCGTCTGGCATGGAGGAACTTCTCAGGTTTGCTTTGGTTCCGGGACGACTCGAAGCAATGCCAAGTGCTATGAACCGCGATACGAACAAAAGCTTCCAGTTTGCCATTAGGATTCATCATTTTCTTAGAGGAATATACATGTTATCTATCTTATAGATACGTGAGTTATAAATGTCGTGAAGTATAGTTTTGTACGAACATCCCAGTAACTTGGCCCCAGTAACCTGTCTTCTTATTCATCAAGTATGTGCCTTATAACGTCAACATCCGTAGCATTGGAAGACGATTGCCAATGAAATAAATTATTTAACTATAATGTTGATTTTCTGGTGAATTCCAGGTACATTGCCGATGAGCTCGTAGAATAGCAATGCACTGAAGTCATAAGCGTGTTTATTGCAGTGTATCAATGATGCAACCCAAGGGTAGAGGTATTAACAAGGTGTTTATGATGGGATGTCTTGACACCTGAGGCGACAGGCTCCCTGTGACTGTGTAGCCCGGGAGGCAGCAGTGGCCACAGAGTCTGCCCGGCGGCGGAGCTACGTCCACGTGTGTGTAGTGTTTCCGTCGTGTGTTGTTATCCTTTGAGCCGATGTTAAGTGTTTAAACAATCACCAAGACGTTCATATACGGCTGCGTATAGCGTAAACCATGTTGAGCCTAGAGAGACCTTGCCGGCGGGTGCGTGGTGGCGGAGTGGCCGGCTGTCACCGCCTCAACCCGCGTTGTGACCACCGCCTCCCTCTCTTCCTCCCTCTCTTTTGCGTCTGTGCCAAAGGTTACTTCACTTGCTTCAGGATTATGTGCCGATGTTAAGTGTTTCATCAATCATCAAAGCGTTAATGTACGGCTGCGCATATCACATATGTCATGCCGAGCCTAGTAAGACCTTGTAGTCGGGTGGTGTGGGTGCGGCCGGCGTCACCCTCCCGCCCCACACCCTGATGACCACCGCCACGGAGGAAGCCACCCTCCTGCCTGCCTCCCTCCCTGCCTCTCCTCAGCGACGGTGCCAATGATTGCTTCACTTGTCTCAGGATTACACTTGATGCCTCATCCCGCTTTACAACCCTCCCCAGAGTAACCTTGTAACTCATCATCATTATCCCTATCTTGAGGTGATCATTGTCATTTCCCTACCTGCGCTTCTGCCTCGGCGAGATGTCCACCACCAATAACTTGACTCTTGTTCAAGCATCGCTACGTGATTCATGAACTGATTTACTGATTCTCAAAACAGATCGTCGCTCGCAACACACCCGTCATACAAGGCAGTCACAGGCCTTTTATGACACAGAGGATGAAGACACAGTGACATGTGTCACATGACACTGTGATGTGACACGGGATGAAGGAATGATGGAATAAGCTAGAAATAGAAATAAGTACAACGACTTTGAAATGCAGGCCGCGGCTGCTGCCTTGTGATTGGCTGACACGTTTGAGACACAATCTGATTGGCTGGCACGTTTGTTTTTACACAATTGTGATTCGCTGGCGAGGCTGTGACGTCGTTGTAGTCGCTCAGCCAATCAGCTATCGATGCCCATAGCAACAATGTACCGCCACTGCCATATCTCGTACTTGAATGCCCACGAGCTCCGGGGTGTAGAAATAGAGGAAGTTAGTTAAGCTAACCACCGTGGCCTTTAACTCTCTCTGAATGTCTGCCCTGGGACGAGCAGCAACGATCCCAGCGTCGCCGAGAGGAGGGCACTTTGTGTACCGATGAACAACAACGGTCTCAGCAGCGACGGGCAGCAAGAACAGCAGGCGACAACCACGCGCTGAACCGACGTCAAGCATTTCCTGTCAACCCGGCCGCAGGTGACCTACCCTGACTCATCCTTTTGTAGCGGGCGTTACAGCACTGACGCAATGGGAAACTTGCATAGTGTGCAACGAAATCGACTTCCTCTCTGGCAGCAAGGTGATGCTCACTGGAGTCTGCACCCGCTGCAGCTGGGAGAAGAATCTGACGAGGATCGAAGTTTTCTAGAGACAGTGGGATGATACCCTGTCCCAGCTGAACTGCAGGATCTAACGTTCCTGGAAGAGATGCTTATCTCCAAGATCCTCCCGAACATGTACATCTGCAGACTCCAGGGGGGTGGGCAGTTTGGCTACGATAACCACGCCATCACCTTCCCGCAGCAACTGGCCACTTGCCGGGACCTCCTTCTGGGTTAACAAAAAGCGACGGTGTAGTCCATTGTGGCAGCCTTCACGCGGCGGACTGTGTTGTTAACTAATGCCACAGAAAGTCTCAGGTGAGTAACTAAGCAGAGTGGTGGAAAAAAGTTGAATTAGGCAAATATATAAAACAAAAGTTTCAGCGTAAAAAGACAAAGGTAAGTGGAGTTTAGATGACAGCAGACAAATTTCCTTGCTATCGGGTTTATACGGGCTCGCTCGTCCTTCGCCGACTAAGGCGTCTTACTGGTGGTATATATATAGGTTTGTGGTAGGGAAGGCGAGGATTGTGGTGTGGTGGTCGTGGTGTATGATGGTAGTGGTGTTTGTGGTTGTGGTAGGGAAGAGGAGAGTATGGCCAATACTAAAAGTCGGAACATTTCGGAACATTTTCGGAACATTCTCGGAACATTCTCGGAACATTTTCGGAACATTTTCGGAACATTTTGGAACATTCTCGGAACTTTTATAAAGAACCATTGTAGGGGAGGGGACGCATGCAGAGGTGTATGAGAGTTAATTTGAGGTGTTGTAACAATGTTGTGGCCAATGAAGAATTAAATGACAGTTTTCGTATATTTCCAGGTCTGTTCATTTTCGGAACATTCTAGGAACATTTCGGAACATTCTCGGAACTTTTGTTCATTGTTCAGTACAATATGGAAGTTCATTGGTCAAGTTCTACTCTGTCTTATTTCAGTTTCAGTTATACACTGTCTGTCAAAATGTCTGTTGATTGTGAAAATATCTGCCACGAAGGTCCTGCCAAGTCATTCATGAAACGGCAGAAACGATTAACATACAAAGAAGCTGTAGCAATATTGAGCGACACTACACAAAATGTCATCTATATCAAGTATAGGCGTCCAGCCTCTGGCCCGCTTTGCTTTTGGCTCAGTTCTTGCGGCTGGAACGTGGCAGCGAGCCACGTTCCAGCCAATTAACTCATTACGTGAATTACTCATTAAGGGCTTGTTCTATGCAAAAAGTTTGTTTTACAGACCACCATTGATTTTGACAGCTCTACTTGAACGTCGAATGTCAACTCAACCCGACAATAATTAGTAGTTTACGCTAATTACTCATTAAGGGCTTGTTTTACGCAAAAAAATTCTTCCGACGACCCCCATTGATTTTGACAGCACTACTTGCATGTCAAATTTCAGCTCAATCCGACAATAATTAGGAGTAGTTATACACTTTTAGGCGGAAACTTGGTTCCACGGGTCTTATGGTAAGCGACAACTTCGCTCGCTGTCAATGAATCCTGCAGTCAAGCCTGAAGGTGGAGATATGTTCCTGATATCGTCAGGGAACCGAGATACATATCTGAAGAACTGGACATGTGATCAGTACCGTTGGGCCGTCTATAGCGACATAGTATCGTGTCCTGTCAAGATACCTGTGGTAAAAAAGGCGTACCACAAACTGAGCAAGGAGACGACCTTCCAGCGCCATGGATGGTGGCTTCCAGAGAACCCGCACCTCGTTCTTGTCCATTATCTAGGAGACGAAACCGAGTACGAAAACATTGTCATTTCATTCTTCATTGGACCAGATAACATTGATACAACACCTCAAATTATTTATCATATACCTCTGCATGTACAATTGTTCTGTATAAAAGTTCCGAGAATGTTCCGAAATGTTCCGAAAATGTTCCGAAATGTTCCGACTTTTAGTATTGGCCGGAGAGTATTGTGGTGGTTGTGGTAGAGGAAGAAAATGGAGGGTGGTAGTATAGAGGATTGTGATGGATAATGGTGGTTGTGGTGGATAATGGTAGTGGTAATTGTGGTAGTGGAAGAGGAGTGAGTGTGGTGGTGATTGTGGTAGTGGCAGAAGATGAAGTGTAGTGGTGATTGTGGTAGTGGAGTGGATGAAGTGTCGTGGTGGATTGTGGATGGGGATAATGGTGCGTGGTGGTATTGGTGATTGTGTGTGGTGCTTGTGAGGTGTGGTGATTGTTGTAGTAGTGGAAAATGGAGTGTGGTGATTGTGGAAGGGAATAATGATAGTGGTGGTTGCAAGGGCGTAGCCAGGAAAAATATTGGGGGGGGCCACCTTCCAATGATGGTTGAGGGGTGGTTGGCGAGCGAAGCGAGCCTTAACAGCTGGGGGTCTGGGAGGCGCTGTAAGCCCCCCAGAGAATTTTTTTGAAGATATGACTTAATTGGGGGCATATTGAGCCCTATGGGGGACATTTATTAGTTCTTTACATGATATTCAATATAGTAAAATTGATGAAATTATACCACACTCCTAAAGTAGATGTGTTGAATTGGGGGGGGCCATGGCCCCATTGACTCCCCTTCTGGCTACGCCCTTGGGTGGTTGTGGAAAAATGAAAGTATGTACCAAATTCTTAACCAACGTAGAAGTGTTTATTAAATATATATCATTATTTAGCTACATCAAATGCCCCACCCCAAATAAGAGGGGGGGGGGGGTTATCCATAACAGGGCCTAAGCCACACACACGTCTTGCTCGCCTAGAGGCTCGCACTCCACTAGCGTTCGTTCCAGATTTCTCAAGCAAGTAAACTCGGTAACACTGCTTCGAAACACTAAACCCTTCCCTTATTTCCTTCCCCTACCTTGACCTGTTGACCTTATATCAATATATATATATATATATATATATAGCTCAATATAGTAAACTTTATATTGATTATATGAGTTTATTAAATAGTTTCATCTTATATAGTCACAAAGAAACTTTAAAATGTTTCTGTTTATTAATATTCATGTTTTCTCACAAAAATAAGGTAAGCTCTGACTGGGGCCAACATAAAATTTTAGTAAAAAACAAGATATTTGGTTAGATGTTACTTAGCGTATGCTGATGGCATTCTTTTTATGAGCAGGACATGAGAGAGGTGGACAGAACAGGAGGAGAGAACAGAGGAGATTAGGAGTGCATGACAGCGGAGACGCCAAAAGACCTTCTGGCGAGGTGAAGAAGAGAATATCAGATGGACAACGCACAGAGTTAACAGAAGTGCATTTTTTTCGAAGTGCATTTTTTTCGAAGGGCATTTTTTTCGAAGTGCATTTTTTTCGAAGTACATTTTTTTCGAAGTACATTTTTTTCGAAGTACATTTTTTTCGAAGTGCATTTTTTTCGAAGTACATTTTTTTCGAAGTGCATTTTTTTCGAAGTACATTTTTTTCGAAGTGCATTTTTTTCGAAGTGCATTTTTTTCGAAGTGCATTTTTTTCGAAGTAAATTTTTTTTTAAGTGCATTTTTTTCGAAGTGCATTTTTTTCGAAGTACATTTTTTTCGAAGTGCATTTTTTTCGAAGTACATTTTTTTCGAAGTGCATTTTTTCAAATTGCATTTTTTTCGAAGCGCTTTTTTTCAAGTGCATTTTTTCGAAGTTAATTTTTTTCGAAGTGCTTTTTTTCGAAGTGATTTTTTTTCGAAGTGCATTTTTTCGAAGTGCATTTTTTCGAAGTGCATTTTTTCAAAGGGCATTTTTTTCGAAATGCATTTTTTCGAAGTGCATTTTTTCATAGTGCATTTTTTTCTAAGTACATTTTTTCATAGTGCATTTTTTTCGAAGTGCATTTTTTTCGAAATGCATTTTTTCGAAGTGCATTTTTTTCGAAGTGAACATTTTCATAGTGCATTTTTCGAAGTGCATTTTTTTCGAATTGTATTTTTTCGAATTACTGATAAAAATAAAAATAATAACGAAGTTGAACCCCAACTCAGATTGTCCTAATTTTATTTTAATTTAATGTTTCGCAAGTTATCATAAATAAGTTACCGGAGCCTTTTGGTAGAGCACAGTGTCTCACATCTTATATTCATTTTACTCATAAATAAATTGAAAATTATCCTGTAAAAATTTTCAGATCTCTTGGCTGGGCCAAGCCCCCAATGTTTCAAGATCCTAAATACGCCCCTGGGGATGACTATGAAAAACGTGCAGGACGGCAGGACCCCCAACTCTATACCCCATCCAATAGGAATCACGAATGGGACGGGGCCAGTCTGGGTGTGTTTTCGCGAGCATCAGTGCAGCTTGGACCAGCCTAGCCCGGTAAGTCACTAAAACGCGCTAATACTCCATACATGGGCGGATAAGGCCCCTGTAGGCTACATAGCAAGCACCTGGGAGGGAGAACAAAATGGACGCAGACGCTAGACGGCGCCTAACTTCTTAGAAGCTGTTTTAGCAATAGATGAGATGTGAGATTTCCAGTTCAAATCTTTAGTAAAGAATAGTCAAGAATGTTCATTGTAGCAGAAGAAGACAGCTAAGTGTCATTGAAGAAGAAGGAATAGTTGTCTGGTAGGTTTTGTCGATTAGATAGGTGAAGAAATTGGGTTTTTGAGTCATTGAACACAAGCTAGGTTTGCTTTCTCCCAATCAGAAATTATATAAAGGTCAGAAGTTAGGCGCTCCGTGAGTCACTTATTTCCTGTTGAGCTGGACAAGTAATGAACGACGTTGAAAATAGCAGGGTAGTATCATCAGCGAAGGAGTGAATAGGGCATTGAGTTAGACTTAGGAGATCATTAATGAATAATAGTAGGAGTTATTGATAGGACAGAACGCTGAGGAACACCGCTATTACAGTAATAGACTTAGGAGAACAATGACAGTCTACAGTACCTGCTACAAAATGGTCAGAAAGGAAACTTAAGATGAAGATATAGATAGAAGGATAGAAACCGAAAAAGGATAGTTAAAAAAGTTAGGATTTGTGCCAGACTCTATCAAAAGCTTTTTATACGTCAAGGGCAACATCAAAAGTTTCCCCAAAACCCCTAAAGGAAGATGACCAAGATTCAGTTAGGAGCGCTGTAGCAGATCGCCCTTTACGGCAACCGTACTGACTGATCAGATAGAAGATTGTGAGCAGATAGATGCTTAAGAATCTTATTATTAAGTATAGATTCAAAAGCTTTAGAAAGGCAGCAAGTCAAAGCTATAGGACGGTAGTTGAAGGATTAGAACGGTCACCCTTCTTAGGAACAGGTTGGATGTGAGCAAACTTCCAGCAAGAGGGAAAGGTGGAAGTAGATAGACAAAGACGGAAAAGTTTGACCAGGCAAGGTGCAAGCACAGAAGCACAGTTTTTGAGAACATTAGGAAGGATTCCGTCAGGACCGTAAGCCTTCCGAGGATCTAGGCCAGAAAGGGCAAAGAAAACATCATTACGAAGGATCTTAATAACATAGTCAGAGGATGGAGGAGAATGAGGGATTCATCAGCCAGAGTGGAATTTTTAGCAAAGGTTTGAGCACAAAGTTCAGCTTTAGAAACAGAGGAGACAGCTGTGGAGCCATCTGGGTGAAGCATAGGAGGGAAAGATGAAGAAGAAAAATTGTTAGAGATGTTATTAGCTAGATGCCAGAAGTCACGAGATGAGTTTGATTCAGAAAATGTTGACATATTCCATGAATGAAGGAGTTTTTGGTAAGTTGAAGAAAATATTTGGCATGATTACGGGCAGAAATATAGAGGGCGTGAGTTTCAGGCGATGGATGGTTACTGCTGTGCCGTCTGTAAAAAGATGATAGCTATGGCTGGTGGTGAACATTGAAATCGCCAAGTAATAACTAATTAATGACAAGACTAAGTCCCGTATTCGTAGTCACATACCATCATTGTACGTGGTAATTGTTCACTTTTTGTCTTGTCCTAATTAAATCAATATGTCATGCCAGCTCTGTTGTGATTGCAATAGGAGTACTGTATGATTGCTCTAGTACTTTCCATGGCAGCTACAAGATCAAGTGAATCATTTTGATTGAGTAGAAATGGAACAAAATCATAGCAATTACCACGAGCAATCATGGTATGTGACTACGAATACGGGCATAAATGTTGTATCATAATATAAATTTCAAAATGAGTGATTATATTGATGGGAAGTATGATGATAAATGTGTATGTTTATAGTCAAGAGGATTGTGTGGCAGTATGATCAGCAGCTGTGTTGGCCGCCCATCTGTTGACGCCTAGTCCAATTTGCTGGTTAGAATTAAATTGTTTTGTAAAATGGTTTGTGAATGACTAGGTTTATTGCGTGAATCTAGACTTATCGCCTCAATAACTTTTCAGACTGCGGAAACGCACTTCATACAAGAACTATGGAAATCATCAATCAATCATTGGGGGCATACGCCGGGGGGCGCGTCGCCCGCCCACCCTACGACGCCACTCCCGGGGGTCATCTCACGCGAGTTCCCATGCTGGCTCCTTTCCCATACCAAGCAGCTCTCGACAAGAAACATCAACTTGCCCCAGCCACGAGCCTTGTGGGCGCCCCCTTGGCCTCCTCCATGCCGGATTGTCTCTTACAGATACAACCCGATGGGAAGGATCGGTTTCAGGGCAGCGTGCCACATGCCCATATAGCCGAAGTTGGCGCTGACGGACTATGCAGGTAATAGGCCTCGATTCAGTCTCACGGTGCAATCGCTGATTTGACACGTAATCATCCCAGCGATACCCCATGATTCTGCGAAGACACTTATTACCAAAGGCATTGATTCGTCTCTTCAAGTCACTATTTAGTGTCCATGTCTCACAACCATAGAGTAAGACAGGGATCACAAGCGACTTGAAGATCCGGATCTTTGTCCTCCTGCACAGGTACCGACAATGCCAAATACTCCCGCTGAGCGAGTCCATAACACCGTGAGCTATGCCAATCCGCCGTAAGACTTCTTGACGTGACCCACCGTCATTATGGACTGCGCTACCAAGGTATGTAAAACTTTCCAAGATCTCAATGTCCTCGCCACACGCATGAACAGACTGTACTGCTTCATCTAGTAAGTCTCCAAACACCTGGACCTTGGTCTTGAGCCAGGAGACCAAGTCCCAAAGGCTTTGCCTCCTCGTGCAGCGCCTCGAGAGCCATCACCAGGACCTCCAGCGACTCAGCAAAGATTACTGCATCATCGGCAAAAACAAGATCAGTGATCTTGGTGTTGCCAACGGATGCTCCACAATCACTTTGATCTACAACCTTGTCCAATACCCAGTCCATACAAGCGTTGGAAAGTGATGGGGCAAGGACGCACCCTTGCCTCACTCTTGTATTAACAGGAAAGAAGCTGGATACACCTGCCCCACACTTCACAGCACTCTCAGTCCCAGAATACAGACCAGTTATCAAACCAATAGTCCTTGCAGGAATCCCTCGAAGTCGCAGAAGATCCCAGAGTGACTCACGATGCACTGAGTCAAACGCCTTCTTGAGATCAACATAGGCTGCAAGCATCCCGTCGAAATTCACGTCGGCGTTCCACCAGGACACGAAGCGCTAGGATACGGTCCGTTGTTGACTTACCAGGCGTGAACCCAGACTGCTGAGGTCTCTGATGCTTCACCAGATGTCTGCGAATTCGTGTCAGCAATAGATGGGCAAGCACCTTGCCTGGTGTGCTGAGCAGTGTAATACCGCGGTAATTGTTGCAGACCTGACGGTCCCCTTCCCCTTTCCAGATAGGGACGACCAGCCCCCTTTTCCAGTCAGGAGGAATGGTACCCGATTGCCACACGGCAGTCAGGACAGCATACAACCCGCGGATCATGGCCTCACCCCCAGCTTTGAGGAGCTCTGCACTGATATTACAAACACCAGCTGCCTTTCCACCCTTCAACTTTGCTACAGCCGCACCCTCTCTGACTTCGTCAAGAGAGGGTGCGGTTTCGTCAATGGGAGGATCGGCATCCACTGCCTGTAACCCAGTGGTGTGACGCTGCTCAGTTGGAGGGTCCACCGTGAACAATGGAAAGGAAACAAATATACTACAATTGTGGTGTATATGATATATTTTTTGGTTTGAATATTGTTTATTCAAAATTTTTCTTTTTACCTAGTTGAGATGGAATCAATACAATAATCTTTTATGCAGGGTACTACATTTTTTTCATGACTGAAGTTTACAAAATAGTCGAGATAGTCTTACAGGAAGGTCGGTGTGTGTCCCGGGCTGGTTTAGGCTACCCAATCCGCCCCTGCACACACACACACTCCTTACTCCAAAACTCCTCTCTCTCTCTCACTAACAGCTCCTCACACATAAAACTCACTCTCTCCATCCAAAACCTCTCACCACACACCCTCATAACTCTCTCTCCTCTCCTCACAACCTCATTCCACACTTCTCACTCCAAAACTCTTCTCTCTCTCTCTGACTCTCTCTCTCTCTCTCTCTCTCTCTCTCTCTCTCTCTCTCTCTCTCTCTCTCTCTCTCTCCTCTCTCTCTCTCTCTCTCTCTCTCTCTCTCGACTCTCTCTCTCTCTCTCTCTCTCCTCCTCTCCTTCTCTCTCTGACTCTTCTCTCTCTCTCTCCTCTCCTCTCTCTCTCTCTCTGACTCTCTCTCTCTCTCTCTCTCTCTCTCTCTCTCTCTCTCTCTCTGACTCTCTCTCTCTCTGACACTCTCTCTCTCTCTCTCTCTCTCTCTCTCACGCCTAAGACACCCCCTCCCCTCCTCAGCCCTCAGGACCAGCCGGGGTGAGCCAGGGGATGTGCAGGTCGGGGTGGTCGAAGAGCAAGGGGCGCGGGGCGGGGCGGGGCTCGTGGCGGTGGCGATGCACCAGCTTGAACACTCCTGTGCCGATGTTCATGGGTTTGCCCATGATGATGCAGTCACTCATGCCCTTGATGGGGTTGCTCTGCCCATGGTACGCTGCGTCAAACAGGTGGTCGGCTGTCTTCTCAAACTGTGGAGACAAGAGAGACAGAGAAATATCAATCATGGGGACACACAAAAGAACTCGATGAAAAGAACTTAAACTCGCTTGCCATGTGTATTTGTATTAGACATATTATTGCCGTGTTAACAGTACATATAGTGACAACAGTGTGTCCTGACAGTATCAATCAATCATTGAGGACATACGCGCGAGTCCCCATGCAGGCTGCCTTCCCACACCAAGCAGTCCCCATGCAGGCTGCCTTCCCACACCAAGCAGTCCCCATGCAGGCTGCCTTCCCACACCAAGCAGTCCCCATGCAGGCTGCCTTCCCACACCAAGCAGTCCCCATGCAGGCTGCCTTCCCACACCAAGCAGTCCCCATGCAGGCTGCCTTCCCACACCAAGCAGTCCCCATGCAGGCTGCCTTCCCACACCAAGCAGTCCCCATGCAGGCTGTCTTCCCACACCAAGCAGTCCCCATGCAGGCTGCCTTTCCACACCAAGCAGTCCCCATGCAGGCTGCCTTCTCACACCAAGCAGTCCCCATGCAGGCTGCCTCCCACACCAAGCAGTCCCCATACAGGCTGCCTTCCCACACCAAGCAGTCCCCATGCAGGCTGCCTTCCCACACCAAGCAGTCCCCATGCAGGCTGCCTTTGCCTTCCCACACCAAGCAGTCCCCATGCAGGCTCCCTTCCCATACCAAGCAGCTCTCGACAAGAAACATCAACTTGCCCCAGCCACGAGCCTTGTAGGCGCCCCCTTGGCCTCCTCCACGCCGGATTGTCTCTTACAGATACAACCTGATGGGAAGGATCGGTTTCAGGGTAGCGTGCCACATGCCCATATAGCCCAAGTTGGCGCTGACGGACTATGCAGGTAATAGGCCTCGATTCAGTCTCACGGTGCAATCGCTGATTTGACACGTAATCATCCCAGCGATACCCCATGATTCTGCGAAGACACTTATTACCAAAGGCATTGATTCGTCTCTTCAAGTCACTATTTAGTGTCCATGTCTCACAACCATAGAGTAAGACAGGGATCACAAGCGACTTGAAGATCTGGATCTTCGTCCCCCTGCACAGGTACCGACAACGCCAAATACTCCCGCTGAGCGAGTCCATAACACCGTGGGCTATGCCAATCCGCCGTAAGGCTTCTTGACGTGACCCGCCGTCATTATGGACTGCGCTACCAAGGTATGTAAAACTTTCCAAGATCTCAATGTCCTCGCCACATGCATGAACAGACTGTACTGCTTCATCTAGTAAGTCTCCAAACACCTGGACCTTGGTCTTGAGCCAGGAGACCTCAAGTCCCAAAGGCTTTGTCTCCTCGTGCAGCGCCTCGAGAGCCATCACCAGGACCTCCAGCGACTCAGCAAAGATTACTGCATCATCGGCAAAAACAAGATCAGTGATCTTGGTGTTGCCGACGGATGCTCCACATTCACTTTGATCTACAACCTTGTCCAATACCCAGTCCATACAAGCGTTGAAAAGTGATGGGGCAAGGACGCACCCTTGCCTCACTCCTGTATTCACAGGAAAGAAGCTGGATACACCTGCCCCACACTTCACAGCACTTTCAGTCCCAGAATACAGACCAGTTATCAAACCAATAGTCCTTGCAGGAATCCCTCGAAGTCGCAGAAGATCCCAGAGTGACTCACGATGCACTGAGTCAAACGCCTTCTCGAGATCAACATAGGCTGCAAGCATCCCCTGTCGAAACTCACGTCGGCGTTCCACCAGGACACGAAGCGCTAGGATACGGTCCGTTGTTGACTTACCAGGCGTGAACCCAGACTGCTGAGGTCTCTGATGCTTCACCAGATGACTGCGAATTCGTGTCAGCAATAGATGGGCAAGCACCTTGCCTGGTACGCTGAACAGTGTAATACCGCGGTAATTGTTGACGGTCCCCTGTTGACGGGACCTGACGGTCCCCTTTCCCTTTCCAGATAGGGACGACCAGCCCCCTTTTCCAGTCAGGAGGAATGGTACCTGATTGCCACACGGCAGTCAGGACAGCATGCAACCCGCGGATCATGGCCTCACCCCCAGCTTTGAGGAGCTCCGCACTGATATTACAAACACCAGCTGCCTTTCCACCCTTCAACTTTGCTACAGCCTCTCTGACTTTGTCAAGAGAGGGTGCAGTTTCGTCAATGGGAGGATCGGCATCCACTGCCTGTAACCCAGTGGTGTGAAGCTGCTCAGTTGGAGGGTCCACCGTGAACAACTGCCCAAAGTACTCAGCCCAACGAGCCATCTGCCCATCCATGTCCGACACGAGGCGCCCATCTACTGTTCGAATAGCACTCGCTCGAGAAGGAGACTTGGAACGGAGCTTCTTCAGGGCTCGGTAGGCGGGTCGGAGGTCATTAGCGTTCAAATGACCCTCGACATCCTCAGCGAGACTCCTGACATACCTCTCCTTGTCTCTCCTCAGGAGGGTTCTAGTCCGGCGTGACAGAGCCCTATGTTGGTTCCGGTTCCCAGCCAGCCTGGCAGCGCGACTCTCCTTGATTTTCTCCAGCGTCTCTGTTGAGACAAAACCACGCCTTGACCTCGGGCGCTCCCCAATACACTCCTTGGCAGCCTGTAGAGTTTCACGTTTGAAGGTATCCCACAGTTCTACAGGATCCCCGAGAGCACCGAGCACATCAAACCGATTTGAGACTGCCACCGCATACTCATGAGCACATGTCAAGTCCTTCAGTTTCTCAAGATGAAACACAGTATGGTTACCTCTTGAAATTCTTCTGGACTTGACATGAAGCTTAAGTGTAGCAACAACAAGTCTGTGATCTGTTCCAAGGAACTCAGCACTCCGGTAAACCCTGCAGTTCTGGAGGATCCTCCAACGAGTACTAACGAGGATATGGTCGATCTCCTTAGCTACCCCTCCGGCATTACTATACCATGTCCAGCGGTGCAGCTCTGGTCTCTGATACCAAGAACCTGCAATTCTCAACCTTCTGGACCTTGCAAAGTTCAGAAGCAGAGAACTGTTGGTGTTTCTGGTACCGGAGCCATGGGGACCAACACACAACTCGTAGCCATCTCTCACAGTGCCAGTAGTAGCATTCAGTAGTAGCACAGTATCAATCAATCATTGGGGGCATATGCGTGAGTCCCCATGCAGGCTGCCTTTCCACACCAAGCAGTCCCCATGCAGGCTCCCTTCCCATACCAAGCAGTCCCCATGCAGGCTGCCTTTCCACACCAAGCAGTCCCCATGCAGGCTCCCTTCCCATACCAAGCAGTCCCCATGCAGGCTGCCTTCCCACACCAAGCAGTCCCCATGCAGGCTGCCTTCCCACACCAAGCAGTCCCCATGCAGGCTCCCTTCCCACACCAAGCAGTCCCCATGCAGGCTGCCTTCCCACACCAAGCAGTCCCCATGCAGGCTGCCTCCCACACCAAGCAGTCCCCATGCAGGCTGCCTTCCCACACCAAGCAGTCCCCATGCAGGCTCCCTTCCCATACCAAGCAGCTCTCGACAAGAAGCATCAACTTGCCCCAGCCACGAGCCTTGTGGGCGCCCCCTTGGCCTCCTCCACGCCGGATCGTCTCTTACAGATACAACCCGACGGGAAGGATTGGTTTCAGGGTAGCGTGCCACATGCCCATATAGCCGAAGTTGGCGCTGACGGACTATGCAGGTAATAGGCCTCGATTCAGTCTCACGGTGCAATCGCTGATTTGACACTTAATCATCCCAGCGATACCCCATGATTCTGCGAAGACACTTGTTACCAAAGGCATCGATTTGCAAAGGTGGGCATCGCAATTTTTTTTCTAATTCCACAATCGCAATTCCGACCTGCACCAGTCCGCAATCGCAATTCCGCAATTTTTTTCAGATAGGCCTTTTCACAATCGCAATTCCGCAAACTAATTTTGACACCTACAATTAAATTTAACAAAAAATGTCTCTAGACTCTTTATTAGTGTTTAATACTTGTGTATTCCTATTCTGTTTCTGTCTATACTTGTTACTTGTCCTTCACAATTAAGTCTTTGTCTCTTTTAGTGTTTTTCTTTACTTTTACACTTCACAGTCTACTGGCTAGTAATCACTAATCTAAGTAATCTACTAATCCTCCTCCTCCTCCTTCTTCTGGTTCAGCATGTGGAGGTTGCCCTTCAAAAACACAAGCTTCTCAAAGTTGTTGGCTGTCAGCGCTGACCTCTTCGGCCTCAGGATGTCAGACCCCATGCTGAACAGCCTCTCCACAAGGCAGTGTCGTCTCCACCATATTTGGCGGGAACTTATGTTCACGCGGGCACTTTGAAGGTGGTCACCGTTGCGATTGAGTTTCAAAATTTTGGCGGTCCACAACCCACAATTCCGCAATTTTTTTAAGCATTTGCAATTGTGCAATTCCGCAACCGAATTACCCATTCCACAAGTTGCGAATTGCGGACTAAAATTGCGGAATGCCCACCTCTGTCGATTTGTCTCTTCAAGTCGCTATTTATAGTCAATTTTTTTTAACGAGGCCAAAATCCTGCTCCCTTGTTGCTTACTGACTGATATTTGATGTCAGGAGAAGGGACTACTACAGTTCTTCTTATTTACAGATGTATTTTATCATAGTTAACCATATTATCAGGTAAACATAGGCATCATTTTAAGCATGAGACCTTAAGAAAGAATGGAATTTTCACCTTGTTAAAAAAAATAGACTATAGTGTCCATGTCTCACAACTATAGAGTAAGACAGGGATCACAAGCGACTTGAAGATCCGAGGAGGAGGCGTTGTTTATGAAGTATATTTAAATTGTGTGAACATATAAGTTCTCTCTCTCTCTCTCTCTCTCTCCTCACCACAGCCACAGGAGCCATAGTATGTCTCCCCACAGTATATATAACACCACAGGCGACACCACAGCCTCCCTCACAGACACTGACTACACACAAAAATCTACAAAGAAGATGGAACATATTTGCGTCCTCTCACTCCATGTCTCGGCACATCACAAGCCCGAGGTGATTTTAATGAATATCAGCAATATTTTATAGTTATGACATGTTTAGTATCCTTGTCCACTAACTAATTTGTTATACATATTAAGTTACATTTCGTAATTTTATGGCTAACAACAGACAATTTTATATAGCAAAGGAAAGATCTGGGCGTGAAGGGGTTAAGCTCCTCTTCCTCCTCCTCCATCTCCTCTTCGCTCCTCCTCCTCCTATTGCAACCCCCCCAAAAAACCTCTCTCCAAACAACCTCATAACTCTCTCTCTCCTCAACCCCACACCCAAAACCTCTCTCCACACCCCATCACACACAAAACTTCCTCCTACATATTACATTCATCCTACCTTATTCTTCCTCCTCCTCCTCCTCCTCCTCCTCCTCCACACACACACACACACACACACACCACTCACTGAGGCCAGCATAAGCACGGACTCCTTCATCTTGGAGAGGCCGTGGCGCGTGATGCCGAGCACTTGGCCGCGGCACGTCATGAGGTCGGCCAGCAGCATGATGTGGCGTCGGTCCACACTGAGGCCGTGCGTCTCCATGGTGACTGTGATCTCACGGATGATGGTGGCTCTGTTAGGAAGGGGACCAGATAAGACAGAGACATTGTAAGAGACAGGTGACAGATAATGGATGATGGTGGCTCTGCAAGGCAGGGGACGAGACTTATTACAAGAGACAGAGAGACATAGACATAGATAGACAGACAAGAGAGGGCCAGAGATAAGGAAGGGGGTATTACAAGAGAGGGCCGGAGATACACAGACAGATAAGAGACAGGAATGGTGGCTCTGTGAGGGAGGGTGACAGATAGACAGACAGATTACAAGAGACAACAAGAGAGGGATCAGAGATACACAGGCAGAGCTGGGCTGTATTTAATTAAATACATTTGTATTTAAATACGTAGTTAAATACATTTGTGTATTTAGAAATGTATTTATAAATACATTGGTTGTTATGTATTTAAATACTTTTGAGCATTAAAATACATTGTATATAAAAATGTAAATACTTTTTTATCAGTTAATTTGGCCATAAACCCGCCCAACTATCTGGCAACCCCGATGTTACAGTGAACCAGGGTTTCCACTTTCTCATGGAAATTTCGTTATTTTTAGAAAATTTAGGCCTGAGAAGGAAATTTCTAAGGAAACCCAAATCCTAAGAAAATCCATTTTGAAAATCCATTTTTTTCGGACATGTTAAAATTTGTGTATATTTAAAATGTATTTACAAATATATTTAAATACAATTGATGTATTTAGTATTTAAATACATTTCTCCCATGTATTTAGTATTTAGTATTTAAATATATTCAATGTATTTAGTGCCCAGCTCTGTACACAGGTACTACGTAGATAAGGGACAGGAATGGTGGCTCTGTGAGGGAGGGTGACAGAAAGACAGACAGATTACAAGAGATAGGCAAGAGAGGGACAGAGATACACAGGTAGATCAGAGACAGGAATGGTGGCTCTGTGAGGAAGGGGTGACAGACTTAATACAAAAGTGAGTGATACAAAATAAAAATATAAATTGGGATGTAAATAAAACAACAACAGTGTGTGGTGTTGAGTGTGGTGGCGTCCCTGGCCCACCTTGCAGCCTCGATACCCAGACAGGTGAAGACTTCATAGGTGTTGTTGGAGGTGCACTGTGTTCCCAGCACCCCGTACGTGGCCATCGGCCATCACCTCACGCAGGTTGTCACCCTCCACCAGCAGCTCATACTTGGTCTTGCCGCCCGGCCCTACATCATTCTGGAGGCAGGAACATAAGAACATAAGAACATAAGGAAGCTACAAGAGGCTGGGAGACATAAAAACATAAGAACATAAGAACATAAGGAAGCTACAAGAGGCTGGGAGACATAAGAACATAAGAACATAAGGAAGCTACAAGAGGCTGGGAGACATAAAAACATAAAAACATAAGAACATAAGAACATAAGGAAGCTACAAGAGGCTGGGAGACATAAAAACATAAAAACATAAAAACATAAGAAAATAAGGAAGCTACAAGAGGCTGGGAGACATAAAAACATAAGAACATAAGAAAATAAGGAAGCTACAAGAGGCTGGGAGACATAAAAACATAAGAACATAAGAAAATAAGGAAGCTACAAGAGGCTGGGAGACATAAGAACATAAGAAAATAAGGAAGCTACAAGAGGCTGGGAGACATAAAAACATAAGAACATAAGGAAGCTACAAGAGGCTGGGAGACATAAGAACATAAGAAAATAAGGAAGCTACAAGAGGCTGGGAGACATAAAAACATAAGAAAATAAGGAAGCTACAAGAGGCTGGGAGACATAAAAACATAAGAAAATAAGGAAGCTACAAGAGGCTGGGAGACATAAGAACATAAGAAAATAAGGAAGCTACAAGAGGCTGGGAGACATAAGAAAATAAGGAAGCTACAAGAGGCTGGGAGACATAAGAAAATAAGGAAACTACAAGAGGCTGGGAGACCTACACGTGGTAGTTCCTGTTACTTAACACTACCTACATCCACCTTTCATTCCCATCCATAACACTGTCCAGCCTCCTTTTAAAGACCCCAATAGAGTCCGCACTAACCACCCCACGACTGAGTCCATTCGTAAGAGACAGATTACTATAACTACTAAATACCATAAAAGACCTTCCTTCCTACCCTTCTCTCTTCATATTCCCTCCCTTCATACCCTTCTCCCTTCATACCCTTCTCCCTTCATACCCTTCTCCCTTCATACCCTTCCCTTCATACCCTTCTCCCTTCACATTCCTTCCCTTCATATTCCTTCCCTTCATATTCCTTCCCTTCATATTCCTTCCCTTCATATTCCTTCCCTTCATATTCCTTCCCTTCATACCCTTCCCTTCATATTCCTTCCCTTCATATTCCTTCCCTTCATACCCTTCTCCCTTCATACCCTTCCCTTCATATTCCTTCCCTTCATATTCCTTCCCTTCATATTCCCTCCCTTCATACCCTTCCCTTCATATTCCTTCCCTTCATACCCTTCCCTTCTTTTTTTTTATTTCCTTCCTTCATATTCCTTCCCTCATATTCCTTCCCTTCATATTCCTTCCCTTCATATTCCTTCCTTCATATCCTTCCCTTCATACCCTTCTCCCTTCATACCCTTCCCTTCATATTCCTTCCCTTCATACCCTTCCCTTCATACCCTTCCCTTCATATTCCTTCCCTTCATATTCCTTCCCTTCATACCTTCTCCCTTCATACCCTTCCCTTCATATTCCTTCCCTTCATAGTCCTTCCCTTCATACCCTTCCCTTCATATTCCTTCCCTTCATACCCTTCCCTTCATTTTCCCTTTCCCCTTTCATATTCCTTCCCTTCATACCCTTCTCCCTTCATACCCTTCCCTTCATATTCCTTCCCTTCATATTCCTTTCCCTTCATATTCCCTCCCTTCATACCCTTCTCTCTTCATACCCTTCCCTTCATACCCTTCTCCCTTCATACCCTTCCCTTCATATTCCTTCCCTTCATACCCCTTCTCTCTTCATACCCTTCTCTCTTCATACCCTTCTCCCTTCATATTCCTTCCCTTCATACCCTTCTCTCTTCATACCCTTTCCCTTCATATTCCTTCCCTTCATATTCCTTCCCTTCATATTCCTTCCCTTCATACCCTTCTCTCTTCATACCCTTCCCTTCATATTCCTTCCCTTCATATTCCTTCCCTTCATACCCTTCTCTCTTCATACCCTTCCCTTCATATTCCTTCCCTTCATATTCCTTCCCTTCATACCCTTCCCTTCATATTCCTTCCCTTCATAACCCTTCCCTTCATATTCCTTCCCTTCATACCCTTCCCTTCATATTCCTTCCCTTCATACCCTTCCCTTCATACCCTTCCCTCTTCCTTCCCTTCCCCCCCTCTGGTCACCTGGTTGATGACGGCGCGGTTGACAGACGGCAGGCCCTTGATGATGTGTTGCTTGAGGTGCTGCAGCTGGTAGTAGGTCGCCGAGCTCTTGGTGCGCGAAGGATGCACTGTCAGGATGGTGTCAGACTCCACCCTCACGTCACTGTCCTTCACCTGGGGGCAGGGATATAAGATAAGAGTTTCATCCTATCTAGACACTTTGCAAGTACCAACTACAAGGTTATTGACTATACAAAGCGCCGCCACGTCAGCACGAACTAGGCGGACTCGAACCGCTGACCGAATGCACAGTGACGTGACAGTGACATTGCGAGCTCACGTCTCTACCCACCTTGCCACCCTGACGGGCTGGAGGCAGGGGGAGGGAGGGAGAGAGTGGGGGGAGAGTGAGAGAGTGAGAGCCTTAGGATAGTGGTAGACAAGGGTGGGAGTGGATGAGAAGGGGACACACACACATAAATATACAAGAGAGAGAGAGAGAGAGAGAGAGAGAGAGAGAGAGAGAGAGAGAGAGAGAGAGAGAGACAGGAGAGTGAGTGGGAGGAGAGGACACACCCACACAGAAACACAGACACTAGTGGCAACCTGTGTACCACCCAGAACACACACTAGTGGCAACCTGTGTACCACCCAGAACACAGACACTAGTGGCAACCTGTGTACCACCCAGAACAAATACCTGGAACAAGGAAGAACATGAGAAAGTATTAGAAGACACCTTGAAGGTCTTAAACAAAATAATCAAGAATAGTAAAAAGACACTGCTGGTTGGAGACTTTAACTGCAAAGAAGTAAAATGGGAGACATTGGAAGGAGGAAATGAAATTACCTGGGGAATAGATTGTTGAAACTGAGAATGGAAAACACGATGACTCAATGGGTGACAGAAAACACAAGATATAGGGCAGATGACGAACCAGCAAGACTTGACCTAGTGTTAACACAAGGTATAGCTATAGACCTTCACCTGGGGGGAGTGAGATGGAGTGAGATGGAGTGAGTGAGTGAGTGGGGTTGAGATGGAGTGAGTGAGTGAGTGAGTGGGATTGAGAGTGAGGAGGGAGAGGGAGAAATACACACACACATAAATATACAAGAATGAGAGAGATGAGAGAGAGGTAACCTTAACCCATTTGCTGCGGGTGGACTCTTAAGAGGTTTCTCTGGTGGGCTGCGGGTGGCCTCTTAAGAGCGGGGTTTTTAAAGGCATACCAAAACCGCGGGCTTTAACCCAGGCAGCTACAAATTGGTGTGTGTGTAGTACAACATGGCAACTCGAGATATGCGAGCGCATGCGAGATATACGAGATATACGCGATATTACGCTCTAACCCATAGCGTATACGGGTGGATATTCGCCCGGGAAATCTCGCCGCGCGCCCACCAATCTAGCCATATGTCAGTTCGCGCCACTTTTTTCAACTAGGGAAACCCCCCCCCCCCCCCAAGACATATTTTGGGGGGTCAAATATATATGGCCGGGTGCGCTACAACATTCCCTACACGCTGATGTAGTTTTTATCGATTTTTGCAAGGGTCGTCAAAATGACCATACCCTTCGCCCAGGGCTTAGGTGTATAAAGCTACCCTTAGCTTGTTAAGGGTTAAATTCCCCCCTTGCATTGGCGTAGTCAGGCCTGGGCATTGCAGGATGTGTACTGTATAGCCCCAATAAGAACTTCAGGAAGCTACCAGTACAAGAGGCCACGAGACACCCGCGAGACAAACTCATATTCGCCGACATTTGGCCAGTGTGAACCTCCCTTTACACCAGGTAGATCTCAAACAGCCCTTAACTTTTATATAAAAAAAAGCCAAACTCTGCCTAGCGCCAAAACAAGATGATAGGAAGATACTAGAGACTTAGTTACTTGTTACTTGACGTATGCTAAGGGTATTTTTTGAAGGAAACAAAAGTTAGGATCGTTTTTAGAAGTTAGGAATGTGGCTTAGTGAATATAACACGCGCTGATTGGCTGAAAAACGTGAACAATATGACGTCACAGCGAAGGCCGCCGCGCGTTACCATGACAACGGAGCACCTACCACAACCACCACAACCTTGACAGTATAAATATAAGGACATTACATAAGAAACATAAGCAAATAAGGATGCTGCAAGAGGCTGTGAGGCCTACACGTGGTAGTTCCTGTTACTTAACACTACCTACATCCACCTTTCATCCCCATCCATGAAATTATCCATATAAATATTATACCTTCATGACCACCACCACCACCACCACCACCACCCACTACCATCACCACCACCACCACCCACTACCACTACCACCACCACCACCACCCACTACCATCACCACCACCACCCACTACCATCACCACCACCACCACCACCACCCACTACCATCACCACCACCACCACCCACTACCATCACCACCACCCACTACCACCACCACTAAGGTGCATCAAAACCCCTTATGTTGACCAAATGACCTGTACCTAGTCTTAAAATATGCGTCTTGTAAATATATTACAATGAAAATTTTTTTTTTTTTTTTTAATATCATGAAGAATCCACCTCAAGACTCAAAGACATGTATTTCGCAGTAAATACGCCGAATGTCGCCGATGAAACATATTTGCTATAAAATTTAACACAATAATAATACTAATACTAATACTACATATCTCGAGTATCGTGGCTCTTTATAAGGAAGTCTCAAGCAGAGACAGTCACTTAGACACAGACCTCGGTACTAGCAACTCACCAGTTTTCAAGTCACCAAGTCACATCCCTACGGCAGGAGCAACTCACCAGTCCGCGAGTCACCTTACACCAACGTGTTACCTGTTACCTTTACCCAGAGTTAATAAACGACTATCAAAGCAGAGTTACCTGTTTCTGCTCACCCTAAAAGTGACATACCAAAATCACTTTACACAATTGGTTCTTATTGTGTCCATCTACAATACATAATACTACTGTGTAATGTATAAGCCTGATAAATGATACTATTCACCTAGTCTTGTATGTGTCGTTTGTTCAAGTTCAGGGGAAACTGCCAGACCATTCCAGGCCAAAACCCCCAACAAAATGTGCATCTGTTGGGATGTCTCTAGTGTTAATACATTCAACTTTTTTATATTAATAACAGCTCATTAAAAACCCTCCACAGTCCACACAATGTCTGATGCCAGTAAGGTGCTAGGTGGGCTACTAACTAACTAATACTATTTACTATCCTAAACTATTTTGATCTCTCAGAGGGGGACTCGGATCCACAGTTGAGTACGGCACATACTGCGCAAGGTGTGCTTCGCTACGGTTACAGCTAAGTATTAATTATCCGACCTTGGGGGGACCGAAGGTAGGTCGGATAATTGGAATAGTCGGATGTTCGGATATCACAGTAACCATAAACGTAAGGACAAAATGGTATATAACATAAAAGATGCAGCTCTTGAAGGCCGAGCCAGTGGTAGACGCGAAAGTAAAATTCGTGCATAAATAAAGCCACAAATTAATGTTTTTGTAAAAATATTAAAAAAACTAAGTAAAATAAATGGCCAAAACAAGACACAATGTGGTGGTGAAAAAAGTCGGTTGTTTGGACAAGTCGGATGTTTGGAGGTCGGATGTTGGGAATTTGGCTGTAGTATGTTTGGTATGGTTACCTTTGATATATGAAAGTAAAAAATCAATCATTATTCTTTTCAGATTTGAGATGGATGACATTCAACAGCCCACCCTGGAAGGCACAGACATGCCCAGTACATATGTGGCGACACGGCCAGATACACAGTCACAGAGTCCTGCACTGACACTGCCAGATACACAGTCACAGAGTCCTGCACTGACACGGCCAGATACACAGTCACAGAGTCCTGCACTGACACGGCCAGATACACAGTCACAGAGTCCTGCACTGACAGGGCCCAGATCCCACAGTCCAGAGTCCTGCACTGACACGGCCAGATACACAGTCACCGAGTCCTGCACTGACACGGCCAGATACACAGTCACAGAGTCCTGCACTGACACGGCCAGATACACAGTCACAGAGTCCTGCACTGACACTGCCAGATACACAGTCACAGAGTCCTGCACTGACACTGCCAGATACACAGTCACAGAGTCCTGCACTGACACGGCCAATACAGTCACAGAGCCCCTGCACTGACACTGCCAGATACACAGTCACAGAGTCCTGCACTGACACGGCCAGATACACAGTCACCGAGTCCTGCACTGACACGGCCAGATACACAGTCACAGAGTCCTGCACTGACACGGCCAGATACACAGTCACCGAGTCCTGCACTGACACGGCCAGATACACAGTCACAGAGTCCTGCACTGACACTGCCAGATACACAGTCACAGAGTCCTGCACTGACACTGCCAGATACACAGTCACCGAGTCCTGCACTGACACTGCCAGATACACAGTCACGAGTCCTGCACGGGACATTTGCCAGATACACAGTCACAGAGTCCTGCACTGACACTGCCAGATACACAGTCACAGAGTCCTGCACTGACACGGCCAGATACACAGTCACCGAGTCCTGCACGGGACACGGCCAGATACACAGTCCCCGGGAGTCCTGCACTGACACGGCCAGATACACAGTCCCCGAGTCCTGCACTGACACGGCCAGATACACGTCACAGAGTCCTGCACTGACACGGCCAGATACCAGTCCACAGAGCCCTGCACTGACACGGCCAGATACCAGTCACAGAGTCCCTGCACTGACACGGCCAGATACACAGTCACCGAGTCCTGCACTGACACGGCCAGATACACAGTCACAGAGTCCTGCACTGACAGGGCCCAGATACACAGTCCCGAGCCCTGCACTGACACTGCCAGATACACAGTCACCGAGTCCTGCACTGACACGGCCAGATACACAGTCACCGAGTCCTGCACTGACACGGCCAGATACACAGTCACCGAGTCCTGCACTGACACGGCCAGATACACAGTCACCGAGTCCTGCACTGACACGGCCAGATACAAAAAGTCACCGATTTCCTGCACTGACACGGCCAGATACACAGTCACCGAGTCCTCCCACTGACACGGCCAGATACACAGTCACCGAGTCCTGCACTGACACGGCCAGATACACAGTCACCGATCCTGCACTGACACGGCCAGATACACAGTCACCGAGTCTGCACGGGAGACGGCCAGATACACAGTCACCGAGTCCTGCACTGACCGGCCAGATACACATTTCACCGAGTCTGCACTGACACGGCCAGATACACAGTCACCGAGTCCTGCACTGACACGGCCAGATACACAGTCACCGAGTCCTGCACTGACACTGCCAGATACACAGTCACCGAGTCCTGCACTGACACGGCCAGATACACAGTCACCGAGTCCTGCACTGACACGGCCAGATACACAGTCACCGAGTCCTGCACTGACACGGCCAGATACACAGTCACCGAGTCTGCATTGACACTGCCAGATACACAGTCACCGAGTCTGCACTGACACGGCCAATACACAGTCACCGAGTCCTGCACTGACACGGCCAGATACACAGTCACCGAGTCCTGCACTGACACGGCCAAAATACACAGTCACCGAGTCCTGCACTGACACGGCCAGATACACAGTCACCGAGTCCTGCATGACACGGCCAGATACACAGCCCACCGGTCCTGCACTGACACGGCCAGATACACAGTCACAGAGTCCTGCACTGACACTGCCAGATACACAGTCACCGAGTCCTGCACTGACACGGCCAGATACACAGTCACCGAGTCCTGCACTGACACTGCCAGATACACAGTCACAGAGTCCTGCACTGACACTGCCAGATACACAGTCACCGAGTCCTGCACTGACACGGCCAGATACACAGTCACCGAGTCCTGCACTGACACGGCCAGATCACAGTCACAGAGTCCTGCACTGCACGGCCAGATACACAGTCACCGAGCCCTGCACTGACACGGCCAGATACCAGTCACCGAGTCCTGCACTGACACGGCCAGATACACAGTCACCGAGTCCTGCACTGACACGGCCAGATACACAGTCACCGAGTTCCTGCACTGACAGGGCCCAGATACACAGTCACCGAGTCCTGCACTGACACGGCCGATACACAGTCACAGAGTCCTGCACTGACACGGCCAGATACACAGTCACAGAGTCCTGCACTGACACGGCCAGATACCAGTCACAGAGCCCTGCACTGACACTGCCAGATACACAGTCACCGAGTCCTGCACTGACACGGCCAGAAAACACAGCCCACAGAGTCCTGCACTGACACTGCCAGATACCCCGTCACCGAGTCCTGCACTGACACGGCCAGATACACAGTCACAGAGCCCCTACACTGACACGGCCAGATACACAGTCCACCGAGGTCCTGCACTGACACGGCCAGATACACAGTCACCGAGTCCTGCACTGACACGGCTGACACGGCCAGATACCAGTCACCGAGTCCTGCACTGACACGGCCAGATACACAGTCACCAAAGTCCTGCACTGACACGGCCAATACACAGTCACCGAGTCCTGCACTGACACGGCAGATACACAGTCACCGAGTCCTGCACTGACACGGCCAGATACACAGTCACCGAGTCCTGCACTGACACGGCCAGATACACAGTCAACCGAGTCCTGCACTGCCCACGGCCAATACACAGTCACCGAGTCCTGCCTGACACGGCCAGATACACAGTCACCGATCCTGCACTGCACGGCCAGATACACAGTCACCGAGCCCCTGCACTGACACGGCCAGATACACAGTCACAGAGTCCTGCACTGACACGGCCAGATACACAGTCACAGAGTCCTGCACTGACACGGCCAGATACACAGTCACAGAGTCCTGCCTGACACGGCCAGATACACAGTCACAGAGTCCTGCACTGACACGGCCAGATACACCAGTCACAGAGTCCTGCACTGACCGGGCCAGATACACAGTCACAGAGTCCTGAACTGACACGGCCAGATACACAGTCACAGAGTCCTGCACTGACACTGCCAGATACACAGTCACCGAGTCCTGCACTGACAGGGCCCAGATACACAGTCACCGAGTCCTGCACTGACAGGGGCCAGATACACAGTCACAGAGTCCTGCACTGACACGGCCAGATACACAGTCACAGAGTCCTGCACTGGACACGGCCAGATACACAGTCACAGAGTCCTGCACTGACACGGCCAGATACACAGTCACAGAGTCCTGCACTGACACGGCCAGATACACAGTCACAGAGTCCTGCACTGACACGGCCAGATACACAGTCACAGAGTCCTGCACTGACACGGCCAGATACACAGTCCAGAGTCCTGCACTGACACGGCCAGATACACAGTCACAGAGTCCTGCACTGACAAGGGCCCAGATACACAGTCACAGAGTCGTGCACTGACACGGCCAGATACACAGTCACAGAGTCCTGCACTGACACGGCCAGATACACAGTCACAGAGTCCTGCACTGACACGGCCAGATACACAGTCACAGAGTCCTGCACTGACACTGCCAGATACACAGTCACAGAGTCCTGCACTGACACGGCCAGATACACAGTCACAGAGTCCTGCACTGACACGGCCAGTACACAGTCACAGAGTCCTGCACTGACACGGCCAGAAAAACACAGTCACCGGTCCTGCACTGACACGGCCAGATACACAGTCACAGAGTCCTGCACTGACACGGCCAGATACACAGTCACAGAGCCCTGCACTGACAGGGCCAGATACACAGTCACAGAGTCCTGCACTGACACGGCCATATCCACGTCACGGCCAGATACACAGTCACAGAGTCCTGCACTGACACGGCCAGATACACAGTCACAGAGTCCTGCACTGACACGGCCAGATACACAGTCACAGAGTCCTGCACTGACACGGCCAGATACACAGTCACAGAGTCCTGCACTGACACGGCCAGATACACAGTCACAGAGTCCTGCACTGACAGGCAAACGACGACTATCTTTGGTCCGGGTAGTGGCATCGCTGAGGAGGATTCCGTAATAACTGGTGCACGACTTCCAACATGCCTCCAAGTTCTGCGCTGCATGATGTGGTACATAGAAGAAGGATCCAAAGAAAATCTAACCCAATGGGACTCGGCTAAACTAGTCTTCTCGCAGATTGTTACATTTTATGAGAAAGCAAATGTGCCCATGATTTCAAATATCAAATCATGTGAAAAGATATTCAAACTTATGGATGACAATGCCAAGATCAGGACCATACCTATCAAACGACGTACAACGCCAGCTACCATTGAGAAAATACAGCAAATGAACACCATGTTAGCTCAAACATTTGCACTATGGCCTGCTAATGCTGACACGTTAATCAAAAATCCAGGGGACATCCTCTTTCTGCCGTCAATGAAGGGTGACCGTTCAGCAACATTTGGCGCTCATGACAAGGTGTTGGCTGATAAAGTTCGACGCAAACAGACACGTTCACAACTAGAACTGGATCGTATAGACGGGGAGAAACAAAAGCTGGCATCCTCTGCATGCATCAGATCCAGTATACTTGCTGAAGAAAGCAGTGATGATTCCAGCATGAATGACAGTGACAGTGCAACTACAGCTTCTTCAGTCACTCATAGTCATCACCGCAAGATTCATACTGGAACGTCAACTTTCATTCCCCGTGATATTTTAAAACGACCAAAGCTTGTTTCTCTCGCCACTAGTATGAAAATGACGCCGACACAACAGGCAGCATTCACCACAACACTGATAGAGGAAGCAGGAGGTGATCCTGGCAAAGTGTCAACTTCCTACTCAACCGCTGATAGGTCACGGCGCAAAATTGGACAACAGATCGCAGCATCTTGTAGGGAGCAGTGGGCTCCCCCACAGTTTGCCACACTACACTGGGACTCCAAACTATTACAAGCCTTGACTAATCAGCATGTGCTTGAAGAGCGTCACACTATCGCTGTAGGCACTTCTCAAGATATAAAACTTTTGGGAGTTCCATCGTACCAACCTGGCACAGATCGAAAGTCTGGTGATATCATTACTGACCTGACGGCAGACAGCTACCTTGTTAGAATCATGGAACTGTGCAGACTCTATTGTAAACATGGCGTTTGACACAACACCATCAAACACTGGACATGTCTCTGCGGCACGTGTATCCATACAGCAACATCTTGGCCCAGCACTACTCTGCTCAGGTTGTAGACACCACGTCGGAGAGGTGATTTTGTCACGTGTGTTTACAGACTTAAAAATTTGAAGTCTCAAAAACACCAGATGCCACACTCTTCACTCGCTTTCGCAAGAAGTTTGACCTGGTACCACATGGTTGTGATCAGAAGCTTTCGCGACTGGACATAACTCCATTCACTGATGACGTACGCAGTTTGATCGATGACCTGAGGTCCAGCGTGCTCGAGATTGCACAATCGCAACTTACAGTACGGAGAGACGACTACCTGGAGGTCATCGAACTGTGCATAGTATTCCTAAGCAAAGAAATCGAGGGAGAGCCGGAAGTATCGTTCAAGCGACCAGGAGCACTTCACAAGGCCAGGTGGATGGCCAAGCTGTTGTACTCAATCAAGATATGCTTACTTGACCATCATCAAATAGGAAACTTGCCGCCAAATACAATCACCACGAGACACCAGGTCCCAAAGCTCAGGGAATTTGTGCACTTTGCTACCCTTATCTACTCTAACTGGTGGATGACTTGTAGTTCCGTGACTGATGCCCCTTGGAATGATCTGAAGCTGATCCAGTGCCTGTTGAAGTACGAGGCAGTGAACCAAATTGTGTCCAACAGTGCAGTGCGAGCATTCCGGCGACACCTATGGTACCTTGCAACAGAGATGGTTCCTCTAGCTCTCTTCAGCACGAAAGTGCCCGCCGATGAACGACGTGCTCTTGCCCTTGAGAGCACGTTGAGAGAGTCTGCTGGCTATCAAACCAGATGAAAAGCTGCTTGCACCTCAGAACAGTTTCGGAATGGGTTTCGGCAAACCTAAATTTCCCGACGATATATCTGCGACCACAACTCTTGCGCAGTTAGTGGGTCCAGATTCCTGGTAAACATTTCACCTGCTGCAGCTGGACGACTCCTTCCTGACTGAACAGTTGAAAATGGCCCGATCACCCTGCGTTCCAGACCATCGGCAGCACACATTCTGGCAATCAATGTGATCACGACTGTGCAGAACGTGGCGTTAAACTCGCGCACACTTCACAGCGTCGGCGAAGAGTGAAGAACCCTTTTCAAAAAGTACTTCAAAGTCGTTGAGCAGGACCGCAATATGAAAAAACAATCTGCGAAAGCGTTTGTTAAACAACTGTGAGCCTTAACTGGACACAAATTCAATTGATAGCTTAATATATTTTGGATCGTTCGAGTAAAAACAATTTCCGTGTCACTGTCACTGCGCCGTTTTGAGTGTGAATTGTTAACCAGAAACATGGAACTTTGTGTTGCCTAATACTACAGCAATATGTGCCATATCCTCTTGAGTGTGAATAAATTATTTAAATTTTTTTTTGGGTGTGTTTATGCACATATTGTATGCTATATAACGCTATATATACAGTTTATACACCATACACGGCTTACACGCTATATATTATACGCTTGAAAACGACAGGATTGTACTGATTATATGGGAAACTTCATGCGCTTGGTGGACCACAGAGATAGTGTTAGATTGCCCTCAAATGTTGCAAGATAGTGTTGGGTGTGATTGGGAACACATTTAGACTAGGCACAGGCAGAAACAATGTATTTCTGAAAAAAGTGGTGGGTTTGATGCACCCTAACCACCACTACCACTACCACTACCACCACACCACCACCACCACTACCACCACCACATTCTTCATCAGAGACTATATAATATACCTTTACCTAACCTCCCAGTAAACAGGGTAGAACAAGAAGTAACGGATTCAAGCTGGAAAAACGTAATTTAAAAAGGAAATAGGGAAAAACTGTGTGTGTGTGTAGGGGGGGTTAGAGGTTATACACAGACTGCCTGACTGTCCTGTGTGTGTGTGTAGGGGGGGTTAGAGGTTATACACAGACTGCCTGACTGTCCTGTGTGTGTGTGTAGGGGGGGTTAGAGGTTATACACAGACTGGCTGATTGTCCTGTGTGTGTGTGTGTGTAGGGGGGTTAGAGGTTATACACAGACTGCCTGACTGTCCTGTGTGTGTGTGTGTGTGTAGGGGGGGTTAGAGGTTATACACAGACTGGCTGACTGTCCTGTGTGTGTGTGTGTGTAGGGGGGGTTAGAGGTTATACACAGACTGCCTGACTGTCCTGTGTGTGTGTGTGTGTAGGGGGGGTTAGAGGTTATACACAGACTGGCTGATTGTCCTGTGTGTGTGTGTAGGGGGGGTTAGGGTTATACACAGACTGGCTGACTGTCCTGTGTGTGTGTGTAGGGGGGGTTAGAGGTTATACACAGACTGCCTGACTGTCCTGTGTGTGTGTGTAGGGGGGGTTAGAGGTTATACACAGACTGCCTGACTGTCCTGTGTGTGTGTGTAGGGGGGGTTAGAGGTTATACACAGACTGCCTGACTGTCCTGTGTGTGTGTGTGTGTAGGGGGGGTTAGAGGTTATACACAGACTGGCTGATTGTCCTGTGTGTGTGTGTGTGTAGGGGGGGTTAGAGGTTATACACAGACTGGCTGACTGTCCTGTGTGTGTGTGTGTGTAGGGGGGGGGGGGGTAGAGGTTATACACAGACTGCCTGACTGTCCTGTGTGTGTGTGTGTGTGTAGGGGGGGTTTAGAGGTTATACACAGACTGGCTGGCTGTCCTGTGTGTGTGTGTAGGGGGGGTTAGAGGTTATACACAGACTGGCTGGCTGTCCTGTGTGTGTGTGTGTGTAGGGGGGGTTAGAGGTTATACACAGACTGGCTGATTGTCCTGTTTTGTGTGTGTGTGTAGGGGGGTTAGAGGTTATACACAGACTGGCTGGCTGTCCTGTGTGTGTGCGTGTGTAGGGGGGGTTAGAGGTTATACACAGACTGGCTGGCTGTCCTGTGTGTGTGTAGGGGGGGTTAGAGGTTATACACAGACTGGCTGGCTGTCCTGTGTGTGTGTGTGTGTAGGGGGGGTTAGAGGTTATACACAGACTGGCTGATTGTCCTGTGTGTGTGTGTGTGTAGGGGGGGTTAGAGGTTATACACAGACTGGCTGGCTGTCCTGTGTGTGTGTGTGTGTAGGGGGGGTTAGAGGTTATACACAGACTGCCTGACTGTCCTGTGTGTGTGTGTGTGTAGGGGGGGGTTAGAGGTTATACACAGACTGCCTGACTGTCCTGTGTGTGTGTAGGGGGGGGGGGGGGTTAGAGGTTATACACAGACTGGCTGGCTGGCTGGCTTCAAAGAACTACTTTGTTGACTCATATATTGTTTTGCTCTAAGTAGCCTATTTTACTATCAAATATTCATCTTCTTATCATTATTATTACATGTGTTGTTACTCATGGCTTTTTTGTTGTAATTAACATATTTGACTATACTAGTAGTTATCATTATTTATTTATTAGCCTATTTATTTATATTTTTCCTGCACGTACTACAGGTTGAAGTTCCCAAACTCGGCATCCCAAGACTCGGCAACACCCAAAACTCGGCTATGGTTCCGGATTTTCCAAAACACGGCAGAACACCCAAAACCCGGCGCGTAGTTGCCGGGTCGGCAGCTAGGTGCCACCACACTAGGCCGCTGGGTGCCACCACACTAGGCCGCTGGGTGCCACCACACTAGGCTGCTTGGTGCCACCACACTAAGCCGCTGGGTGCCACCACACTAGGCCGCTGGGTGCCACCACACTAGGCCGCTGGGTGCCACCACACTAGGCCGCTGGGTGCCACCACACTAGGCCGCTGGGTGCCACCACACTAGGCCGCTGGGTGCCACCACACTAGGCCGCTGGGTGCCACCACACTAGGCCGCTGGGTGCCACCACACTAGGCCGCTGGGTGCCACCACACTAGGCCGCTTGGTGCCACCACACTAGGCCGCTGGTTGCCACCACACTAGGCCGCTGGGTGCCACCACACTAGGCCGCTGGGTGCCACCACACTAGGCCGCTGGGTGCCACCACACTAGGCCACTGGGTGCCACCACACTAGGCCGCTGGGTGCCACCACACTAGGCCGCTGGGTTTCTCCCGCCGATTTGTTTGTTGTTATTGTTCAGTGGTGTTGTGACTGTAGAGTTGTGTACACTGTTATAGTGTGTACTTCTACAGGTCTGTTATTGGTATTATTATTTTCATGCTTTTTATCCCCTCAATATATCTACGTTCTGAAAGTCGGAAAATTCCATTACTTGGCTCGGCGCTGGTCCCGAGGTTGCCGAGTTTGGGAACTTCAACCTGTACTCACGTTCCCGACTTGAGTTTTATTCCTCTATTATTATCATTATTTCCTTATCAGTATCATTATTTTTCATCCTACACCATTATTATCTTTTTTTCCTTACACTGGTACCTTGACTGACGAGTGCACCAACTTACGAGTTTTCAGAGTTAACAGCAGTCGCTCGGTCGATTTTTTGCTTTGAGTCGCGAGCCAAAATCCGAGGGAGCTTCAAATACGCCGCCGCTAGTTGGCGCAGCGAACGCCACAACATCTGCCCATATGGATGACTTTCAGAGAGAGACTTTCAGAGTTTATTGAAAGGAAACACCCACAAAAAGTGCGTCGTCGTGCGTCTGCGCTCTATAGTGACACTTGCCTAACTAATTTCCCAAACATTCTGCAAGGGAGGATAAAACAAACCTCCTTGGACAGGTTTTTATTGAAACGCCCTGCAGATGAAAGGGAGGAAGGCGTGGCAAAAAGGACAAAAATCAGTGAAGAAGATTAAGTTAAACAAAAGTATAAAGTGAATTTTTTTTTTACAACATTTCAGCAATTAAGTCCAGCGATAAAATGTAGCATTAAGAGTGTAGCGAGTCAGTTAAGTCAAGAGATTGAGCGATAGAGTTTATTGTAGTACAGGTTGAAGTTCCCAAACTCGGCAACCTCGGGACCAGCGCCGAGCCGAGTAATGGAATTTTCCGACTTTTAGAACGTAGATATATTAAGGGGAAAAAAAGCATGAAAATCACATGAAAAAAATGGTTCCGCCATCCAACTTCTTCAAAAGGTCAATTTTCTCAGAAATAATTAACACATTGTTCTTCCTTTTCTTTTCACTTGCACCAGTAGGTGTTCCTGGACGTTTGGGAGCCATAATACCAATAACAGACCTGTAGAAGTACACAAAATAACAGTGTACACAACTCTACAGTCACAACACCACTGAACAATAACAACAAACAAATCGGCAGGAGAAACCAAGCGGCCTAGTGTGGTGGCACCTAGCGGCCTAGTGTGGTGGCACCCAGCGGCCTAGTGTGGTGGCACCTAGCGGCCGACCCGGCAACTACGCGCCGGGTTTTGGGTGTTCTGCCGTGTTTTGGAAAATCCGCAACCATAGCCGAGTTTTGGGTGTTGCCGAGTCTTGGGATGCCGAGGTTGGGAACTTCAACCTGTAACTGCTGGTGATAGATTGTTGGCGCTTCACGTTGCTGGTTTGGGGTTTCACTATTGGTGCCGCGGGGTTAATACACACTGTTAAGATGGACCTATCATGGACTCGGCACCAGTCGGTACCGAGCCACCACTGTATATACACCAATACAACTGAACCTGACCGGAGCTTATTCCTACCCTGTCTCTCTGGACGCTACTACACTGGGATATCACAACGGATAAGGACGAACGAAAGCGACCGAAAAAGCACAAAACGAACTCCTCCAATCTCCGCCAGCACCTTCCGTCAGCCCAAGTCATCGGATCTCCAACACTTTATACAGCCAGTTTATTTCTTTACAGTCTCTTTTATTATGTTTTTATACAATATTTGTCATTTATAAATACATTTTTCTTATTTAAAAACACGTAACAAACATTTGGGGTGGTTTTTTTGGGCTGGAACGGATTAATGGTATTTCAATTAATTTCAATGGGGAAAATTTATTTGATATACCGGTTGAAGTTCCCAAACTCGGCATCCCAAGACTCGGCAACACCCAAAACTCGGCTATGGTTCCGGATTTTCCAAAACACGGCAGAACACCCAAAACCCGGCGCGTAGTTGCCGGGTCGGCCGCTGGGTGCCACCACACTAGGCCGCTTGGTTTCTCCCGCCGATTTGTCTGTTGTTATTGTTCAGTGGTGTTGTGACTGTAGAGTTGTGTACACTGTTATTTTGTGTACTTCTACAAGTCTGTTATTGGTATTATGGCTCCCAAACGTCCAGGAACACCTACTGGTGGAAGTGAAAAGAAAAGGAAGAACAATGTGTTAACTATTTCTGAGAAAATTGACCTTTTGAAGAAGTTGGATGGCTTTTTTCCCCCTTAATATATCTACGTTCTAAAAGTCGGAAAATTCCATTACTCGGCTCGGCGCTGGTCCCGAGGTTGCCGAGTTTGGGAACTTCAACCTGTACGAGCAAATTGAGTTACGAGCTCGATCAACGAACTAATTAAACTCGTAAGCCAAGGTACCACTGTAGCAGTATCATTATTTTTCATCCTACGTCATTATTATGCATCTTTTTCCTTATTAGTATCATTATTATGTATATTTTTCCTTATTAGTATCATTATTATGCATCTTTTTCCTCATTAGTATCATTATTATGTATATTTTTCCTTATTAGTATCATTATTATGCATCTTTTTCCTCATTAGTATCATTATTATGCATCTTTTTCCTCATTAGTATCATTATTATGCATCTTTTTCCTTATTAGTATCATTATTATGCATCTTTTTCCTTATTAGTATCATTATTATGCATCTTTTTCCTTATTAGTATCATTATTATGCATCTTTTTCCTTATTAGTATCATTATTATGTATATTTTTCCTTATTAGTATCATTATTATGCATCTTTTTCCTTATTAGTATCATTATTATGCATCTTTTTCCTTATTAGTATCATTATTATGTATATTTTTCCTTATTAGTATCATTATTATGCATCTTTTTCCTCATTAGTATCATTATTATGCATCTTTTTCCTTATTAGTATCATTATTATGTATATTTTTCCTTATTAGTATCATTATTATGCATCTTTTTCCTCATTAGTATCATTATTATGCATCTTTTTCCTTATTAGTATCATTATTATTTATATTTTTCCTGTACTCACGTTCCAGACTTGAGTTCAGAGATGACGGAGGGACGAATGCAGTTTGGGGGCACCAGGAGGCGGGTGAGGATGAGGTCCTTGGGGTGGGAAAACTGCTCATTCATGCACAGCAGCGGCAGGTCAGCGTACGGGATCTAATGGGTCAGAGGTCAGGGTGAGAGCCTGAGAGGGGAATATAATTAAATCTGTGTGTGTGTGTATTCATCTAGTTGTATTCATCTAGTTGTATTTTACAGGGCCAGAACAATGCTCGTGTGGCCCCGTCTCCATATCAACATTTTTTTATCATTCATCCTTAGTGCTTTGTGTTGGGGGAAGCCACCACCCCGGGAGGCGGGACACAAACCCCGGCTAACACCCGGTACCCATTCACTGCTGGGTGGACAGGGGCTCGGGTTTTTAGGAAACAACCCATCTGTTTCCGCTCCGCCCGGGATCTCGGTAGTGAACCGAGCGTGCTTCCCCTACACCACGGAGTACCACAAGTGTGTGGTGTGTGTGTGTGTGTGTGTGTGTGTGTGTGTGTGTGTGTGTGTGTGTGTGTGTGCGTGCGTGCGTGGGTGGGTGGGTGGGTGGGTGGGTGGGTGGGTGGGGTGTGTGTAGGAAGGTATATGCTAACTTAGGAGTATGATAGAAGCATTACAAGGTGAAAAGTGTGTGTGGGTGTATAATCTAATCTTTAAGTAGTAAGAAATTGATGGTTTAAGAGTTATTATGTATTTCTGTTCTATTGTAATTTGTATTGTTATTATTATTATCATGAGGTGTTATAAGTGTGTGTACTTATAATTATAGTATAAATACGAGGGTGAATAGGGTGTGAGATAGAGTGTTGGGTGAAATACAGGGTGACATATTGACAGATAAGGTAACTGACAGGGTGACAGATAGGGTGACATATTGACAGATAAGGTAACTGACAGGGAGTAAGGCAGGGTGACAGATAGGGTGACAGATAAGGTAACTGACAGGGAGTAAGGCAGGGTGACAGATAGGGTGACATATTGACAGATAAGGTAACTGACAGGGAGTAAGGCAGGGTGACAGACAGGGTGACATATTGACAGATAAGGTAACTGACAGGGTGTAAGGCAGGGTGACAGATAGGGTGACATATTGACGGATAAGGTAACTGACAGGGTGTAAAGCAGGGTGACATATTGACAGATAAGGTAACTGACAGGGTGACAGATAGGGTGACATATTGACGGATAAGGTAACTGACAGGGTGTAAAGCAGGGTGACATATTGACAGATAAGGTAATTGACAGGGTGACAGATAGGGTGACATATTGACAGATAAGGTAATTGACAGGGTGAGAAGTAAGGTGTGAGATATTAAGTCAATATTTAGACCTTGAGTTAGTGAGGCTGTAGGCACAGGTCACAGAGTATAACATGTAGGCTAATTATAAGTTCTTAACACAGGCATAATTTTAAGCACGAGACCTTAAAATAGAATGAAATTTTTGCCTCGTTAAAAAATAGACTGTAGTATAAATAAATAGTCACCTTTTCGAAGAGATCCAACACCTGGCTCGGGTTGAGTTTCAGATTCAGGTTATTAAAGTCAATATTTAGACTTCAGTGAGTTATAAAAAGGTTCACGATAGTAATGTTATAACGTAATGCATGATGTGGTGGTGGAGGTAGGGGGGTGGGTGGAGGCGTGCTTTGTGTGTCTGTGTGGTGTCTGTATGTATGAACGGGAGTTGAAGCAGCGCGTAAGGGTGCCTGGTAGGAGCGACCTTGGACACCAGCAGTGAGAGGATGGGGTCTGGGATGGGAGAGCAGGGAGGAAGACATGGACCCTCGCGCGCATTTTTCTGGTTGGCTGGCTGGCTGGCTGGCAGTGAGGGTTGAGGCCTGTTCGAGGGCGGTCGAGTGTGGTGGTGGTTGTGGCGTGGTGGTGTGGTTGCAGTGCGGGGTGGAAGGGGTTGTGTGTAGTTGTACTGTGGAAGGAACTGTAGGGTACGCAGTGTAATCTTTTCGACCGTCTACAAGAAGCGGGAAGCTAATTGTGTACTGCGACGGTGTAACTGTGTACTGTGACTTTGTATTGTGTGTGGCTTGTTCATTAAACCAAGAAATGCCTCATTGTCTTCCTTCGCCTTTGTGTGTTGACCTCGTGAGATATACTTAGCTCGCCTCACCCTACACACCGAACTCCTGAAGAAGGCACTGTAGGAGTAAGTCTCTTGCAGTGGTTATTGTAACGTAACACACCTCTTTCTGTACAGCCTTCAGCCTGTGACACCTGTGGTAAGGTCCAGGAGAGGAGCAGAGCGTAACAGTATAAATAAATAAAAAGGGTAAATATTCACTTTTTCGAAGAGATCCAACACCTGGCTTGGGTTGAGAAACTCGACGATGTTTGAGGTGAGGTGAGACTCTAGCTCCTTGCTGTACTCCAGGGCCGTGTCAAACTGTGCTGTGGGGGTGGGGGGGGGATATAAGATTCATTAAAAGATTAGACCCAGAACGTAATTTCCATTGTAATATGGCTACCACTAAAGGATTTTTAGTGACTATAAGCAATGTTTTATAGATATGACCTGTTTAGTATCCTTGTCTTCTAACTAATTTGGTATACAGCTAAGTATTAATTATCCGACCTTGGGGGGACCGAAGGTAGGTCGGATAATTGGAATAGTCGGATGTTCGGATATCACAGTAACCATAAACGTAAGGACAAAATGGTATAGAACATAAAAGATGCAGCTCTTGAAGGCCGATCCAGTGGTAGACGCGAAAGTAAAATTCATGCATAAATAAAGCCACAAATCAATGTTTTCTAAAAACTAAAAAAAAAACTAAATAAAATAAATGGCCAAAACAAGACACAATGTGGTGGTGAAAAAAGTCGGTTGTTTGGACAAGTCGGATGTTTGGAGGTCGGATGTTGGGAATCTGGTATAGTAAGCTACTTTTCGTAATGCTATGGCTAACAACAGACAATTTTATACAGCAAAGGAAAGATCTGGGCGTGAAAGGGTTAATAATAATATAAATAAAAATAAATAAAATACAACAGCGTGACTCACAGAAGTAGTGGGTGAGCACAGGGCTGCCCTTCTTAACGTTGCGGAACCTTTCGTGCACGATCTTGAGTGGCGGCAGACGCTTGACCACGCCGTTGTGCGCGCCACAACACGGGCATGACGAAACCTTGGAGACACGGGGACACAAGGAACGTTGAAGAAGAACACAAGGAACATAAGAACATAAGGAAAGTTGAATTAGAACATAAGGACATAAAGACATTTGAATTAGAACATAAGGACATAAGGACATTTGAATTAGAACATTAGAACATAAGGAAAGTTGAATTAGAACATAAGGACATTTGAATTAGAACATAAGGACATAAAGAAAGTTGAATTAGAACATAAGGACATTTGAATTAGAACATAAGGACATAAGGACATTTGAATTAGAACATTAGAACATAAGGAAAGTTGAATTAGAACATAAGGACATTTGAATTAGAACATAAGGACATAAAGAAAGTTGAATTAGAACATAAGGACATTTGAATTAGAACATAAGGACATAAAGAAAGTTGAATTAGAACATAAGGACATATGAATTAGAACATAAGGACATTTGAATTAGAACATAAGGACATAAGGAAAGTTGAATTAGGACATTAGGACATAAGGACAGTTGAATTAGGACATTAGGACATAAGGACATTTGAATTAGAACATAAGGACATAAGGACAGTTGAATTAGGACATAAGGACATAGGGAAAGTTGAATTAGGACATAAGGAAATAAGGAAAGTTGAATTAGGACATAAGGACATAAGGAAAGTTGAATTAGAACATAAGGACATAAGGAAAGTTGAATTAAGACATTAGGACATAAGGACAGTTGAATTAGGACATAAGGACATAAGGAAAGTTAAATTAGGACATTAGGACATAAGGAAAGTTGAATTAAGACATTAGGACATAAGGACAGTTGAATTAGGACATAAGGACATAAGGAAAGTTGAATTAGAACATTAGGACATAAGGAAAGTTGAATTAAGACATTAGGACATAAAGACAGTTGAATTAGGACATAAGGACATAAGGAAAGTTGAATTAGGACATTAGGACATAAGGAAAGTTGAATTAGAACATTAGGAAAGTTGAATTAGAACATTAGGACATAAGGAAAGTTGAATTAGGACATAAGGAAAGTTGAATTAGGACATAAGGACATAAGGAAAGTTGAATTAGAACATAAGGACATAAGGAAAGTTGAATTAGAACATAAGGACATAAGGAAAGTTGAATTAGAACATTAGGACATAAGGAAAGTTGAATTAGAACATAAGGACATAAGGAAAGTTGAATTAGGACATAAGGACATAAGGAAAGTTGAATTAGAACATAAGGACATAAGGAAAGTTGAATTAGAACATAAGGACATAAGGAAAGTTGAATTAGAACATAAGGACATAAGGAAAGTTGAATTAGAACATAAGGACATAAGGAAAGTTGAATTAGAACATAAGGACATAAGGAAAGTTGAATTAGAACATAAGGACATAAGGAAAGTTGAATTAGAACATAAGGACATAAGGAAAGTTGAATTAGGAACATAAGGACATAAGGACATTTGAATTATAACATTAGAATAAGTTTGAATCAGAACAAATCTAGTCTTTTCCCGTATGAATCCGCTACTCCTGGTTCAGCCTCACCTTCTTGCAGAGCTCGTTGACGCGCTTGTAGAGAGCCTTCTTCTGCAGGTAGGAGGTGATGCGCTTGGCCTGCTCACACATCCCCGGCTTGTCCTTGGGCTTGAGCAGCACGTGGGAACAGATCTGTGAATAAATAAATAATGAAATATAATGGTGACCGGCCCGCGAATACCCAGCAACAGACACTTCAATTCCCCGTTTAGGCCATTCAATCGAGGGTTATGTGTTGTAACAAAAATCCCACCACCACGACAACTGCAGCTACCACCACTTCTACTACCATCACCACCACCACTACTACCACTACCACCACCACCACCACCACAACCACCACCACTACCACTTATTTTTGTCTTAACATCATAAAGGTCTATCCAAAAAACATAACAAAAAAAAATCCAGCTTTAACAAAAAA
>JACEEZ010008640.1:180000-207500 GCA_016584305.1 Chionoecetes opilio
AGGAGGATTGAAGGGTGGTTTGCTGAAGTGGATGGAAGACTTTTTGAGCAACAGAGAGATGAGAACAGTAATAAAAGATCAGAAGTCAGAATGGTGCAGTGTGATAAGTGGAGTTCCTCAAGGATCAGTATTGGCCCCAGTGATGTTCTTGGTCTATGTAAATGATATGACAGAGGGAGTGAACAGTTATATGAGTTTATTCGCTGATGATGCTAAATTACTAAGAAAAGTAGAAAGTAAAGAGGACTGTGAGGATTTACAAAAGGATCTAGATAAGATTTTCAGATGGAGTCGACTATGGGAAATGGAGTTTAATGCTAAAAAGTGTAAAGTGATGGAAATGGGCAGTAGCAAAAAGAGACAGAGGAAAATATTCGATGGGAAATGAATGGATAATCAAAACAAAGGTCAAAAAAGATCTGGGAGTATGGATTATGGATAATTTGTCACCAGAGAAGCATATAAACAAGATCACAGGAGATACATACCAGTTGCTGAGGAATATAAGAATGGCATTCAAATATCTGGATGAAGAGATGGTTAAGAAATTGATAACAACTTTGATTCGACCAAGGTTGGAATATGCGGCAGTGATTGGGTCACCACATAAAAAGAAGGATATAAGGAAGATTGAGAGAATACAAAGAGCAGCCACAAAAATGGCTCCAAGCCTGAGAGATTTACCATATGAGGAAAGACTTTCAAGACTAAAACTCCCAACTCTTGAGAAAAGAAGAGAAAGGGGAGATTTTATAGCAGTGTATAGAGCATCAATGGGTCTGGAAAAAATTGATAGAAATGATCTGTTTGTGTGGGACGATAGAAGTACAAGAGGTCATGAGAAGAAATTGAAAAGGACAACATGCATGAGGGACATAAAAATATACAGCTTCCCGTATAGAAGCACAGAAGCCTGGAACAACCTTGATGCAGAAGTGATTAATGCAAGAAGTATTCAGGACTTCAAAGGCAAGCTGGATAATAGTAGATTTGGCGACGGGACAATACGAGCATAACTCTTTTCCTGTATGTTACAACTAGGCAAATACACACACACACACACACAGCCTCACCATGCGCAGGTCCAGCATGCCGTTGGGGGCAGGCTGGCACACACACACGCACGCACGCACGCACACACACATACACCCACCCACACACACCCACACACAGCCTCACCATGCGCAGGTCCAGCATGCCGTGGGGGGCAGGCTGGCACACACACACACACACACACACACACACACACACACACACACACACACACACACACCTACCCACACCCACACACAGCCTCACCATGCGCAGGTCCAGCACGCCGTGGGGGGCGGGCTGGCGGGTGACGGCGGGCGCGGAGTACAGCTCGGAGGACACAATGTGGGCGTGACTCATCTGTTGCATGTCCTGGGCCGAGAGTACGCCAAACTGTATGCCCGCTATGTTGCGTACCACATCGGTCTCCCTATACTGCTCCTTCATGGTGGTGGGGGGGTGAGGGGGTGGAGGGTTGTGGTGGGGGGGTGGAGGGTTGTTGGGGGTGGGGGGGGGTGGAGGGTTGTGGTGGGGGGTGGTGGAGGGCTGTGGGGGGGGTGGTGGAGGGTTGTGGTGGGGGTGGTGGAGGGTTGTGGGGGGGGGGTGGAGGGTTGTGGTGGAGGGTGTGGGGGGGGGGTGGAGGGATGTGGTGGGGGGGTGGAGGGTTGTTGGTGGGGGTGGTGGAGGGTTGTGGTGGGGGTGGTGGAGGGTTGTGGGGGGGGGGGGGGGTGGGAGGGTTGTGGTGGGGGTGTGAGGTGGGAGGGTTGTGGTGGGGGTGGTGGAGGGTTGTTGGGGGGTTGTGGTGGAGGGTTGTGGTGGGGGGGGGGTGGAGGGGTGTGGAGAGTTGTGGGGGGGGGGTGGTGGAGGGTTGTGGTGGAGGGTTGTTGTGGAGGGTTGTGGTGGGGGGTTGTGGGGGGTGTGGTGGAGGGTTGTGGTGGGGGTGGTGGAGGGTTGTGGGGGGGTGTGGTGGTGGGTTGTTGTGTCTCCGTCAATCTCTATCGGTATTTTTTTATACTGTCCTGTGTTCTATAATTGTCTGTATGTGTGTGTCTCTCTCTCTCTTCTTTCATCTCTCTTGTGTTCTGTGTGTTCTCTATTTCTCTGTTTATCTTATCTCTCTTGTGTTCTCTATATATCTCCGTCCTCTCTCTCTCTCTTCTCATTTTCATTGATGTTATTGGTGTGGGTATGTCTGTCTCTCTCTCCTGTTCTGTACTTGTCTCAGTCTCCCTCTCACTCAACACGACCTGAAATAAACGCAACACAAAATGGATCATACAGAGATATTTAACAGCTTAAATTTTACCCTATTTACTACATGAGTCCCAAAATGAACAGTAAAATGAGGCGTTTCTGACGATTCCAATATGACTATCATTCCAAACACATCAAAAGACATAGGAAAAGAGCACTTTTGACCTCATTCTCAATTACTGGTTTAAAAGTACCAAAATACCATTTCGTTTTCATCATAAGGAGTATTGCTAACCCTTACAACAACCCCCGCCGTCGCAAATTAAAAATAACACAAGGGGAGTGGGGGGGGGCACAGCCCCCCCCGTTATGCCAGGAGAGTATGGGTTGAAACTGCATATTTACCTGGGTTTTGGTCCTAGAATAAAATAATACCGCGGGGGTCTATTTGAAAAACATAAAGGCAGTTTGGGGGACACAGCCCCCCAAATATATATATATCTACTATATATTATCTACTACAGGGAGGTCCCGTTATACGAGCATTCGGTATACGAGAATCCGATGATACGAGATGTGTAAATTAGGGTCTATTTTCAATATACGAGATTGAAAATCCAATGATACGACATTCAAACTGGGGTGAGTAAAATTATCAAGTTCAAAATGCGGGCCCTACCACTCCCTGTCTGGACAAAGGGGGATTTGGTTGACCCCAGTGAGGTCACCCCTAGCAAGCCGTGACCTGAAGGGTAATTAAGCATATGGCGCAGCCTGACATTTAGGGGTAATTAGCAGGTGTGCGGCCCCAACCTTGGGACCACTACACTACCTTCTCTTGTATCACGCGGCGTCCCCTACATTACAACGTCTTTTTTGCTTGTTATGCATGTTTTATGTTTAATTAATGTGCAGTTATGTTATTTTGTGTGCTATTTTCTCTTTCAGAATGCTTTTTCTACAGAATAGGTAGTACAGTGTGGGTAATATAGACGCTGTGTGTTTGTTGTGTTTGCTAGAGTTTATTTTAGCTTGAATTTTTTTTTTTTTTTTTTTTTTTTAAATTGATGGGGTCCTGTAACCAAACCTATATTTTACCATTAGTTATGTGTTTCGTTATACGAGATTTTGCTTTACGAGTATGCCAGGTGGAACCTAACTGCTCGTATCTTCGGGACCTCCCTGTCCTGGACTTATACACACAAGAAAAAGTTGCCACGGAATCCAGGGTCAGGGCACGCATTGATGCTCCCGTCATGAAGGATGCCACCCGGGGAACCCTCTCCCCCTTCTCTCTCTCTCTCGCTCTCTCGTCAGTACAGTTTAAAAATTGCGTAATTTTTGAAAGATCGGTAAAGGATGCTGAAATTCCGGACATTTCGAGAATTTTCAGTATAATTTTACACTAGGACCGAAATTCCCTACACAATTGGGAGTTTGGTTTATGTTGACCTTATTGGACTCTAGGAAACATTATCTCTATGAGCTTCCGTGGCAAATCGTTACTTTTGGAGATAATGACATGTTGTTTATAGGGAGGCGAGAGACAAGGGTTTACGTCCACCACACTCTTCTTCCTCTTGTGACCTGCATCGCCTCTGTTCTTCCCTTGCCATAGACACTTTTTAATGCAGATTTGGCTTTAGTTAGGAGGGTAAAGCGTGGGAATAGGTTAGGTTAGGTTAGGTTAGGTTAGATTAGTGAGTCTTAGGGTGGGGTTAGGTTAGTTTAATTTTCATATCTCAAATACACTTCTTCCTATTAAAAACGTCTATTATATCTCCGAAAGTAGCGATTTGCAACGAAAGTTCATAGTTAGAATGTTTCTTAGAATCTATTAAGGTAAACAGAAACCATACTCCCAATTGGGCACTCGTGTAGATGCGTGGTCCCGTCACTAACACCTGATGTCCACGTGGTCTGAGAGTGCCAGAGAGTATGTTGATGGCAATCACGGTGCAGAGTTGACACGATTGGGCGAGAGTGCGCTCCATCTCTGCTATCCTTCTCTCTCTCTCTCTCTCTCTCTCGAGAGAGAGAGAGAGAGAGAGAGAGAGAGAAGGGAAAGGAAGGAGTGAGAGAGATGAGAGCGAGAAAGGAGAGAGATGAGAGCGAGAAAGGAGAGAGAGAGAGAAAGGAGAGAGAAGGGAAAGGAAGGAGAGAGAGAAGGGAAAGGAAGGGGGGAGGGAGAGAGAGAGAGAGAGAGAGAGAGAGAGAGAGAGAGAGAGGAGAGAGAGAGAGGAGAGAGAGAGAGAGAGAGATGGTAACACTGCACCGTGATTGCATCAGAAAAAACATATCTGGCAAATCAGACCACGTGGACATCAGGTGTTAGTGACGGGACCACACATCTACACGAGTGCCCCCAATTGTGTAGGCATTTTCGGTCCTAGTGTAAAAATTTACCGAAATTTCAAAATTCCCCCCGGACGCCGATTTTGACACCTAAATTCCGGACATGTCCGGAAAATCCGGACGTATGGCAATCACAAATTGAATTGTATTAAACTGTAGCTTAACAGGTTGTTTTTTTACCTGTGAATAGTGTCAATTTGAGTATTCGGTAAATTTTTACGATGGCACCAAACTTCCCTACAAAATTGGGACAGGGTTTTTGTTTACCTTATTGTTTCTAAAGCCCCTTTTCTCTTTGAGCTTTCCGTAAAAACAATATTTTGGGAGATATAAAACATTTTAGGCGGGGGGGAAAAATATGTCTTTTTTTACAAAATCCCTCCCTTTCCTCTTCTTGTGACCTGCATCGCTTTGTTTCGGGGGCGCACCGTGGCTCCCTTACCTTAATTTACCTAACCTAACCAAAACCTAACCTTATTTACCAAACCCTTTAACCTCTAACTGGGCCCAAAAATAATTGAAAAAAAATACCAAAAAAGCGATGAGGTCACAAGAAGAGGAAGAGGGAGGCATTTTGTAAACAAGGGACAATTCCCCCCGCCACCTAAAATGTTTTTCTCCGAAACTATTGATTTGCGAAGGAAAAGCCAAGGAGAAAAAATGTCTCTTGAAATAATAAGGTAAAAAAAAAACCTGTCCCAATTGTTAGGGAAAGTTTGGTGCCATCGAAAAAAATCCCGAGTATTCTCATTTCTTGCTCATGCCTTGCCCTGGGGTGTGTTGTTGTTTTAGGGCTGCGGGGATCCCTTGGGGAAACACGAGCCTGGTGATGTCCATAGGCTATCACGGCGGGGTATTTGACCTGAGCCCTGGTGATGTCCTTGAGGCTATCACGGCGTGGAGGACCTAGCCCTGGTGATGCCCTATGGGGCTATCCGGCTGGTATTTGACCTGAGCCCTGGTGTGTCCTAGGGGTTTAAACACAGGGTGGTATTTTACCTGAGCCCGGGGTGATGCCCTTGAGGTTAACAAAAGGCGTGGTAGTTGCCCTGAGCCCGGGTGATTCCTATAGGTTAAAACCGGGCGTGGTAGTTGACCTGAGCCCTGGTGATGTCCTATGAGGTTAACACAGGCGTGGTAGTTGACCTGAGCCCTGGTGATGTCCTATGAGGTTAACACAGGCGTGGTAGTTGACCTGAGCCCTGGTGATGTCCTATGAGGCTATCACAGGCGTGGTAGTTGACCTGACCTGGGATGTCCTTGAGGCTATCACAGGGTGGTTTAAACCTGTTTTGCCAGGAAGGCACAGGGGAGGCGGATGACAGCGTGTTGCCGGGAGGAGGGGACGCCAGCCGCCGCCAGCAGGATGGCCAATGGCCCCTGGTGTGTCAGGCCCCGCCCCGGGCCGTGCATGCCCCGCTGCACGGCTGCGGTACGGCAAGGCTGGGTAGCACTCAGGGCACGGTGGGCACGGCAGGGTAGTGACGTGCGTTGCGTGCCTCTTGTTCTTGTTTTAGGTTCAGTTCAGTTCAGTTGTGGGTCGGGAGTCAGGCCTTTTTCAACGGCACTCCCTGACGTGTTTCTTCTTGCTGTCTGGGTCTTTAATTAGTTTTCTTTCTTATTTTATCTTATTAGTTTTTTTTCTTTTTCTTTCTTCTTATTTTTTGGGTCATAAAAAAACTTTTGATTTTCTTTTTGCTTTTTCCCCCTTCCCCCTCCAAACAAATACTTCCCCACTATAGCCTTTCCTCCTCAAAGAAAGGGTTGTTGTAGCCTCACATTTTTCTTTCTTTCATTATGTGGGCTGGGACCATAGCAGAAAATGTTTTAAAGTCCTCCTTTCCGCCCCACATAAATCACAAGTTTTTTTCCCCCAGAGCCCCCCAGGGACGCCAGTTCATTCTTTTTCGGGTTTTTTGGTCGGGATCAGGCCTTTTTCAAGGGCACTCCCTGACGTGGTCTTTTGCTGTCTGGGTTTTAAATTTGTTTCTTTCTCTTATTCTATTTATTAGTTTTTTTTTTCTTTCTTCTTATTTTCCTGGTCATCCAAAAACTGTTGTTTGTTTTTTTTGCTTCTTCCCTTTCCCCTCTCCGAACAAATACCCCCCCTATACCCTTTTCCTCCTCAAGTAAGGTTTTTTGTAGCCTCACACTTTTCTTTTTTCATTATGTGGTGGGCACCAAAAACAAAAAATGTTTTAAGCCCCCTTTTTTCCGCCCCAATAAACACAGTTATTTCTTTCCCCAGAACCCCTTCTGTCGTTTAATTGAGGTTTTTGCCCTCATTAAAACAGTAGTTCGAAGTTGGTCATTGCTGTTATTTTTTTTGGCCCCCCTTCTCTTTTCTCCATTTTCTTAATTTTTTTCAAACTTGTTTTTCTTCATTTCATTCACCCATTCTTTGTTCCAACTCTTCATTTTTTTTTTTTATACTTCCTTTGTTCACACCTCAACCCGGTTATGACTCCAGTTTTCTCAAATTTCATTACAGCTTGCATCCATTTATTTTGTCTTTTCCAATCTCTCCTTCCTATCCTTTCATAGGTCTTTCCCGTCTACAAATACACCTAAAAGTATTCCCTGCCCTCCCTTATTCATTCCTAAACGGGCCCCCACTTCCCCCAGGAGCGCCGCCCCCTGTGTATATGCCGGGCCCCAAAAAGTTTGACGGTACCCCCTTTTTAAATTTCCTGAATTTATCCATTTTTGCTTTGTTAAATTGATCACTTAACCCCATATAGTATTGATGTAATCCCACACTTTTCCAAGTACGTTTTCCCTATTAGAATTTTAGAGCAATTTTTTGGCATGATACTATACGTCTTTTTGCCATTTTCTTGCCTTATTAACATTTTTTTCTTTTTGTTTTTAAAACAATTCTTTTGTCTTTTATGGTTATCCTAAATATTTCATTCTACTCAAACATTTATATTTCCCAACTTTTCAGCTTATCTTTTATATTGAAAATAATGTGTTTTCTTTTATTTTTTCATTTCCAAAACCATTCCTTACCATTTCCTCTAACCTGTGCTACCCGTTCTCCTCCTCTTTACTATTTCTAGTAACTCCCCGTCTGCAAAGAAAAAAGGGGGTATGCTAAAAATTCATCCTTAAACCCCTTTCCCAGTTCTTCTAATGCCCGGAAATCCGAAAGGGCACTAAATTTAAAAAGAGTTGTTGAAACCGTACCCCTTGCCTAATTCCCCTTGTTACATTTACTTACTTCTTTTTCCTGATCCAATTAATTTGGTCTTTTTCCCATATTACGTTTGCATGAAATTTAATAATCTTAGGGGTTTAAACTTTTATTGCATTAATAAATTTTATCATTTTTTCCCCTCTTAATACTATCATAGGCCCTTTGCAAAATCATTGAATGGGGCTTTTGTGGTTTCTTAGTTTAGGACCTCTCTTGCAAATCTTATATGAAAAAAATTTTTTTCTATTCTACTGCCCCCTGGAATCCTGCCCGTGTTCTTTCCCTTTTCATTTTCCCAATATGATCTTCCCGACATTTTGATTTCGCCATCATCAATTTTACCCAACATTTGTTAGGCTATTGGCTTAATTCCCTAACTTTTTGGGTGTAAAACCCTTTGGGATCATTTCTGTCCCTTGACCCCTCCATCCTCCTGGCACACCCCCTTCTTAACATGTTTTCTACCTTTTTTTAACACTGTCATAATGTTTACCTTTGAAAGTTCCTTTAAAATTCTGGCTTTATTTCACTTTCCCGCGCTTTTTTTTTTTCATCTTTTTTTAAACCTTCATACCTTGTCTTCATTTATCTTTCCTCTTCCAAGTATATAAAAAACCCCCCGTACTCTTCTCGCCATTTCCATAGTTCCTTTATCCTATCTACCGTCTCTGTGTATTCCCTTTCCATCTCTTCCCCTTTTATCTACTTTTGTAATTAATTGTCTGGTTCCCGTCTATGTCCCTTTTTTTCTTTTTCTGTTCCCTTATTATTCCCTTTCTTCCTCGTTTTTACACGGTCTATCTCTTTTCATTTTCTTGATATTTTTTCTCCAATATTCTTTGATTCCTCCTCTGCCCTTCCTCTTTCCAACTTATGCCATCCTCCCCAAAAACCTTTGTGCACTCTTTTCCTTTTTCTTTTTTCCCCTTTTAAAATTTGATATATTCCCACATCTTTTTTTCCCTTTCCCTCTTTACTTTCCCCGATTTCTCTTGTTAATTTTTCTTCGTGTTTATTATTTCCTTCCTTATTTTTTTTGTATTTTATCTTCTGTTGTATATATTTTCCTTCCTTTTTTCCTCCCACTTTACGGGCATTTCTCCTATTTTTATTTAGCCCCTTTTCCCTTTACCCCTTCCTTATTACATTTTTCCAATGTTCTTCTCCCTCACCATTTTTTTCTCTTTTCTTCTATATGTACTTTTAATACTTTTTTTCGCTGTTTCTTTAATTCCACTCAACTTTTCTAAAATTTTATTCTCCTTCCCATACTTGTGCTTCTAAATTTTTTCCTAAAACTCTCCAAGTTTCTTCTTCCTTATATTCTTTCCATCCACTCTTTTTCCTTGTACCTTTCCTTTTCTTTACCTTTTTTTACATTTTAAAGTTTGGTCTGATAAATCAAATTTTTTTTTTCCCTCGTCTTCATCATTCCGTGGGGAAACTCTTAAAAATGATCCCCCACCAAAGCAAAGTTTTACACTCTTTTGTTCTTCTCTACCCCGGTACTCCCCTGCATTTTTTTATATCATTTAAAAATTATTAAAGGGGTGTTTTTCCATCCATTGTAGGACTATTTACCATTCTGTTCACCCCTTTTTCCTTTAAAAGCCAACATGTCCCTTAAAGTCCCCCCCTTATCAGGATGGTTGTGTGTTTTTTCCCGTATTATTTTCTATCTCTTGTTTTATGTCGGTGTTTCTCCCTAATCATTACGCTAAGTAACTATAACTATCCTAACCTCCCCCCTTCTTTTTTCCTTTTTCCTGTTTAAAAAATCTTTTCATTTTGTTTCTACTTATTTAAATTTTATTGCCATTTTTCCTTGTAAAACATCAAAAGCCCCCACCCTTCCTATTTTCCTTTTTCCCCTCTTATATCTATAATTTAAACTCCTTTCCAAAAATTAATCCCTTACTTTCTTCTGGTTTCCCCCGGGCCATGTGCTGGCCACTGCGGGCTAGGGGCCCAAAAAGATTTACCCTTGGACAAAAAAAATATTTATTCAAATTTACTTCTTGTACTAATAAAAATTACCCCTTACTCCCTTATTGACTTAATTTATTTTCCTATTTTGGTTTATTTGGTCTATTGTTGTTATTCACAAGTCCGGACCAAAATTGTTTTATCGGGATTTTTTCTAAGCTGTGTTTTTGTCGTCCCAAACACCGTCTTGGGTTCGAAGACCAACCCCAAAATTTTTCTGTTTTTTAGGCGGTCTTGATTGAAGACGGCTAGAGAACAAGTGAGCGCCCCCCCCCCCCCCCCCCCCCCCCCCCTTTATAGGTTTATTTCTTTTAGTTATTCGAGGGCTCCCCAAACCCGGATTATGTGCCACCAAACCCACAATAATGGGGGAAAAAATTAAAGATTAAGAAATATTAGTACTAATGGTTTTTAAAAAAATAACAACCCCTTACTTTATCTTAGTTATTGTCACTTTGCTGATTCTCGTAAATTTCTTCCCAATCCTTTCCTAAAATCATTTAGTTATTTTTAACTTAACCGCAAAATAATTAATGCTAACAAAATCGGCACGACGCGATTTTCAGCTCGTGCTCCGAACGTAATCCTATAACTCCTTCTTAAACCCAAAAACATAAATAAAGTTCCCGCACTGATTTGCTGATTCAAGTATCAATGCCCACACACTCCGTATAAGAAAATCCTTTGCTGTTTCCCCGGTGTTAAACAAGGCGTTCACAGGTGTTCCCCCATGTCATCCCGCCCTCTTTCCATGCTAATTTAAACCCTTCTCCCCCCGCTCATCCAGCCGTCTTTCCACAGCTACCTTGGGACCCTATGAATAACACCTTCCATTAGTTCTCATGTTATCACAGATAACACTGGGGAACAAATTTTTGTTGAGTTAGGTCTGACACTTGTTATTAAGTAATTTTTGGGTGCTGAATCCAAAACTGATCTCAGTTTGTCTCTATCACGTCAAGTTTTTGAACTGTAGGATTTTCGTTTTCATAAAAAATATGAAAAATACTGTACATAACAGTAACAGTGCTTATTTTATAAAAAGTTGCAAATGTTAACATACAATGAAAAATGAAAGAAATAGGCATGAATAGAATGTTTATTTAACATTATCATGTTTTTAGAAAGGATAAGGCTATAATTGTGTGCAGGTTAAGGTAAAAATTTACGTTTGTAGCTTTGTCTGGAGTGTTCAACTTGAGGACTATCGCGTTTGATGCTCCAACAATAGTCAGCCATCATATGCACATCCCATCTACCCTGGTAACGTTCTTCCATAACCTTCAAATCTTGGTGAAATCGTTCACCTTGCTCGTCGCTAGCAGCACCAAGATTTTCCGGAAAGTTGGCAAGATGGCTATGCAAAAAATGTACTTTAATACTCATGTTGCAACCAAGCGCTTTGTAGCTCTCCAATAGTTTCTGAACAATTTCTGTGTAATTACTACTTGCACGTGTATTTCCAAGAAAGTTCTTGAAGACGTCTTTGAATGATAGCCAAGGCATTCTTTCAAGGTCTGACATAGTACCGTTGAAATGTTCATCTTTGATGAGCTGTCGAATATGTGGACCATCAACACACCGGCCTTGATTTTTTCAATTGACAGTCCAGGAAATGCCAAGATGATGTACTTCAAACAGTCGCCATCAGTTGACAATGCTTTACAAATTGTTTCATGAGACCTAGTTTTATGTGCAGAGGTGGGAATATTATTTTCTTCCTGTCAACAAGTGGCTCATGTACAATGTTAGGATCTCCAGGTTAAGATCAGATCTCGGAGGCCAATTCGTCTGAACCCAATGGCTTCTCTCGAGCTCTGCTATCCCACATACAGAGAAAGCAGGGATACTTTGTGTATCCACGTTGTTGACCAAGAAGGAAGGACACCATTTTAAGGTCAACACAGATGATCCAATTGTGTTTGTCATATTGCAATAACTCAATGACTCTCTTTACATCTCCATATTCTTCACGAAGACAGACCGAATGCCCAATAGGGACTGCGCCAAACAAATTGCCAAAACAAAAAAAGTTTTACTACAGCTCACAAGTGGAATTTTGCTTATCTGGAGGGTAAGCTGTGGAGAAAAAACTTGACGTGCTAGAAAAAAACTGACTACAGATTTGGAATCAGCACGCCAATTTTAGTCTAAATAAGCTCAAAAATCTAACTCAACAATTTTTTTTTTTCAAATTGTTCCCCAGTGTAATCAATGAATCTCATCTACATCTCTACCAACACCTTTTCCCTGCACGTACCTTATCCAAGGGTGAAAACCACACCTCCCCGCACGTCTCTCCACTGTGACACGTGGACCCCTAAAGACAACTAATATGGCCACTCGCCCTCCTTCTTGCCTGGCCAGCTGACGTCGCCAGCTACAGTCGGTACAAAAATATATCATAATATATTTTTATATCGTGATTCAGAACTGAGGAGTGGAGGAAAATTACTCATTTCATTACCCGACATTTATATATTACTTTACCCCCTCCCACTCAACGTAAACTCTTCGTCAGTCATGAGTCAAAAGTTTTAACCCATTTTCCCGCGTTACACAAGCATTAGGTAGAAAACGGGAGTTTCGGCGCCGCGTGGCTTTGTTGTGATGCCGTACAGATGCGGGGAAAACCATGCCTATCATCATGACCATCAGGATCAGGATCTTGATCTTGATTTGGGAGTCACCCAGCGGATGCTGTCAGTGAAGCCTTTGGTCCGGCGTTCTCCCACACACGTAATCTGTTGGGAGAGAAGCAAAAGGGGGAAGCAAAACTAGGGATTTCTTTTTCTCCTCCTTCCTCTCTGCATCACATTCATACGGGGTCCCCCATCATAAAGGGGCCCCCTGCCTCTCATGCTCTCTCCTACGTGCTCCCCAAAGGGATTCTCCAAGGATTCTTTTACACTCTCAATCACACGACTGCCCATCCTCCACTCAGCACACAACCCCAGCAGGTACTCCATCTCCACTCTCCTTTTCTCTCATCTCTCGCCATTCTTCCACTCCGACCTCCCCTTTCCCACTACCTCCAACATCTTTGTTCTAGCATACTCATACCTTTCACATTCCAGCTCAAGGCTCCACGGTTTTCACCCACTCCTGTACACACATCTCACACCCTTGCTGCCATCATTCTTCCATCTTACATACGACTATTTACCCCCAGCGACTTTGTCCTGGCTCTGAAGAGTAGGTCCCCTCCATAGCCACCATCATAAAACCTTTCATACCGTGGCTGGTCCTTTCTCCTGTACCATTCCAGTGTTGATTTCTCACTCATTCCCCTCAGCCATTCTTCTTTCCCTTTCTCTTCCACTCTCCTATTTATTTCCTTTTTGCATACAGCCATACTCCCATGTCTCATCACTCCTGTCACAAACATTCCCAGTTCACCTGTCCATCTTTCCACTTTTACTGAGTCTTTCATCCACTTCCCATACATATTCCAGTCCCAAACCTTGCTTGCCCATTTGCTGTCATCCATTCCTTGCAGTCTAGCTCTGTACCTCAGTCCAGCCTTTGCTATCCTCTCTCTGAACGTGCTCCATCCCATGTCTCCTCTAATCGCTTCCACTGCCACATACCTATTGGCTCCTAATGCTATTCTGCCTGCTTTGTTCTGTGTTACTTCCAATCTGTCCAACTCCTTCCTAGACCATACCATTGTACAGGTGGCCTTTTCTTCATAGGCCAGGCCTTTAAACCGGCTGCTCCTGTAGTCTTGTTCTTGTTCTTGTTTTAGGGCTGTAGTCTATTGTCTATTTCTCATATACCACATTCTTTCCAAAAACTCTTTCACTGTCTCAATCATCCGTCCCCTTGTCTCACCACACAGTCCCAGCAGTAATAACATCCATTCTCTTCCTGTCCTTTCAACCACCTCGTTCATGTCACCTCCCATTTCAGTCAAAACCACACGCATCATTTCCATTCTCTCCCCGCTATACTTCTCACATTCTAGTATCACATGTTCCACTGTTTCATCCTCACCCATGTCACACATCTGGCACACTTTGCTGCCTGACTCGGACCATCTGTAGTTCCTTGCATTTACATCTAAGCACTGTGTTCTGGCTTGGAAGAGAAGGTCGCCACCCGGGTTCCATCATACACACTTTCATACGCTGGTGCCTCTTTCTCTTTATACCATTCTAGTGTTTTCTTTTGCTCCATCTCATTTTTCCACTTACTCAGCCCCACATACTTCACTACTCTATCGATCTCAGTTTTCCACTTTCTCACATCCCACTCAAGGCCTTCTTCATCACCATTCAACATCTTCCATTCAATTACATTCGGTCTTCCATCTATCAGTTGATACATCCACCAAAATCGCAATCCACTTCTTTTTACAATTTTTTGGCATCGCTTCCCCCATTTACTACTACATTCACTCCACAAATAAACTTTTCGTGCCAATCTTGTGTCCTCCATTCGTTCCAGTCTGATCTTATACCTGAGTGTTGCTTTCGAATGTCTCTCCCTAAATGTACTCCATCCCATGTCACCTCTTAAACCTTCAGTCGCTGCATACCTGGGGCATTAAAGTCCCATTCTTGCTACTTTATTTTGTCCCACTTCCAATATCTCAAATTTTCACTCTCATTCCATGCAATCACCTCCATACCATACATAATGCTTGGGCCCGCCACACTTTCCCACTTCCTCCAACACATCATACTTGCTTGCCCTCCCCTTTTGCCACACTCCCAAGTCGACCAACCCACTGATTGGCCTGGCTGATCTTTTCAGCCTTTGCTTTCCACATCCCATTGGAACTAATGCACATCCCTAGGTACTTGTATTCACTAGTTTGTTCTAATTAATTTTCTCCCAGTCTCCATGTAGCGTTTCTGTCATCCTCTGTTATAAAGCAAGCTTGATCTTGATCTTGATCTTGAGTTGGGAGTCACCCAGCTGATGCTGTCGGTGAAGCCTTTGGTCCGGCGTTCTCCCACACATGTAGTATTCTGTTGGGAGAGAAGCAAAAGGGGGAAGCAAAACTAGGGGTTTCATTTTCCCCTCATTCCTCTCCCAGCACCACACCCACACGGGGTCCCCCATCACTGAGGGGCAGTGGCGTAGCTACGGGTGGGCCTGGGTGGGCACGTGCCCACCCACGAGAAGCCGGTGCCCGCCCAGGTGCCCACCCACTGGCCACGGCTGCCGTGTGGTGTGGGAGCCGTGTTCCACTAGGTAGGACTGAGGGAGCATGCATGGAGTATTATAAATAATTTCTACTGATGACTTACCCTCGACCTCAAATACAGTAAATATTTTTCCTCTGCTTGAAAGAAAGAAACATGCCTCTGAGTGAGTTAAATTTATATACTTTCTATTGATCACTTTTAATAGCAACGAACATAACTAAATTACACCAGTTACCCTTACAAATTTTCTATAATGCCTTGTGTTGGTACTTAATTGGTACGTGTCTCCCTCTTGACTACACAGTTCTTCTCATTATTGGAAAAACTGTATGTATTTATCAGTGGATCTTATGTCCATGCAAAAATGGTTGGATGTGCAAAAGGAAATGTATCCAATGAGCAAACTAGAGGCTAAAACGACTTTCAGTTTCCCAGATGGGCTTGCAGGTATGATACTTGCAAAGTAATGAAAGAGAGACTGAATGCCGTTCTGCGTGTTCTAGAAGGTTTATCAAATGACTGCAATGCTGACAGAGCTATTGATGCAAGAGGACTTTTAGGTCAAATAGATGCTAGGTTTGCTACGAAGCTAGCCTTAGGGACACATATTCCTTGGTAGGATAAATCAGTTATAAAATTTGCTACAATCAGCCAATCTTGACATGGTAAAAGCTGTAGAATAATTGAAACTGTAAGAGCCCACTTTGAAAAAAATGCGGTCAGACCAAGCCTTTTTTTGATGCTTTGTGGGATGAAGTTGAGAGAAACCAGCAGCTCTGGTTTGATACTTCAGAGTGTAGAATGTGTAGATCACCAAGGAACGGAAAAATGTCTAAAAAAATTGCAGGATTTTGTTGTTACTGATTATATTGGAAAACAGTCAGGGGGCACACACTCGATTTCAGTTTAAGGATTCAACACGAATTAACTTCTTCTATCCCATTCTAGATCATATGTTTAAAAGAAATGACAAGGCGCTTCAAAAAAGAAGCATGTGAACTTATGAAAGCATTACAGGGACTGAATCCACAAAATAAGGAGTTCTTATCTTTGAGGAAAAGTCTGGACTTATTCATGCATTTCGTGCTAATGAGGAAGATCTTAACCATGAGCTGCACTCTGTAAAAAAAGCATGTTAGAAAGACGCTATAAGGATGTAATGACAATGAAAAGCCCAAATCACTGTTAGATTTAGTGAGAATTCTTGGGCCATATGAAGAGCATTTCCTGAGTTCTACAGACTGGCCAGAATTTATGTAGTATTACCTGTGTCATCAGCTTCAGCAAAGGAAGCTTTTCTGCTCTGAAATTAATCAAAACTACACTGAGAAATACAATGGGCAATGAGAGATTAGGTAATCTTGCTGTGTTGTCAATTGAAAGCAGGCGAGTTGAAAAACCTTGATTTTTGAAGAATTTGTTGATAAGTTTGCTGAGAACCACAAGAACAGAAGAAGTCTGCTTAAGTGAGGTATTTTCACTTTCTCAGTGGAAATTTTTATTTTTTTTGCCTGCTGCTTTAAAACTTCTGCATTTTTTTAAATTTTCAGTAAACAATTATGTTATTTCTATTTGTATAAGTGGTAATATATGTATTTCATTTTTTGTCATGACTGCTTTATTTCGTTCTCCATCAGCAACTGGATGATACCCTACAGTACTCAACACACACTCCTAGAATAAAATCTATAACCTTCCATAGTCTACGACATCAGAAAACTCTTGATATTGGTCGAATGCAAAATATGCAAGGGGGGGGTCTTGGCACTGTAAGTGAAAGTAAGTCCCCAGTCCCCAGCAAACTCCTCAGCTGTATGGGCTTGTTCAGCTCATCTAGTGCCCACCCATAGTCAGCTGTGTCCTCCCAGGTGCCCACCCAATCATAAATACCTAGCTACGCCACTGTAAGGAGGTAACCGGAGGTAAATTTATCGTACATGTACGATAATTATCGTGCGTGTGGCAAACCTGCGACAGGGCCACACAGGGGTGTTGGATCGGATGGGTTTCCATTGCATGATTTGAGTATAATTTTAATATGACAACACTATATTGTCATTCATTCTGCTTGGTTTCACTTTCTGTAGACTTATTTACAATTTTTCTATATACATTTTATTTCGATCAGTCCATCCTAAGTCAACGTCAGTGGATTATTTTTTTGTGTTTTTTTCCCAACAAGAATTCTGTTATATTGTGTTATTAATGGTCAAAAAAAAAATTCCATATTTTGTAAACCTAGATGCATATAAAATAGAGTACTTGACAATAACTGCTGGATGCTTGGTTGTTCGTAACTAAATATAAGAATAATGTAGAATTGTACAGAACTGCTTCCCGCCCGGTGACACAAATTTAATCCCGCGTACGAGTTTGTACCAGAATGACGGAGTAGTTGACTGCTCCTATTGGCCCACCCGCCTTTCTTTATTCTCTTACTGTCTTCTTTACAGGAAACTGGCAACTAAGCGGGCCTTTTGTTTGCGGGCCATCCACTTTGGCTTCTTTTTTGCCCTTGGCCAGTCCTTTGTGATGTAAAAAAAGAGAGAAGAAATTACAGCTATATAAAGCCTCTTCCATTTGTGCCCAAGCTGCATGAACCAGTTCTTTCAGTTCAGGGTTGGGTTCTGGGTTCAGGGTTGGGTTCACATGTCACAAATGGAACGCAAAAACCCCGTTTTTTTGTTTACAAACAAACCAAGATGGCAAGGCAAGAGGAAGGAGAGCTTATTCCTGCCGTGTCTGGGGCTATTCTCGCAATGATGGACGATTCTAGTGATGAAGAGGAAGATATTATGTACCAGTACCATCCACTGCTGGCATCTTTGGCAGATATGATGAGGTATTGTGTGAGGTATGAGGTAAAATGGTACCAAATTAAGCATGGCGATAGTTTACATCATATCACCCAGTCTGTGACTGTGAATGGTTGGCTTTGATAAGCGGCGGCCTTCTTCTTCTTCTTCTTGTGACCGACATATAAAGCGGCGGCCTTCTTCTTCTTTTCTTCTTGTGACCGTTGTTGTTATCGCTTCATAGGTCCTCTTCCACTTCGTCTCCTTCGTTAACAAAAGTTGTTAACTCTTCCCCTGTTTATTTAACTTTCTGCCATGCCATTCTCTGTTATGAACTGGATGAACTGAAAATTCTACCCACCAATGGATGTGGGTAGAGAAAGTTCACGGGCTATGCTGAGTCACTACGCGGGTCGCCTCGGACCTAGGTTTTCGTGCGCAAATGGAACGCCTGAATTCTTGGGTTCCGTGAATTGGTTCATGAAATGTCGCAAATAAAAAAATCACAGCGAAATAAATCAACCCTTAAGATTTTCAGCAACGAATACTGTATTTTAAAATAAACAACTACACCAACAATACAAAATTAATCAATAAAGCCAATTGAAGGTCGCTATAATGATATGCAATACTTTGGAACATGCCTACCTGACCCACATTATGTAATGCCGATAATGTAAAATATGTTGCATGAGTCACCGGTCATCACTTTAGCCACGGGCCACTACACTCAATTTTATGATCCCATTAGAGCCTGTGAATCTCACTCAAATATACATGTTTTGAGGACTTCATAGATAATTCACTGGGTTACAAAAAAATTGTTTTGTAAGTCGTCTAAGTTTTTGCAACTGATTTAGGACAATTTTGCACTGCTGAATCCAAAAATGACATCCGTTTCTCTCGATCAGGTCAGGTTTTTGTGCTAAGTCGATTTAAAAAAAATCCGATCTTCTGACTAAATCGATTACATTTTTGTGACATTTTCGGTTGATTTTTGTTAATATTTCTCATCCGAAATAGGTTTTTAAGAGAAAAAAATCGTTTTCTAACACAATTAATTAATTAAATGTTACAAAAATTGATTAGTATACATTGAATAGTAGACATCGATAAAGGTAAGTACATGTAAATTGGATGTTAGGTCATCATTGTTCAAAATTCAGGGCTTGAACTTCCGTTTCTTCGAACTCCTAGAATGCTCAGCGGCAGGGATGTCTCTCTTCAGAGTCCAACAGTAATCAGCCATCATGAGTGCATCCCAGCGTCCCTGATACCTAGTCTCCATCACTTTCATGTCCTGATGGAATCTCTCCCCTTGCTCGTCGCTCATTGATCCCAGATTCTCAGGAAACCGATCCATATGTGAGAATAAGTAATGCATTTTGATGCTCATGTTGCATCCGAGGTTTCTGAAAGCAGTCAGCATATTGGTGACAAGTTCTGCGTAGTTCCTGGCCTTGTTGTTGCCAAGAAAGTTCTTCACGACCAGAACAAAAGCCTTCCACGCTTCCAGTTCCACTTCGTTCATTGAGTTTTCAAACTCTGGATCTCTGATGAGCTGACGGAGTTGAGACCGTCAAAGATGCCAGCTTTCAACTTCTCCATGGTCAATCCTGGAAAAGCGTGGCACAAGTAAGTGAAGCAGCCACCATCCTTGTCCAGAGCTTTGGTGAACTGTTTGATCAAGCCGAGCTTGATGTGCAGCGGTGAGAAAAGTATCCTGTCTCTGTCCACCAGAGGGTTGTTTATGACATTCCTTGCTCTGCAAGGCACCAATTCCTCCCGTACAGGCCAGTCCTTCTTCGTGTAATGCTGAGCTCGGTCCCTACTATCCCACATGCACAGAAAGCACGGGTACTTGGTGAACCCGGACTGTTGTCCCACCAAAAAGTTCACCATCTTCAGGTCAACACAAATCAACCACTCATGCTGATCATAACGAATTTTCTCCAGCACGTACTTCACCGCTTCATACTTCTCCTTCAGTGTAGTCGAGTGAGCGAGGGGTACAGAGGCAAACTGGTTGCCGTTGTGCAGCAGAACACATTTCAGCGATCGCTTGCAGCTGTCAATGAACAGTCTCCAATCTTCGGGTTGGTATTGTGGCACTCCAAGCTTGTGCAGAAGTTGCGCAATATCAATATATACACCAAGTCCTTCTCTTCAGAGAAAAAATGGAGGTACTCTTGATGTCTGTTGCGGTAGAAGGTGATGCGAGCACTGTCAGAGAGAAGGTTTTTTCCGTTCAATCTGGATGCCAACAGTTCGGCAGAGGACTTTGACAAGGTGAGATCGCGAACTAGATCATTTAGCTCCTTTTGGGAGTGTTATTAGTGGAATTATCTACTGTAAGTACGGTGTTGTATACGGAGGACGATTTCATATATATAGAAAATACCCGTACATGTAAACAAAAACGTAAAAAAACATCATGTAGCGATAAATAAAAAAGTTGACCTGATTGAGCAAAATCAATGTGATTTTTGGATTCAGTACATCAAAATTGTCCTAAATCAGCGAAAAAAACTTAGACAATAAATTTGTTGTTAACCAGTGGTAATTTTTTGTACATGCTTCTATACAGTTTTTTCATATCAAAAGATTATTCAAATGAATTTAACAAATGTAACATTTACTAGAGTAGCTCATGAGTAGCTAGAGTAGTTGTATGCAAATATATGTCCAGAACTAAACTCTTCAAGAATCCACTAATTGAAGGTCCAGGAACAATATTTGGTTGGTAACACATTTCCCACTGACGGCGAAATAGCTGAAATGGCCTCGCCCCTTTTTTTGGGCCACGCCCTTTTTGAGCGAAGTACTACCATCCGCCGTGACTGTATCTGCAGAACCGTTGGACCTACGAGGTTACCCGACCACTCAAAATGTGCGCAATGGCCACATTAGGGGGGTCAGTAATAAATTTTCATATCCAAAAGTCAATGGTTTTTAAGATAATTGCCAAAAACCGATTTCAGCCTGTTACGCACTACAATTGTATAAAACCACCAAGGCCACAACATATGTATGACACTTAATCATATAACCTGTTGTACCTTTTGCATATTGTTCCTATTTTGGAATTTAATTATTTGGATTTCTACACTTTTTGCCTTTACTACAGCCACAAAACGTCACACATTTTATGTTCCTTTCTCTGCAAATGCACGTTTTGGTACTCATACATGATGTTGGGCATTTGCATGGAGGGGGCAGGTCATCGGGCCTGCACGATACTGGCAGTATCACTGGTGTTATGCCAACATCCGTTGCTTCATACCCATACTGGAGTGGATTTGGTTTGGTGACTGCAAGAGTTGGGACTTGCAACCACATCTTACACTGCATATATGCTCGCTTTATGTGCTCTCGTAACGTTGATGAACAGCACACAAGCTGGTTGAAGTCCAGTTCTTTCTTGGAGTTGTGGTACTCCTCCCATCGATATTCATCGAAAATGGAACAGTCGGTCTTCTTTAATTCAGACACAAGGAACTTTTCAGCATTGCTTGTTATCTGTGGTGACAATTCTTCTACACCAAACCCTTCCAGTAGGGAGAGATCCATGGATGCTTTCAGGCCAGACAGCTTTGGACCCACCTTGCTGGTACTGTCGCAACCGCTGAGAGCATGAATGGCTGGGAGACACGACACCAAACCGTTGTCCAGTTGATCAACCAACAGGTGGACTGGTACAGTTTTCTTTGTTTTCCGGTTACCAAGCTTCACGTACAGCTTTTGTAGTTGCCAGGTTTTGTTGAAGTGGAAGATGAGGTTGACAAAGACATCTGTGTCAGGTGAGTCAACCAAGACTGATTGAACCCCGTGTTTCACAACACCATCATTAATATGGAACATGATTCTGCCTTCGGCTTCTTCTTGGTTGCTTGAGAGCTCTGCGATCTGTGTTTCAGTGCCAGCTAACAGTTTCCTGCATTCTCTGGGGAGGCGGTAGCGGAGTGGTTAGCGTCTCCGACTGGCGTTCTCGGTGACCTGAGTTCGATCCCCGAAGAAACCCAAAACCTTTCTGCACCGTCGAGTGGCCTAAGAATACCCACATGCCCTGCCCATCAACTCTACCTTCGATTGCGAGTGCATCGGAGGACACAGGGGGGCGGCATGAGCCTCTAATCGCAGGCGTCACTATGAGAATCCTGCCTGCGCTACCACGGGCGAGGACAACCATCACATTCCTCAAGTGAACATCCAGAGCCTACCATTCGAGACCTGGGTCACCACTGCCTACAGGCGCTATAGGCACAGATGGGAAAAAAAAAAAAAAAAAAAAAAAATCACCCCCATATAGTCCTCCAAAGAAGATATCCTTGTCCGACTCGACATTCTGCAGCATCCACTTGAAGACATACTCCTGCAACCGAACTTTGTTCAACATTGAGCTCCAGAACATATCAAGATCGACAGGGAGTTTCTGATTGTCAGACCTAATGGTGATAGTGATTTGTTCTGAAGAACTTCTCTGTGCCCGTTCCATTTGCTTGATTGATGATTTTTAATAAACATAAAAAATAATGTCTATTCTTGTGGATTCGGAGCCTGTAGCAAGAATGCTGTTGGAAAGACTCAGCCAATTCCCCGAATGTGTGAAGGCCCATCTTTTTCATCGGTAGTTTACGCACAAGTGCCATGAAGTCCACTATTGTCATCTGAGCGTCACTCTTTACATTCCTCGTCTCCTGTGGAAGTTGACTGACAAGTTCCCTGGCTAAAGAGGCTTTATCGGGCTTCTTCAATTTGATGCCATCTTTACATTCAGTGGTGAGGAACTGGGATGTGCTGGTCAATTTATACTTCAGGAGTTCTAGCATGCTGTACCCTCTTTCTCTAGCATAGTCAATGTACCTAATCGTTTCTGCAGCATCCTTTTTCGCCATCGATTTCTTCGCTGTGGACGGAGTAGAAGTTATTTCACGCAAACAGTCTTGCGGTTGGTAGGGATTGTATCATGTAGGTGCTTCTCCTTATCCTGAAATCTGATCTCAACAAACTCTTGATAACTCTTCTCACCAATTTCCAGGCATTCAAGTAATCCGTCAACAACCTCCTGGGGTATGTCAGCTCCAGTAGAGATGTTCTGAAGTCTGATTCCAGCGCCGAACGGATTATTGATGGATTTTATGTAATCCAGAAGCGTCTTTGCCCGAACATGGCCAATCTTCGTAGAATTTGGATTGAACTCATGGTGTAGGCTCAGTTCACTGTCATCTTTGTCTCCCAAGTTACACCATTCCAGCAGCTGTGCCACATGAAGATCTTGCTCATGCTTTAGGAGATTCCATAAGGCTACTGCTTCTTTCTGTCTAGTCATCCCGATGATACCTCCAGCAACCTTGGCGGGTTTATTGTAACACTTCTCGAGTGCCATGTCAAATCCTACTGCACTGCCTTGTCGTAGAGTGTGGTACATCACCCATCCACCATCCGTAAAGCATCTGTAGATACCCGGGAACTTCCTTTGTATGTCCAGGCAATCTTCAAGGAACAGCGTACCCCATCTGCTATAGTTTGTCCGGCCAAACCCGAAGAACTAAGGCATGCATCTTCGCACAGCTGAAACGAAAAGATGCCAATCGCCTTGCCGAATAGAGTGTGTAAGATCTCTCAGGATAGGATACAGCTCATCCAGAAACAAGCTCCAGTACCTCACATTCTCGTTACAGGCCGTTTTTTTCCATTCTGTGAAAGACTTCTTCAAGTCTGCATGTAAGATCTTGCTTTCTTCCCAAATCTCTCTGAACTCTGTACGGTCAACATCTAAAGCCTGCTGCATCTTAGTTTCCATGGTCTCTATTTGCTGGTCTAATTCACAACTAGTACTGTCCTGGTCAGGTTGAAACTTCTCAAACATAAGAACTGTCATCACCTCTGATACAAGACTCATTGTCTCCTTGCCTTTGCAATAGTGACCTCCAGTCATGACACTATTCTCTACAACAAGCTTGCCAAAGGCTTCAGTCTCAATCAATGCCAGATCGATACCGATACAGCCTAAAAACTTCCCAAGGCAAGCGATGACAATCTTCTCCATGTGAAATGGTCCCATTCCAAGGAATATGTTACCAAACTGATCTGGCTTCAACAGCTGGATTTCCTTGGCGATTGCATACACCCCTTCATCAGACCACAATGCCCCTGACACGGCATTCTTTTGCTTCAAGACATCCTGAAAGTTAATCATGGATGTAAATATTGTGTCCATTTCGGTTGCGACATATGGAAGGATGGGTACAAATGACGTCTTTGTAACATCAAACTTTAGTGGATCCTGGAGTGCACTCATTGTTGCTGTGAAGCTAGGAAAAGAGCCCTCATCGCGATCTGTGTACTTCTGTCTTGCCATGCACCAAAGGAAATAATCATCAACACTGTACTTTCGATTATCGTTGTATGGTGTAGTTGAAAATTTCTCCGGTATATCACCAGTGCCTTTGACAAGGTGTGACTTCTCAATGACCTGGCATAGCAACACATCAGCAAACGCTCTCTTTCCCAGTGGTGTTGAGCAGCTTGTCATCTGAATGTCCTCAGAATAACTATCTCTCGGTTGGTTCTGAAATATGACTAGAACAGTGTCATGACTGGAATCTTTTCCTGAAACTGTGTTCTCTGTATGGTCAAAATTGTCCATTGCGCCTTGGACAACATGCCATTCAGAGATCATTGACGACATCTGTTGGGTAGGGTATCCTCCACCATCTTTTGGGCCACCGAAGTGTTGATCCTCTTCATTGAATCATAGCTGATGGCTAAGTTCAACCTATTCATGATGTCAATCAGCTGTCTTAATCTTGACAGGTTGTGGACAGTTTGTGTCAAGCTACAGTGAAATGGAGTTTTACTTCCAGAACTTAACCAATAATGAATAAACTGAAACAGTGTGTCAAACTTCAGGAGCCATTCATCTGTGTTGGTGTTGCTGGTGTTTGGGAACATGTATTTCATGAACTGCATCCACTGTTGGGGGCGGTGTAATCTGTAGCGGTCCATTGAAAGTTTAACATCCTCACTTGTGCAGTACGTTGCATCCAGACCAAACTCGTAATTCTTGCATTCATGGAGTAGCTCCAGTGCACACTTCTGTGGGCCTGACTTCTCAGATGATCGCAGGGTCTCTATGATGTTGCCATGCAGGAGAGAGCTAGAATAAACCATTTGTGATTTTCGTCTGTCATCAGGATAAGTGAAGCAGATTGTGTCCCTGAAGCACTTGATCAGAAGAATCTTAGTCCGTCTGTTATCTATTTGCTGATCTGTCTCCAAGTTAGCATTGACGAGATTACGAATGTGGGTAACACTGTAGCTGCTAGTTTTGAAATCGAGACTATTAAACACACGTTTGCAGTTTAAGTCAATTGTGGCTGCCTGGTTTGATCGCTCGATATTTTCAAACAATGCATCAACTTGTCTTTTATACTTTAGCAAGTACTGTCGCAAGCAGTTCCCATGATAGAAGATATCTGCAGCAAACACATCACCAGCTGTATCCAGAAAAGTACATCTTGTCTTAACTTCATCCTTATAAAAGTTTAAAGCATCTACTAACAATGCTGCTCGGTCAGACTCCGAGATGCGATACAACACCCGGTTCCTATTACCACTACTCTCTTGCTCTGTCACAGATTACACACTTCCTTTCTACGTCTTTGCTACTGGAACTAGTATTCTTCTTCCGTCTTTTGGGGGCCTTATATCTGTAACTGCTTTCTCCCTCTTCAACCTCCATTTTAACAAGTTCTGGCTCACTATTAGTTTTCACTGATCTCTTCGACTTCAGAATGTAAGTGGAATAACAGGCTTTCGGCTTTTGATGGTACTTGAATGTGTTGCTGCACATGTTTATTCTTGAGATGACGAAAGAATCATCCAATTGTTCTGCTGCCATCCGGATTCTGGCACGACCATCAGTTCCTGAAAAAAAGTTTCAGCATGAGTGAAATCTATATGGCCAACTGCTGATCTTGTAGCACTTCATGTTATACATACAATTCACATAAAACTTGTAACTATATAATAACTAGAACTGAATAGTTATGTGGTTCCGATGCATTTTACAATATATACATGTGTGATAGGCCTATTTATACCATGGATATCTGTACTTCGAAGCATAAGAACATTTCTGTGTCTGATGGACTTTACCATTCTTGAGATACTGTATGTTTTCAAGTGTGCATATTACTGAGGTTCGTAATTATTTCGAACAAATAGAGGCTGTCCAATAACATGTTTATACCAAATATGAAGCAAATTCGGCAAACGGTTGTTGAAATATGAGCATTTCAAGTTTTTTTACATTAAGCCCCGACCCCTCATTAATATGCATGATATAATCACCAAAAATAATAGGGACCATCTACCGACCATGACCTATCTGTGTACCAAAGATAAACTGAATTACATTAATACATAAACATTACATAGATAAACATTACCGTTCTTGAGATTTCGTGTTTACAAGCAAGGCGTCACATACACATACACACATACATACACTTTGTCATCAATAGACATGTGAGGTAAGGACAGTATTGTTCATCCATTGTTCTCCCTTTTGTATTAAACCCTAAACCCTAACCTTCATAATAACACTCCTATAGAAATAATTGTCAGGACAGTAAAAAAAAATTGAATTTCACTGCCAGGACACCCCTTAATGTGGCAGCTGTCCTGACATCCCTCGTGTTAGAACTACACACATACACACACATAGTTACACACACATGCCAAGGTTCCTTGAACCTTCACAAGTAAACATCATCAAACCTTTGAAAACAGCGTAATTACTCTCAACTTTGAAAGGACGCAGGTAAAATATATCGACGCTCTCCATGTACGACACATGTGTGTACCAAGTGTGATTTCACCTTTCATGCTCAAGAGTCAAAGGCAAGTAGAGGACGAGCGGTGCACATGTGGGTGGATGGAGTAGAAGGAATACCTTAATTTCTATTCACTAAGAAGACTTCCGTCCTGAAGGCATACATCTTTCTTTCATTCTTTTGATCTGTTCACGTCTACATTTCTTTTAACCTATTCATTCGCTGCTCTAACTTTTTCTATGCAGACGAGGCACACCAGGCGCTTTTCAAGAAAAAAAGAAGTGACGGAGAATCAACCTGCACCTTACACGGGTCAGGTTTAGACCTCATGTTTCGAATCAGGTCAGGTCGAACCAGGTTCATGTTTTCAGTCAGGTTAAGGTCAGATTTAGCGCGTGCCGGTAAGATAAACCCCGGAACACTTGCCCTTCAAAACTGGTGCTGTACCTGCATTACTCTAGTTTTTTGTCACATTCTTACAGTTGTCATAAGTATCATCTAAGATAGATACATACCAGCAGTATTTTTTTCATATAAAGTATGATGAGAACACCTTGTAACGAGTACTACCTTCAGGCGTTAACAACATAGTCGCTATCCTATGACCATACTTCTATACGCTGGTCTTGGTTTCCAAGATTTATTTAAAATACGCAGATTACAATATATTCTATTGAGAATCATCAACAAGTTATTTAGGGAAATACTAAGTTTATATCAAATGTTCATATGTCACTGACATTTAGAGGCGTATTTCACAGACTATCAAAATATGATGAACAATAAACCAGACCATAATTTATAATTATCAAATCTTATTAAAATAAAAAAATATAGAATTATCATTGAGCTATTTATATATAAGATATAAGATATTATATATATATATATATATATATATATATATATATATAAAATATATATATTATAATCTCTCTCTCTC